>VZTG01003809.1:305953-374411 GCA_013397845.1 Melanocharis versteri
CGGCCGGGGCAGCCCCGGGGCTGTGCGGTGCCGGGAGCGCTGCCCGCGGCCTCCCCGCGGGGAGCACATCGATCCTGCGGTCCTTATGTAAGGAAGTTCGCCTTCGTGCTCCGGCCCCTCGCCTCCAGGCCCGCAGTCATTATTATGCAAGTGCCGGTACTGGTGCGGGGTGCGGAGCTGTGCGGCAGGCGCTGCGTTCCTGAGTGTTGGAGAGGAATAAAACTGGAGGTTTTGTCTGTCGAGATCACTAGGCATCAAATCCCGGGCTCCAAGTTAATTCTTGTTTCGAAGGAAAGTTGGTACCCTGTGACACATGGCAGCTCTGCAGCCCGGGGAAGGGCTGAGCGGGTTGGAGGCTCGGGGAAATGAGCCAGTGTAATCTTCTGTCTATTGCACACCCAGGGACTTTCGTGTTGGTACCAAACTGTATTAATGGACGTTTTCGGATAACTTCATAAATCTACTTCTTATTGCAATAATTGCTAATTCTTTTAGCTGATGACAATTCCTTTTCCCACATTCAGACGGAGGATACTCTCAGCTGCTTACTTCATGGCTTTTCTTTGCATTGCCTCATTCAGTCCCCCCACTATTATATAAAACCGGTTCCACTCTCCCTTTGCCCGGTTGTTTTATATGGATATGTGTTCACCACTTCATTTTGTTTAAGTCCAGGACATGGTTAATTAAAAGTGTAAAATAGGTTTTCTGCAGATTAATTTGTGCTTGTACAAACTCAAGAGCTTCCATTTTTCTCCAGCTCAGCTGGGTGATGGCTGGTCTGCACAGACTCTGCTTGGAAAAGTCTCTGCCTAACTGCGGCAGCGCGATGCCAGAGGGAGGGATTCTGGGGAAGGGGCTGGCTGTTGGTTTCGTGCCATTGTTTACTTTCGTGAATTTCAGTCTTTTGTAGCTGGCCTCGAAGAGTGACGGAACAGTCACAACACGCCCTGCTCGGTGCCAATTACCTTTCTGCTTGTGTGTAATTTGGGCAAATTGATGTTATTGCACCCTGCAGTTAAGCAGATGAAATATTTTTTTAGTCTGTGGTATTGTTCGTTTCATGGGAGGGGATTTGCATTTGTTCCCAGAGACTGTCCCATGGTTTCATGTTATTCTCGGAGATGTCCTGGGCCGGGTGATTCCTGCTTCTCGGGTGCTCGGGGTGCAGAGGGGTCACTGGGGGGCAGGACTGGTTCTGAGCTGTTCCAAAGGCCTTGCTGTGGATGTCTCCAGTGTTTTTTGTGATTGTTGTTTGTAACTGGAGTACTCATGTGCCATGATCATTCTTGGCCCGGCTTCTACGGCCTCATGGTTTCCATATGTGAGGCAGTTAATGCTGGAGTGTGTGTGAGAGTGTTACATTACACCACAGTGATCACGTTTTGGGCAGCTGTAATGCAGACAGTTTGCTGATGGGCCAGTAATAATTTCCTTGATACCGTTCTGTGCATAATTACACCTCCAGGAATGTCTGATTCCTCATACAGGGTACTTGGTCTGTGTTTTCAGCCGAATAAAGGCTAATTCTTCTGCTGACAGGGTGTGACTGTGCCTGTGGCTGGGGGAGGTGGGCAGTCAGACCCCAGTGCCCGTGTGTGCTGCGTGCCCGCCGCCTTTGAGGAGGCGGCAGCTCCATCCCTGGACACCCTGGTCTGTTACAGGACAAGAGTGGTCTTGGGGTGACCGTGGAGAGATGCAGGGGCTCCAGTGCTCACAGCTGTGACTGCGTGGCCATCACTTGCTGTCACCTCTCTGTGGGGTTCTGATCTTCCTACCCTGCTGAAGTGTTGGAGGAAAATAACCGTCTGACTCTGAGGGGTTGGTGCAGAGCTCTGCTGTAGCCTGTGCTTCCTCATTAAATAGGAGCAGTGTGAACAAACGTGGCTGAGCAGGCAGGACAGCAGTTGGCCATCACATTTGTAGGGACCCAAGGAGGGCTGGTGGCCGAGGATGCACTGCGGAAGGAGCAGGGCTTTTCTGTGCTCAGTTGTGTGTTGAGTGTGCCAGCCTGACATGGGCCAGGGTTTGTGATCATCTAAACCTTCTCTGAGCCTGTGACAGCGACCATGAACACCCACCTCCACTTGTGCAGAGTCTTGTCTCTCCTGGCTTGACTGAAGGACTGGATGTAGGCTACCTCATTATCCCAGGTATCCTATTTATTTTCTTCAAGGATTGAGTCATTACACTATTCATATCTAATCCCTTGCTACCCTGGTGAAGACAGATGCCCAAACCTCCAGAGAAAGACTAAAATGGAAGAGAAACAGGGATAAAGAAGAGGGGAAATGGTGGCAAGGGGGACTAACAACCAAAGTGTTGGTACAGAAATGTTGAAATATGGAGATGATAATAGATGAAAACTTGAAGAAGTGATGTCATTTTGCAGAGGATGGGTCTAGAATCTGAACGTGCACAGTGCTTGTCCCCATGGCATGGACAGGAAAATGGAAGGGAGAAAGGTGGAAAACCCTGCCTGTGAGCTCCAGGGCATATGTCAGCATGGCTGGAGGAGAAATAACTCCAGCAAAGCTGCACTGTAAATGCATTTGAAGACGATGTCAGAGGGGATAGGAAGTGGGCAGGGTGCTGCTGTTGTGAGGTGTCAGCCAGCTCTGGGTGAGGCAGTGATCTTCCAGCAGTGCTCAGGTGCACGAAGCCTCCGGACTAGAGGAGCTGACAAGACACCTGGAATGACATGGAGGGGGGACAAAGTTCCTCAGACTGATTTCAGGGAGGTTTTGTTGAAGCCTCAGGCTGTGGCTGTTGGGAAGTAGAGCAAAGCCCGGGGTGGTTTGGGGATGGCCTGTCAGCATTGCAGGGTGGGAGCCGAGCCCTGCCCGACCTGCGGTGCTGCAGCCTCGGCTCCAGCAATCGAGGAGCCCACGCGCTGTGTGCGGAGTGAGATTGGAAGGAGGAGCCTTGAACTGGGGAATTATCTTCATGCACAGGGTGATTTATTGGCCGTGGTGGCTCTATATCTTCCTTCCCTGGAGAAGTGTGTCTGCTGCTCTCATGGTGGGAAGGAGTTGTCCTGAAAATGCTTGGAAGAGATAGCGGGGATGTGCAAGGTGCACGCGGGTCTGCTGGAGTGCCCTGCTGCACACGCTGTTCCTGGGGGGCTCGGGGAGGCCTGGGGGCTGCTGGCAGGGGCTGGCAATGCTGCGGGGTGCAGGAGGCTGTGGGTTGGTGCTGCTCTGCTTTTGGCAGTGGGACGGTGTGATGGCTGCAGTCTGCGGCTGCTGCAGGCGCTGTTCCTGCAGCTCTGCACAGCGTTGCTGTCTGCCCGTGCATGGAGACCTCTCTCTCACCTCTCCTGCACACACGCAGCGCTGGCAGCTCCTTCCCACGGTGCAGTCTCCAGTCAGTTATCCAGGGTCTGTCCTTCTCTGCTGCTTTGCACCCTCCAGCTGCTGGGAGAGCGCAGAGCTGGCCCTAGCACTGGCAGGAGATGCTTGCTGGATGGTACCTGAAAGAAAATATATAAGAATACTTTTAGGAGGCAGGTTTTCTTATTCGCCTTAGCCTTGCAGACAGGAGTGGTGGTGTTAAAAATAAACACCAATGGAGATATGGCTGCAGATTTACAACTGCCACATGACAGCTGCCTGCGGAATACAGAACACAGCAGATCCTTGGATGCACAATTTAAAGTGCGTGTTTTCAGACATACAGTTTTAATTGGTCTGTCTGGCCAGAAATCTAAATAAATGTCTCTCCCTCATTATGGTCACATGCCTGATTTGTGGCTTTAATGCAGCAAAACGAACCAGTTTTAATTATGCAGATGCAACCGCCTATGGTCCAGCGTTGGAAATCTTGCAGAAAATTGGGCATTGTGTTGATTGGCTGTTTAATTTTATATTGCTTCCTGCAGTTTTGGCTTAACCCTGGCAAAACACAGGTCCCTGTGTGATCCCTCTAGCTGCTGTTGGCACGGCAGTAGCATCTTGTGTCGTGTGACTGGCAGGTGACATGATCCTTTGTGATCCTGGAGGTGGGGCTCTCCAAATGGTGCATCTGGCTGCATAGTGGCAAAGGGATGATTCCGTGACTTCTGGGACTCTTAGTTGCCACGAACATTGATAATAAAACTAGAGTCTTGATGGATTTAGCATATAAAAACACTGAAAAGATTTGCAGACTTGGGCCAAAGAAACCAATGTGTTCTTTCCCATTTTCATAAAGTTTAGGTTAATTTATCATTGCCCATTAGCTTCCTTTGACTTCTTCTATTGCAGTAGCTGCATCCCTTCTTTTGTGTCTATTCTCTTTTCCTACCTCTTGCTCACTTTCTGCTTTGCTCAGAAAAAGTTGGGAAGATTCCCATGCCAAATAATTTTCTAGGAATCTGGTTTGATCAGGGGAGAAGCTTTGCTTCCCAAGGAGGAGAGGCATCAAGGCTTGAAGTTGGCAGCTCATTCAATGAAATGGTTCTGTGCAAGAGAGAAAGTTGCACCCCTTTGTGGGGGCTGGTGGGAAACTGCTAAGTGTTAATCACAGAAACAGATAGAAAATATCCGTTGGCTTAATTGTGCTTAACAAGATGTGGGGAAGTGTGACTCGAGGTCACGCAGCGTGCCTGGCAGAGCTCAGCCAGCTTTGGTAGAGCTGTCTGCAGCAGGTAGCAGATCCTGACGAGTCTGGTTTCTGCTGTGAGACTAAGGGAGAGCTGCTCCACGCTGCTCCTGGTTGTTACCATCCCTTTCCCTGCTGTTTCCTCTGTGGGTCTGCAAGCACGGCCCTGGCAGCTGGGTTTTACAGAGCCCTCTGTGTGTAGGCACTGAGCAGGCCATGTGCAGGGAGTTTAGATGTGATTCCTAATAAAGATTCATTGTCAATCTCTGATGGAAACAGATTGAATTTATCAGAGATGTTCCTGCAAAGTGCAGGTCCTAAGCGCCTCAGCAGAGGCTGGGATGGTTCAGCTGAGTCAGCAGCTCCTGCATGTGCCTGACCACCTCCGGCTCTGTGCAGCTGCTGGTGGGATGGTCCATCCGTCCTCAGCAGCTCCTCCTGCTTGTCTGCATGAGCAGAGGTCAGAACTGCTGAGCAGTATGTCCGGGGTCGTGCCTTGTCCCAGGGCAGGGATCTGGTGGCAGGAGCTGGGGTCCTGCCGTGCTCTGAGGTGATTTAGATACAAAAGAAGGGTATTTTAATCCTGTAAGCCTGGCTGTGTTCTTCCCTGATAGCTGGCAGGTGCCTGGGTGTTGCAGCTGGCATTATTTGACAGACTACCTCTCCTCCTGATAACAATAAAAGCCTCTTACAACACTTACTCAAGGCCTGTAGCTAGTCCTGGTTCCAGGTGAAGAGTGTTAAGGGCCGTTAGAGTGCAGCACCAAATGCGCTTCAGGTGCTTAGCAGATATTTATAAGCCTCTGTGAGGCGTGGTGTTGTAAGTTCTGCGGAGCCCTTGTCAGGAGCAGGATTTACTCTCCCTTTTGCTGGTCTGTGGAAGATGGGGGGAGCTTCCCCTGTGAGCTCTCAGATTTTCTCCTGCGTGGGTTTGGCTTGGTTTCAGAAGCTGTTTGTCGAGCTACCACGCAGGGCAGCAGCAGCAGTCGCTTCCTGAAATGCTTTTGCTGACCTGGGAGGTACCCGTGCTCCTGCCAGGTGATGGGACAGTTCACACAGGTAACACCTGCCTCGGGCTCAGGGCTGCTCAGGGTTCAGCAGCCTGTGCAGGCGTGTTTCTCATGCTGGTCTCCAGCAAAACTGGCATGAAGTAATCTCCCCTTTCTTACAACCTGGGTGGCTCTGTGGTCCTGGCTGTTGATTTAGTCCCAGGAGGCTTTTGCTGAGCTGCCAGCAAACCCTCCTCCTGAAAAGGTGAGTATTCCTTACTAATAACTAATGTGCTGTGTGTGCCCCACCTCTGTGTGTTACTGGCGTGTGCCACAGCAGTGGCTGAGGACGTGGAGATGGGTGAACAGCGTGAGCCTGTGTGGTGATGGGGTGATGATGGGTTGTACCTGTCTCTGCTGAGCTCCTCAGCGCTGCCAGCCCTCGCCCCATGCTCCTGCTCTGGGCCTGTGGTTTTTGGATGCACTTTACGCTGTTCACATCTTCAAGAGCCTGATTTATAAACTTTTCCCTGACAAACTGGCCTGAGATAACTTATTTTAGGCTTCCTTTTCTCTCTGGAAGGCAGTTGCAGTGGTTTGGGCAGAGGCAGCCACTGAACGGTGTATTGCAACATGCAATTTTAAGAGAGGAAGTGGAGTATCAAAATAAAATTAGTGAGGGTGTTTATGTGGCTGTGGTGTCTTCCCTGGACTGGACCCAGTGTCCAGCAGCTTCCAAGATGAATTTGCATTAGTATTGGTTGCTCTTCTTGCCTTCGAAGTTGGCGAATAGTTTTGAAGAGGGGAAAAATACCTCCAACTTTTTCACCTCAGCCTTTGGGAGGGACAGTTGTGTCTGTGGCAAGAGATGGCAGTCACTGGAATATGTGTGGCTTCCTAAAGTAGCTCTGGAAAACATTGCTCCATATTGTAGCAATGGCAGGTGTACAGGACAGCTGAGGAACTTGCTGCTGGAAGCACCGTGGAGTTAAATGGTCTCAGTGTCTGGATCAGCTAGGGGGGAGAGGAGGTTGCTCCTTCATTGAGCATCTCTCGTGTCCTGCCTCAAGTGGAGGAGAGGGAGTGCTGCTCTGGGATTCTGTTCATCCTGCTGCTTCTGGGAATGCTCAGGGCTGCAGCCCTCCAGGGCAGGGGATTTATCCATGTGGCTTATGCTTTGGTTATTACTGGAGACAGCAAAGCGAGCTGGAGTGGTGGGTGAAGCTCGGTGCTGTTTTAACTTGGGCTTGTATTTTAAGTGTAAATATTTAAGAAGAGAGGAGGATACAGACATGTAATTGACCAGAGTTCAGGGGATGGAGGACTGACTTTAATGATTCCCATTAAGGGAAAAGTGAATCTGGTTTTCCCTGGTTTTTCTTGGTCTGTTAGTCTAACTTTGTGGAACAGTGTTGCACACGGCAGGACTGCAGTAGAAGGCCCTGTCATGGACTTGCTGAAGTAGTGGCTTCTCCTTCACCATGACAGAGCTCTGAAGATCTGTTTTCTTCTTGCTGCTGTAGGGCTGATGCTTTGTTTGTTTGAAGAGTTGTTTGTGGTCTTACTGCTTTGTTTGTTTTTGGTCTCCAGGTGCTTTTGTGGCACGGTGAGAGCCCGAGGGGATGTTGTGCATTTGGAGCTTTAAGAGGAGATGATCTCAAGAACAGATTTCTAAGCTCAATATTATCAGTTTGATAATTTTATGTTGCTGGCCTCATGTGTGTGCAAAGTTTTTCTCTCTGTCAAACACGCTGATAAATCAGTAGCTGCTTCATGGGAATAACATGGGTGTTGGTAAGGACTGAAAATGCTTCCCCTGCCCAAGGTGCTGGAATTCCGCTCTACTGTATAGTGCAAGCTGAGTACCCAGGTCAGCTGAATGCTTTCCAGAAACGTTCAGTGTGTGTAACCTCACGGCCTGCTGGCAGCTGGGATCCGAGGGAGCTCACAGTGAGCGCTTTGGAACATCCCTGTCAGTGTAAAAGCTCTGGCTCAGAGCCTGGCTGCAGTAGGTAGCACTGGCTGTCCAGCCCTAGTGACCTAATGGCTCTAAATGGACTGGGGTTGCTGAGAAGTCTGTGTAAATCTCCACTCCCTTTTTTTTACTTCCTGGAAATTGGACTCTCATGACACTTTAATCATTGAGATTATGCAACTCATGGAAGAGTAAGGACAAGAGATCAGACTGTTGGTGTGGCAGCCTAAAACTTTTGTGTTGGCAAAGACTTCAAAGACAATTGAAGATTTTCTCTGTGTGGAAACAGGTTAATTGATCTTTGGGAAAAGCCTAAATGATGTTTGATTCAAGACAGCTTGTTTGTGTTGGAAATGTTAAAGATACAGCCTTGTATCTGAGCTGGAGAGAGTGAAACCCTGCTGCCATTTTGCAGCATTGGCAGCGTAGCAGCACTGAAGCTGCAGGAGAGCTTGAAGGTGGGAGCTGCATTGCCAGAGAGTGATGGTCTGGAGGCAAAGCCTTGTGCAGACAAGTCCTGTTTGGGAATGTTGCCCTGGAGTGGAATGTAGTGTGGATCAGTGAGCTGTGGCTTAGGACAAGGTGGGAATGGTGTGAAAAACGCCGTGTTTAGCTGCTCAGTTAATGCGGGAGAAAACACTGCTGGCAAGGTTATCCTGCCAACAGCAGAGACTATATTTAGCTTTTTCTTAAAATCCCCATCTACTGCTCCTGCCTGCCCTCAAAAGCTGATTAGTCACTCCAGACTGATGCTGGTGCTGAGCAGGTGACCCGTGGTCACTGTGGAGCTGGGTGTCTGGACCTCGTAAGCTGGATGGGGATGTCTGTTCCGTGGCATCTCCGGGAGGATGCTGTGGGCCACTGACCAGCAGTGGCTTCCACTGGAAGGAGATACGCCCCCAGCTGATGAAGATGTATTGGGCCTTCTGACAAAATGTTATTGTAGACACCTGTTCTTGCTCCTCTGTTATTTGGGAGAGCGTGCTGATTCCTCTGGAAGGATGGTGTGCCCTAAATGACCCTTAAGTGGTGGGGAAGTCCTGCTCTGGCCAAGACAGAGAGAGTTTAATTTGAAAATATGCTCAGCCACTGTCAACCATGTCACTGTGGATTTAAGAAAGTCCTCTTGAATGGCTGGGATGTGTCCCATGGACTGTGGCCTGTGGTGCCTCATGCCCTTGGGATCACGTGCCAAAATCCCTGCTCACATGAGGGATCATGCAGTGCATGTTGCAGCGTTAGGAAAGAGTTATGGTGATCCTTCACCTTGCTCTACATCCTGCAGTGGCTGAAGCCTGTCCACACCCACCCTTCCAGCAGGACCAGTCAGGGGCATCTCCTCCTTTGGGATGTCCCTTTCTGTAGGTAGAAACCCTTGTTGGTTGTCACACAGAGGACCTCAGCAGAAAGGTGTGTGCCCCTGGGTGCTCCCTGCTCACCAGGAAGGTGTTTGCATGTTGCCACTCAGTGCAGTCACGCTGTACCAGTACAGGCTGCAGTACTGGGGGGTGGTTTTGTTTTGCTCTGTTGCCTAATGGCTATTTCTCTTCCAAAGTGGGCATATTTTCCAAAGGGCTGAGTACTTTTACCGTCAATATTATGTACAGTGAAGCACGCTGAGGCCAGCACAAGTGAGTATCATGCTTCAGGGTGTAATGTGATTGCTGGAGAGATCAGTAAACAAATTTCCCTGTGCAGAGTACACAATTGGCTGGATATGTTAGAGTTTCACCTGCAGCATTGAAGCAATGCTCTGACAGGCCACTGGATTGAGTTACCCTGGCATGTCTGTAAATACCCATGTAAACCTTTTGTCGTGTCACACCTTGGGGAACATGAACGATGCTCTGGATGGGGCTGGGCATCACCAGGGAGGGATGGAGAAGCTGGACTCCTGGTAGAGGTCATTCTGCAGCAGATGGCCTGCGAGTGCCCTGTGAGGGTGTGAGGTCTGTGTGCATTCCTTGCTGCACCCAGTGCAAGGGCGACGTCCTGGGCAGACATGGTTGGACCACTTGGAATTGACTTTTACAGTCATAGGCAGAAACTCTTGTATTTTGCCAGCTTTTCCTTTAATCATTCCTGGTTTTACTTTCCATTAAATACATTGAATGTTTTGTAGGGAATTTCCTATTGCCCTGTTCTTTTTTACCATAAAGTGAATGAGACTTCTACTCTGGTAATAAATGAACCTGGAAATCAGGATCTCCACTGTAATTGGATTTTTCAAATAGTTCAGGAAGAGCCTGAGGAAGTGTGGCAAAAAAGAGTTTTAATTTGTAATAGATCAAGTAACCTGGGAATCAGACTCTCAGTAGGTTCTTTCAAAGCATTTTTTGTTTCTTTTAACATCCTTGCTGGATCGTGTTCTGAGTGACTCATGGCTTTAAAAGTGTTTTTCCTGCGTGTTTTTTCCTGCTTGTGCGCTCTTGACCTACTCTTGCTAAAATTGCTAAAGAAATACTAAGTAAACATATTGTAAGTGAAGATGTCATATTCTAAGCCCCTGGAAATGAAACCATTACAAAGAGTACTCACGTAGTTGCTGTTCTGCAGGATGGCAGTGTGAGATGCACTGTTGAAACAACAGTAATCTGTTCTGTGGGAGAGGTCAGCTCCAAACGAAGGGGGAGTGGGAAGAAGAGGAAAAAGGAAATGCACACTCTGCTTATCCTCCTAATCACACAGCGTGTACATGTGCATCCCTGGGACTGTGTTGTTGATGTAGCTGCCTACTGCTTTTAAATGCCTGTCCAGGGCGGTGAGGAGACATCTGTGTGCATGGGAGAGGAGCCTGGAGCAGATGGTGTACCTTTCTTAAGGCTCTGGATGGAAGGAAGTAGTTTTGCGGGTCACAAAGCCGAAGAGTAGCTTCAGAATCAAACTTCATCGGGGATTTAGTGATGGTTGGTCATGGGAATAGTGACAGGTTGTGTCCCCAGGATTTCCCTGACTGGGTGTGAGAGCTGGGTGCAAGCCCTGGCTACCCCACTGGTTTCTGGCGCATGTAGTCTTGTCAGTGTGCCAAGAATTTACGTGGAGGCTGGTCACGTTGTCACTGTGAGTTTGCTGCAGTGTCCTTGTCTGTGGCGTACATCACAATGATGATGAAAAAGACATTTATGGTCACCAAACTAACTACTGAGCCTGCAGCAAGTCAAGGTACAGTACGCCTTTGGAAGAAAGAAAAAATCGTCAGCGTCCACTTCTTTCACTTTTTTGGGGTCTTCACCAGGCTGCACGTGTCCAGAGTTTGTTGGGAAGAACTCCTTGTCCCCAGTCTTTGTGTGAAGGGTCTCACGTTTCCCTGTAGCTGAACTGCTCTTTGTCAGTCTGCATCCAGGTGCCTTTGCAGGACAGAAGGACAGCTGATCTTCGCAGGCTCTGAATTGCCAAGGTGTTAGCTGTGGCTCCAGTAGCAGCTTCAATGGGCACCTGACATCCTCGACTTCTGGAATCACCCTGGCAGTGCTGCTGAGCTTTCCCGTTCTCCTGCCCTGCGAGGCCTGTCCCAGGATGAAGCCATCCGTGTGTCTTCCATGGCACTGCCACTGCTCCCCTTCGCTGCTGTCCCCGGGTGCTGCCTGCTCGGTGCTGCACCGTGGGGCTCTTTAATTGTTGTTTGTCACCGTGGGAATTGCTTGTTCTAAAACCAATTACAACCTGACAAAACTGATCTGCCTTATTTACAAATGCGTCCATCTGGTCGTGGATTGCCTGATAGCGCTGCCAGAACAACGTGGGGCCTCGGTTGCTGCTGCTGAGTTACCGCAGGGTTCCTGCGCCTGGAGCCGCGCGGTGCTGTGCTGCACGGGTGCTCTTTGTAGGACAGGGAATGAATGACTGAAGTAACAAATGCTGTGTAAACCAAGCGGAGATGAAACATCGTGTGCTGTGTCCTGGCCCCAGCCGGGAGCCTCGCAGCCCGCGTGGGGTGAGGGTGTAATGCAGGAGCAGCTCCAGGGAGCACCAGTGCCTGCCGTGTCTGGCACCACACAGGTGCTGGGTGAGCTCTCTGCCCTGCTCACGCAGGAGCTCTGGTAGGAGAGGGATGCACGTGCGTGTTCTGGAGCTGGGAAGCTGGAATCCTGGACTGTTTGGAAGGGGCTGCTGGTGGATACCACTCGGGTGTGTGTTCTGGGCCCTTTGGCTGCTGGACTGCTGTGGGAACCCAGATTGCAGGATCCCCACTTGAGGGAAGCTGGCAGATTCCTAATCATCCAGAAACCTGTTTGATAATCGAGGCAGGACTAGATTCCTGCTTGGCAGCTATAGTCTCAGGATAAGGTTCATGTAGGCAAGAGGAGGTGGCAGGTGCCTGGGGTGTGAGACTGATCTCTGTGTGTTCCTGGAACTGAATTTTGAAAAGGCTCAAAAAAGGAGAAAAATGAATGGCTGGTGTCAGGGCATTGGAGATAAAAACCATCACATCTGGTAGCTGAAACTGCTTCAGACTATTTTCGTTTTCCTATGAATGTTCAGTTGCAGCTTAAAAAAGAACTGAGAAATTATGACTCAGTTCTGATTTCACCCTTGGGCCAGCAGTTCAAAGCTGAGTATAGTGAATTTCAGAAGCCTTCTCTAAGAGCCTCTGTTCCTTGTTTACTCTGTGTGTGGCCCACAGAGGGGAGGAAACATACAGGCATACGTATGTTTACATATGTATGTAAACAAACATAGCATGAGGAAAACAGGGAAGAGTTGCCCCCTAAAATAAGTAATTGAGATTAGTGTGGCTGGGTTTTGGCAAGTAACTGGAGGTGCATGAGTTAGTAATTGTGAATAATTGATATGAGAAATTCAGACCTGATTTTGTTTGTGATTTATCCAGGAATGAACTTTAACTTTTATATTTATGAATAATCACTCTGTTTTCTCTGACTGGCTGAATAACTGAAAATTCATGAATCGGGATTAACTGGCAGTACAGAATACTGCAATCTGCATATGAAGACCTGTGTTTACATGGATCTAAGTTTTTTCTATTCCCTGTCACCATAGTAACGAAAGATTTTCCATGAGGGTGAGCTAGTCTGGCAATGGGAGCGTGAGGTAGGATATTCCCGTTTTACCTGCAGATCTCTGACCGTTCTTTGACCTCTTAGCTCAGATTCTTAGTACCACATTAATGTGAGGTTTTGGTGTTGGGCTTTTTGTAATTGGTGACTGTTACAGTGCTGAAACTGGTGTTTGTGTTATAATCCGTGGTTTCCCCAATTCTCAGTGGTGCCTGTTTCCTGTTAACAGGTTTTTCATAAGAATTTTTCTGAAATTCATTAGAGACAGCAGCCTTTTGAATTTCCTCCCCTTTTTTTCTCCTGGTACCAGACCGTAGTTTAAAGCTGAAGGTCTGGGGGCTGTCCTGTTGAAGGTCTGGGGGCTGTCCTGTTCCCCCAGGGGTTATGGACAGTGTGGGACTGTCCTGTTCCCCCAGGGGTTATGGACAGTGTGGGACTGTCCTGTTCCTCCAGGGGTTATCGACAGTCTGGGGCTGTCCTGTTGCCCCAGGGGTTATGGACGGTCTGGGGGCTGTCCTGTACCCCCAGGGGTTATGGACGGTCTGGGGGCTGTCCTGTACCCCCAGGGGTTATGGACGGTCTGGGGGCTGTCCTGTACCCCCAGGGGTTATGGACGGTCTGGGGGCTGTCCTGTACCCCCAGGGGTTATGGACGGTCTGGGGGCTGTCCTGTACCCCCAGGGGTTATGGACGGTCTGGGGGCTGTCCTGTACCCCCAGGGGTTATGGACGGTCTGGGGGCTGTCCTGTACCCCCAGGGGTTATGGACGGTCTGGGGGCTGTCCTGTACCCCCAGGGGTTATGGACGGTCTGGGGGCTGTCCTGTACCCCCAGGGGTTATGGACGGTCTGGGGGCTGTCCTGTACCCCCAGGGGTTATGGACGGTCTGGGGGCTGTCCTGTACCCCCAGGGGTTATGGACAGTGTGGGGGCTGTCCTGTTCCTCTGGGGGTTATGGACAGTGTGGGGCTGTCCTGTTGTCCCTGGGGTTATGGACAGTGTGGGGCTGTCCTGTTCCCCCCAGGGCTTATGGACAGTGTGGGGCTGTTCATTTCCCCCAGGGGTTATGGGCAGTTGGGGGCTGTCCTGTCCCATCCCCAGTGGCTGCTGAGGGGTGGTGGCTCTGGCCGGGTCCCTCGCAGCCCCATCCCAAGTGTGCTGGTGCAGCCAGCTCTGGAGATGCTCCAGGGGAGCCTGGGATTGTGCAGTGCTGTTTGCATGGGGTCTGGTTTGGCTTCACTAGTTTTAAATCCGAATAGAAAATCATACTTCCATGTTGATGATCTTTTCCTTGAACATAATTATAGCTCTGTATAATGCAGCTGTTCCTTATCTCAGTAAAATATCTTGGCTAGAGGTGACTTATTGGACATAATTTATGAGCAAAGGCATCTTGTGACATTTTCGGGGAGAGAGAAAATAATCCACTAAAATTTACAGTAAAATTGTTGGGATAAAACCTGTGAATTTAAAAAGGTTTGTTTTCTTATAGTTGTTAATGAAATCTATGGCTGAATTTAGGTAGTTCTTTACACATTACTTAGTTTGGACAACTTCTCTGCTTTGTTTTATTCAGTTTCAGCGTTCATTTGAATCAGAGGCTCCTAAGTTAAAGGGGGACTTTTTTCACTGAACTAATTCCACTGAGTTTGGAATTAATCCCTAATAAGAGATAGTCACATAATATATAGACATTATTTCAGGGAAATATTAATATGTAGCCTTCCACCTTTTCACTGAAGAGATTGTAATTTTATTCATAATTTAAATTTAAAAACTTACAATAAAAGTATGAATCTCGAGTTTCATCTTAAAAGTTCCAGTATATTAGAAATACACAATTATTTGTAAGGGCCGTGGATGTTTCCTTTCCTGTGCTTTGCCTTGCAGTCAGTCTGTCCGTAGCCTGTGCCCTCCTCAGCTCCAAGGTGTCTTCCTTAATTAGTTTGCCAAAGGCCGTTCTGTGATTTTCCCCAAGCAGAGAGTGAGCACAAGGCCATCAGACAACAAAATAAAACAAGAGCGCTGCTGTGGCTCTGTGAGCTCGGATAAACGAGGTGTCCCTCCCTCCCTCCACGAGCAGCACGTGGCTGCTGGGAGATGTTCCATGTGCATTGCACTAAAATATCTTCAGCTGTACCCTTTCTGTAGCAATAAGTGTGATTTTGGGTGTTTGCGAGGCGGTTTCTGTGGCTCTCCCTGCAGATCTGCAGCGTGGCCTGGCTGCCCTGCGTCGGGGAGGGCAGGAAGGCAGTGACATCCCCTTGGCTCTGCCAAAAAACTTCCCTTACTGACGCCTCTCTTCTGTATCTTTATATCTTCCTGGCAGAGCAGACGTCTTTGACAGATGCTCATCTGGTCTGTTGATAAAATCCTGCAGCGCTTGGAGATCTGATCCTCCCTGGGTAGTCTGTTAACTGATTTGATAACTTTTTTCCCGGTACTGAAACCAGATTTTATTTTGCGTAGAGGAGGTGACTCGTTCCTGTGTTTTCCTTGGTGCTTGTGAAAAGGGATTCTCTGAGGAGAAATTTGCTTCAGAGAAGTCATAACGTTTTTCTGAGAGTCCAGCTGTATCCTAGGCGAAGCAAACACTCACTCTGGCTGTTCTCCAGCTGGAGTGTGGGACTGGCACGTTCAGGGAAGCTCTGGGTGTTCTGAGTGTGTTCTGATGGACCCCACGGTCGTGCTGCTGCTCACAGGGGCCTCGAGAGGCTTGGACAGACAGGCAGCAGGAGTCTTGTGGAGTTCAGCAAGGGACGTGCCAAGCCCTGCAAGTCTTTTTTTGCCAAAAGAAGGGGAAATAGCCCTTTTAGACTCACTGTACTGTTACACGTTATAAAATAATGGTGGGCTGGTCTCTAACTGGATTTAAATTGTTTCTTATAATTCACTAATGTCTTTCCCATCATGTTGCCAGAACGTATGCTGTGACTTTGAGGAGGCAGCAAATGCCATTTGCAGAGAATTCTGAAGTGCCGTTTATTTTAAGCAGGATCTTAGTTCTCACTTGGAGTTTCCTGCCATTGCTGAGGAGGCTTAAACGTTCTCCTTGTTCTTGTGTGCTATTTAATCCCATGAGTGTGCTGGAGACCCCCTAAATCGTGCTGCGTGAAGCCATTCGGTTCAGTCCAGTTTAATGGAGGTGGTAGATGTTGGGTGCTTCCTGGGGCACAGCCTGGGGGCCACATTTGGTGCTGGGGCCTGAGCTGGTTCCAGCCCTTCCTGCTCCTGGCCTGGGGGCCCGGGGTGTGCTGGCACCAAGCTCTGCCTGGCCATCAGTGAGGTAGCACACTGAGAGTCTGTGACAAACACTTACACAGCCCTCTGCTTGCGTCCTCTTTTGTCTTTGTCTTCTTCCGCTTGCTAATGCCTGCTTCTTATTTTTGTAGTATCCTGCACCTTTATTAATATAGATTCCTATAGAATTTTGCTAAGAGCAGATCAGCCGGTCTTTGGCAAGATGGTGCTTTAGGCAAAGAGCAGGAGCTGTGTTCCTGTGTGCTTCTTTGCTGAGCAGAGTAACTCTGTGCTCCTGCAGGAAGGACTCAGCTGTCCTCCCTGTCCCGCTGTCAGTGCAGGAGGTGCCCTTTATCAGGGACTGTCATCGATAGGAACAGGCAGTGCTGCTGAAACTTAGCGTTTTGTCCTATTTTTGCATTTATTAGCATACACTGATTATTCATAGGAATAATTACCCTTTACCAATTCACATTAATTTAGATGGCTTTTGAAAAGCAATCAGGAAGAGTGGGAATGATAATGCATCAAAGGCATATGGCGCAAAAGAAATAGGGTTCATTTTATGTAAGTGACCACGTCAAGACACTGTCAGCTTTTCCCTTCATATTGCAGATACTGGAACTCAGTTTGATGGTTGTGGCTAAAGACCACAACGTGCTCCCTGCCTCAAAAGTCCTTTCATGCTCTTTGTCTCACTTCTGTGTCCCTTCAGAAAGGAACAACATCATCTTATGGGGGGACAGCATGAAAACAGACAAAACCACGTGCTGGGTCATTTCACCATTCCCAAGTGCCTTGCCTGTCCCTGCACAGGTAGGGTTAAATTCTCAAGTGCTTTTATTATCCGGGAGCACATGAAGCTTTGAGGATACAACGGATTCTTGTCTGCCCTCAGCTACAGGGAAGAGCACTGGAGTCCTGTTCATGGCCAGGGCCAGCGTGTTTCTTTTGCAGGGGGGAAGGTCTTGACAGTACAGTGAGGTCTTGGGCGTGTTTAGAGGGTCACACACCTCTGCAGAGCTGTGACGTGTTACTGTCTCTAGATCATCCTGAGTCTTCTCTGACTCTGAACTAGGCAATGGAGATGAAGATCTGAGTGTCACATGGGACTCATGGCCTAAAAGTACTGCCTGTGTTCTTTTGCTCTGGGTTACAGGGCTGTTCTGACAGCCAAATGTGATGTGATGAAATTAGAGTGCTTTGGTAGACAGAGATGTGGAGTGAGTAATCCTTAGAGAAGGGCAGGGAAAGGCAGGATTCAGTTCAGGTCAGAGGACACGCTGGGCAGTGGAGGGGAGATGGGGCTCCATACACATGTTGGAGGAGGAGAGCAGTGAGCATGTATGGGGTTAGTGTTTGTGATGCTTCAGTGGTTAAAACCCTGTTTTCTCAAGTCAGGGAGATAAATTCTTCCGTTTTTCAAATGAGCTTGGAACTGCTCCTGTGCAGATTGGTACAAGTGTTGATCAGCTGGTGCTGCTGGGCAGGAACAGCTCCACAGCCCAGTGTGGTTCCAGTCAATATTGCCTGCTTGTGGTGAGCACGAGTCACCCCTCCTTGGGACTGCCTCACGGAAGGAACGGCTCTTGCATGGAAAACAAACACCAGTGAGCTGTGGCAGATACAGCTCCAGGATTATTTTGCTGACACTGTCAGAATTTTAGTAACTGAGAAGAAATCTCCATTGAGGAACATTTGCAGGGGGTTGGTTACACACTTCATGTGCAGGGAGGGGTGGGTGTCAGTTCTATTAGTCTGGAATAATGTGTTGTCAGGAGATATGAAACTGGGATGCTGCTCAGGCTGGCTCTGTGGATTCTGCTGCATGTCATTAATACGCTGTTCGCATTCCATGTGCATTATTTTCGGCTAAATAAGTGAGCCCCTGAGTTCATCACTGCTTCAGCTTTGTGCTGTCAGATTGGAATGAGGACAGCTCTGAATCTGTGTGATAGAGTGGGACTTGTTCCACGAGAGGCTTGTGTTAAAGGAGGAGCACAGTTATTGTAGGATTGGAGACTTCTGTTTATTCCTGGCACTGATGGCAGAATGTAATCATAAAATTAGGAATTTGTGTGAGGAACAGTGACAGCATGCTGCCACCTTTATTTGTTTGATATTTTATATTTAAAAGAGTCTGTTTACAGCATAAGGAGAAGAGGAAAATACAGTTTTCTACCAGAAGTGCTTCAGTACTTCATTTGATCTATTAATTATTTGGTAAGCATGGATGTGCAATAGCAAAGAATACTTTTAAACAAAAAGATTGTGAATGTTTTCTTTCACTTGGGGGTTTGAACTCAAGAGATCCCCTATCTGGGACCTCAAGAATTCCTTAGACTATGCCATGCTTAGCCCTTGGCAGCAGTAGGTGCAATTCCACGGGGGATTTTAGTCTATAAAGTGCTATTGAACATTGGTGGTGAGCTGTTCACATGGGCGAGTTTCTCTGGTTTGTGCCAAGATGGGCAGAGACGGTTTTGGAGCAGGGAGGAAATGTGTCCCCGGTGTGTCTGAGATGCACTGCTGTGCACGGGGGTCTGGGCTGAATCCCAGACGTGCTGAGGCCGACTCCTGCCCCTGTGCACGGAGAGAACAGAGCAGAGAACAGAGCCGTCCCCACCTTTCCAGGCTGCCCTTTGTCTGCCCACACACCTGGTTTGCTCGTCTTGCTCGAGAGACGAGAGGAGGCGTTTTACAGTGTTGGGTGGGGGTTTAGGCTCCAGTTCAGGTCTAGCTGAGTGAAGAGATGGTGCTAACCAGAGTTCGGAATCACGTAAATGGGAAGTTTGATGTGTGGGAGAGAATGAGAATAGCACATGGAGCGAAGGAAGGAAAGGCTGGCTCTCGGGAGGAGCCCGAGGGACTCTCGCTCTTCAGAGAGTTCATCCAGGCGGGCGGTGATGGGTGCCTCCAAGGCAGAGGGTAAAGGTGCCTCTGAAGGAGCTGCTGAGTTCCCAGGGAGAAGGGGGTGGCCCCTTTGTGGTGCTGTTCTCTGGAATAAACGATGCCAGAGGGAGACACAAGGGGAGCTCTGCCTGCGGAGCGGGCAGAGGCGCGAGGGGGGCCTGGTGCTGGGCAGCTGCGCTCAGAGAAGCTCTTGTGCACATCCTGCCATTTTGTGGGGGTAGGATTGTGGCTGATGCCTTCAAAACACAGGAGGGTTAGAGCAGAAGAGATAACGTGTGTTTGGAATGCTCCCAATGTGTAACATATTGCACATGTATTATGTAGGCTTGGGAAATGATATTTAAAGTGGCTGAGCCCACAGGCTACTTGGACAAAGCAAATATCAAGACTATTAAGTTCTCCTCTTGCTAGGCTTGACTTGTCCTTGTTATTAAGGTCATTTCAGAGCGTATTTAGATAACTGTGAGGTTCTTGTGTAACAACTTTATGCTTCAAAAAATTTGTTTTTTATTCCATTGGAAAACATTTTGCCAGATTTTTGTCAAGCTGTCAGTGAGGGCTTTGTTACATGCGGGAGTGATAGAGAAACACTTTTGAAAGTAATGTTTCTTCTTTTTCACTTTTAGGCTGACAAATCAGGAGAAGCAGCTGTTCTGGTCAAGCAGGGAAAGGGAATGGTTTTTGGAGGGACTGCAGGTGTGGTTCTGGGTTAGTGAGGCTAGAGAGCCTGTCAGTCACTGCAGGGAGTGTGCAGGGAGCATCAGTTCCATGTGTTTTTATAAGCCTGTTCCGATGTCAAACCCTGTCCTAAAGATGTGCTAAAGTTGCCTGAGGGCATTGACCCCTCAAGATGATCTCCAGGGCCAAGGGAAGTTCAAGATTCCTGCTCAGAGAAACTCAGCATTTCAAAAGGGTATTTTGGGAGAGCTGGGGTAAAAAAAAAAAAAATCCGTGTGGAATACAGACTCATAGGTAACAATAACATATTAAAAGATGGTGATGTGTGTAAGGCGCTGCTGCTGCCTAAACCCTGTATGTTTTAGCTTATTTATACCAACCTGTAGCAAATCCTTCCTCTCTCTTTGTAACTAATTGCTTGCTTTAATCTCTTTCCAACTACCCAGAGTTAGTGTTGGCCATGTTAGTGTGGTGTGGATGGACATCCCAAGGCCAGATGGAAAGATACCCAGGGGAGAGGGCTGAGGAGAAGCTGCCCACGAGCTCCGTGTAGAGAGCAGTGGTGCAGCTGCCCTCGCCTCAGACCAGACATCCTGAGCTGGCTGTCGTGTTACCTCAGCTGTCTTGCCAAACTCAGTGTTTCTATCAGGTTTAGCCAGGTTCTGTTCCTCTGAACTCGGGACAAGGAAGGAAAGTGGAAGGCAAGGAAATTCTGGACATCCCCACGCATCCGCACAGAGAGGAGGAGGATGTCTCCTCTGTATCGGTTTTGGAAGGGCAAAGTGTCAGAATTACACACGAGAGTGATAAATGTGACACTGTCAAAAGCAAATGTAGTTAAAGCAGCTTCTAAATAAGCCAGGAACAGTAGTGAGTCAGCAGAGAGGGGCTATAAATACCAGAGCTGATGCAGCAGCTGCAGCTGGGGGGCCACCAGGGGAGAAGGGAGCTGGGAGGCTCTGGGATGTACTGGGATCCACACGTGTTTTGAGAAGCTGTCAGACAGAAGAGAACCAGAACTGGTAATTACAAGGTGCTCTCCAGATGCTTAGTCTAGAGTTAAATGGTTGCTTTTCTTAGGTCCTCCCTTAGATGAAGAACAAACCAGAAGTGGTGACTCAGAGCTGTGCTTCGGTGGCTGGGGGAGCTCATGCAGGTGTAGGGACACCTCACCTGCACTGGAGCAAGCACTGGTGTTGCTTTTGCATCTGTATTCCCAGCACTCTGGAGGTAGAGTTCACAGCAGTAAACAAACCCTTAATTTAACAGAGTTTTAGAACAAAGGCTGTGTTAACTGGCTCTGTGTGGTGTTTTTGGGAGGTACAGAAGCAGGGGAGGAGTGCCCGCGTGCTGCAGGTGGGGGGTGTGCGTGGAAGTGGCAGGGTCACAGCTGACAATTCAGAAAGATTAAAAGCAAAATACTGTTCTGATGTGCTTTTGCTATTGAAGATTATCTGGTGATAAAGTCATGAGATGTTTATTTGTGGGGAGGTTTGTGTATGTAGTTGCTTCCTTTTACACCTTGGACATCTGCAGCCGTGTATTTTTTAAATGAATGGTAGAAACCAGGGGCTGACAGGTTTGATTTTTAATTCCTCTCCACTTTCCCACTCCTGCAGGGCTGTGCCCACTGACGTGCTCCTCTCTGCTGTCACCACTTGCCAGAGTGATGCAGTGATGGGGTTTCTTGTGCTTCTGTTTAGTCTTTGTTTTCAGTCCTTAGTTTAGGTAGAAATCCCTGGCTTTATTTGGAACAGTGCCCATGTCCCCCCTGCTCTCCGTGTCTTCAAATGGGGTGGCAGTGACATGATGAGGGTTGCCAGTGGCTCCTTCCATCCTTCTGTCTCCTGTGTGTTTTGCTCAAGTCTGAATTTCAGGTGGGTGGGCAGTTCATTACTCTTTCTGCAGTGTTTATGCAGATTGCAGTCTGAGCTTATTTTAGAAGAGCAAAAATCAGGAGCAATTAGCAATCTGCTCAGGAAGGAGCTAGGAAAGAGGCAGACACCAGCTCTGTGGCATGTGAAGGACCGGGCTCTTTGCTGAGCTCGGCCAGCGTTGTCCCCACGGTAGCCCGTGGGCTCGTGGATGTGCATCAGTGTGGCCTGTGTGGGTGAGCAGTCCTGCTGACAGCCAGCAGCTGGGGTGAAGCCACTGCAGGTGGTTAATGTGGGAGTTCCTGGGGTATTGTGGATGCAAGGTGCAGTCTCACGGGCTCAGGTGAAGGCAAGGGAGCGTGGCAGTGGTGCTGCACTGGAGAGGCAGGTGTGTCCATGGTCCAGGGTTCAGGCATGGCTACCAAGCCCCACAAGGGGCACAGGCTGCCCCAGGGCATCCCACGGTGCCTCCTCACCCAGCACGCATGGGCAGCTGAGGTGGGGGCTCAGCTGGGCCAGGCCATGGCACATCTGACCCTGTCGGGGAGGTCTGAACAAGGGTTAGGTCTGCCTCGCAGTGGCAGTTCACATAAATAAACAAATGACAGTCTTCATTTGCTCACCCTGCCAGGACAGTGCATTACTTCGTTTTTTAAGCGACTCTTGTTAACCTGGCTGGTATCTCAGTCAAGCTGCAAGCCCTGTACTTTTGCCTTGTATGAGGGGATGTGAATTCAAAGAACTGGAGAGCTCTGCACATCAGAGTGGGAGCAGAAGAGAAAGAGGGGATTTTTTAAAAAAACAGTGCCTTGACAGAAGGAATGCTGGAATGTTTACATCTATATCTTGTCTTCCTTACATGTGTGACACAAGGCAAGCGTGGTAGGAGAGTCCTGCAGGGACAGTGCTGCAGCAGCTCTGGCTCTGCATACCAAGGGAATCAAGTGAAATATTTGAGGGATTATTTTCTGGAAGTGATGGACACCTGCAGTGACAGCTGATTTTAGCCAGAGCTGTAGCTGCAGGAGCCCTTTCTGTCCTGATGGTGCTTCAGGAAAAGCTGTGCACACTGGTGCACATGGATTGTGTTTGCCTGCTGGCTCGCTTCCCCTAGAGCTGCCCAAGTACCTTTAATGCCCTTTCTTATTTCTGGCTGGGAATTTAACACTCCTGTACTACACCAGGCTATTTCTGTGTTTTCTTTGGTATTGTTTATCTATAACCATCTGGTTCTGCACCCACTAATAAATGGGATGCTGGGGAAGATGGTGAGAGCAGACAATATGCTTTATGCTGATTTACCCGTCTTTAGAAGGCAGGAGCACGATCACTTCATACTGAAGAAATGAGGCAAGCGAGGGCGATAATCTCTGCTTTGTGGGTGGCAGCTGCACAGCCCAGTGATCCTGATGTGGAACGTATTATTAGCCTCAAACTAAGCTGTCTGCAATCTGGAACTTGCTCCAGGTCTATAGTAAATGATGAATTCATGAGGAGGTTGTGAAGTGTTGGGCTGGATCCTGTCTGGTGTGGAAAGCCCTTTGGAGACAGTGTCCCCTCAGCTGTTGGATTCTCTACTGCATGTTCATTACCTTCTGAATATCCACATGGTCCTTCTGCAGGTCTTTATTCACCCTGAAACACCCCAAGACTGCTGGTGCTGCCTGGGCTGTGTTCACAGCCGCTGGGGAGGGTTGTGCTGGTTCTTGGGAAGGTGAAATTCCTCCCTACCTTCCTGCTTCCTCTCTGCGAGTTCCCAGCTGCCTGGGTCTGGTGACAGATGATGTACTTTCATTGGTCGCAGCACAGCTTTCCCTTGCTATTCCAATACTGTGCTTTTTCTGGGAAAGGAGGAGGAGTGAAGAGCAGTGTCAGCCTTGGGCTGACGTTTTGCTGATCTCTGAGGCAGGGGCTCTGAAGGAGGCAGTGCTGCTGATTGTGTGGCAGCAGCTGAGGCTTTCCTGGTCAGTGCTGATGGAGGCAGTGAGCAGAGCATCTGCACTTGCCTCTGGCCTGGTCCTTCGTGCTGAAATTGAGAAAGCACTGTGGAGATGGTTAGCCAAGAGGACATGAAGAATAGCATTTCTGGGTGATGAGGACATGCTCCAGATGAAGCATGGTCAGGCTCCGGGAATGCTCAGGAGGTTTGGGTCTGGAGGCACTGCAGGGAGCTGGATCAGACCCTGGAGGTGCACAGGAGGTTTTGGTCAGAGGCACAGTGTGAAGCTGGCCGTGCCAGCTACAGGCTTCAGGGAGCCAGTTGCCCATGATATTTTTAGGAACATTAACTCAAACAAGTAAAAGAAATTAGGCAACTGCTGCCGTTAGACTTGCTGATTCCTACAAGGCTCCTCAGTTTGAGTCTACTGCTTTGGAATTAGTTTTTCTTGTCATTTTCTGTGTCTGTTCAGACTGGGGACTTGAAACGAAGTTCAGGCCCATCTCCACTGCAGAAGGGCACAGTGGGAAACAGCAATGGCAGAGATGTCCAAGGAAAGACTTGTTTTATCCTATCTGTAAAGTTAGGTTGGTAATCCATCCCTCTTTCTTGAAGATTTTCACATGATTACCGTTTATAGGATGCTTTGAGATGTGAGATGAAAAGTTCTTAAAAGGAATTATCCTATATTTTTAGTGCATGTAAAGTATTACTCTGGGAGAGAATTGGTTCAGTGGATCCGTGAATGAATGCACGGATTTTTCAGGCCAGAAGGCACTGCTGGGTAATCTGATCTGACTTGTATGTATAATATTTGATCCTGTTAGGGCTGTACAGGGGTTGGGGAGCTTGCACAGATACATGGGGCTGGCTCTAGGAACCGTCTGCAAAGCTCCTCTCTCTTAATGATCTGTGAAATCTTTCCATGCCCGGATTAAGGAATGTGAGGTGCTGAAGTGAACCGTTTAATGATCTTCTCCTTTATTCGGTCTCAGTGGCTCAGGGCAGGATTCACATTCTTGTTCAGCTCTTTCTTTTCCAGTTTGAATACATTCTCCTTTGCATCTTAATAGCCCCGAGCCCAGAGCTCCGGTTACATCATTTCAGGGCTTTCAGTGCGTAAAAGACTTTCTCCAGCCGATCCCGGTGCCTCCCATGTGCTGTTTCCACGCTGGAGAGGGGACAGATGAGGGATCTGGAGCTCCTGCCGCCTGTGCAGGAGGGCACAAGAGCTGTTTTCTCTGGGGGAAAAAGCCACCATCTGTTTCTGTGAAGCTTCCTTTGCTCTTCTTAAATCATGAACAAACACAAGAGATCTGTTTGGCCTTTCTTTTTAATGCTTTTTTGCATCCCTTGTATTCCTACCAGGCAAAAGCAGAGGAGGCACAAACTCAGCAAAGGCAGCTGTTCTGCCTTCCCCCTTCTCTTCCTGTTCCTGCTTAGGAAGTGGTTGGGGACAGAGCTCGTGTGGGCAGAAATGCTGGCTGTGAGGATTCCCCAAAAGACACAGGCAGCAAGCAGGGGATTGCCAGGGATCTTGGAATGCTGGAGGTTTGGAGTGGACCTCTTTAAAGTTTGACTTCTTTAAAATAACACCAAAACCCCAAAACAAACAAACAAAAAACCCCAAATCCAAACAGCAAAACCCCAACCTCCTCAAAGTCTTTTTTAATGAGCATTTCTGGGGTCTCGCTCCACCTTCAGTCCTGTAAATTCCCCTTCCCGTTGATCAGTGCGGGGCCGCATAGCCCAGACAACAGGGTGCAGGGACAGTAAATGAGATTTACTCCCTTGGTGCTGCTTGCGGTCAGACAAAAGTGGCAGCAGATGTGACCAGTTCAGGCTGTGAATTATAAGTGGACAAGTCTCTGTTCCCAAGGAGACAGGGAGGTGCCAAGGGCTGTGGGAAAAGGAGCAGGAGGATGCTGCAGCCGAGGCCGGGGTCTCCTCCGCTGGGGAGGTGTCGGTGTCCCTGTGCCGTGTCACTGCCAGGCGCTGTGGGCAGCGTGGGGCGGGCACGGACCCCTCTGCCCACGGGAACCTTTAGCCAAAGCAGGCAGGGATTGAGTGCAGCAAGGAGCTGGAGTGGCTCTGGAACTTGCCGTGCTCCCTGGAGGAGGACGCAGTGTGGAGCTGTGCCCTGCCCCGTGCAGGCAGGGGCTGTACCTGTGACAGGGGCCATGGAGGATCCAGGGTGGGGCACTGCCAGTGCTGGTATAACCCGCTGTGCTGCTGGCTGGGCTCTGGGCCAGGCAAGAGAAAACATGAAAATATGCATTTCTGCTGCCTAAATTTAGCCCCCAAAGCTTGTCTGGCCCCAGTGGCCACTCCTGTGGTAAACCACAGCTCTGAAGCGAGGATCAGCCCCATCTCCAGCATCTGACAAGGACGTGGGTCAGTACCTGCTACCAGGCTCCAGCTCTGCCCATGCCTCTCTTCACAGAGAGAGGCAGGGAAAAGAGCCACTTCGGGTCAATGTGGCTCATTTCTGTATGTGGTGCAGAGTGAAACAAACCAGCTCCCATGCTGAGTGAGGATTTCTTCTGCAAGCAGGTTTGCCTTCTCCTTAGTCTCAGAGAGAAAGGAGCATGGCATCCCTGGACAGCCTTGGGTTCTGTGCTGAGAGCACCTGGAGAGGCAGCTGCCCAGCTGTGGCCAGTGTTCCCAGAGCCAGGGAAGCTGGGATCGGCATTGGTGCCTGGTCTGGGCACTCTCCTGGTCAGCTCTCTCTTCCCATCTGGCACACATGATGTGTGGTTTGAAGTGCTGTTTCTGTTCTTAAATTGGACATAATTGCAACACACCATTATATCTGTTCTCACTCTTGATCTGTGGGAAGTTTGGCCTTGAGGCTCAGCTGAAGTGAACGATAAACACTGTTTGGATTCCTTTGGTTGGCTTTTTGGTTCCTTGTGTCCCAGGAGCATGGGCTGTCATGCTGGCAGTGCTGCCTGTGGAAGGGAACTGGGTGCTCTGCTTCACCCAAAACACTTCTTGTTCACTGCTGCCTCCTCATGAGCCGGGCTGGCCGCTTTCAGATCTCCGTTCAGAGCCAGTTTTTAAGGGAAATCCGTTGTAAGTAACTCCTGTGGATTTGGAGTATCAAAGTATGTGACAAATGCCACCACCTTGCCACCAGCAGCGGCCACCATCCTGCACCAGGATAGGAGAGGGAAGGGTGAGGAGCAGCATGTGGGATCTGCTGTTGCTGTGCCTCTTGGTGGCAGAGCTTTGCCACCTTGTTCTTGTGCTTGCTAAGCTTGTTATTAATCATTTCAAGGCTTCGTTGTCACCATATCAGCTGTGATATTTGTTCTTGGACAGTGGGGAGCTGTTCTCATCTTCCTTTGCTCTTTGCATTAAACGAGGGGCTGCTCCAGGACAGGGGTTTCCCAGGAGAGAAGTCGCTGGGTTCAACATACAATTTTTTACACTTTCACTTCCCTTCTGAGTGGCTGCAGATGAAGATGTTGCCTCACAGCCCAGCAAGTTGCAGTGTGGGGGCTTGGTGTGGGTACGAGGGAAAACTGGGGCTGTGCACGTGAAGTGCTGCTGGTCAGGGGTGGGCTGGGGGTTACAGACACACGTGAAAAAAACCTGAAAAATGCCAGTGCCACAGGACTTGTTTTCACACTGGAGAGAAGTGTTTTCCTTTCTCCTTTTTTATTTTTTTTTTTGAACTGGGAACGTCTCGTTTCAGATAAAAGGCTTGTCTTGTTCTTTGTTTTACCGGGAGCCATATCTCTTGTCTTTGTCTAGGCAGTGATGTTACTAATGACACGGAAGGGAGGAAGGGGGAGGCTTGTTGGCTCGCTTTGGGCTGTTTGCTTTCAGTGCAGGTCCCCTCTGGCTGGCGGCTCAGGGACCCGTGCAGCAGGACGGATGCTCCCCGGCAGCTCTGCCTGCGGGTGCTGCAGGCCGTGGGCCCTGCAGCTCTCGGCTGTGTCACTGCTGGGGCCTGACAGAGCCTCACCTGGCTTCTGCCCTCACAGGGTGGATGTCCCCTGGCAGCCCCATCCCTCGTGTCCCTCCGCTGCTGCTGCCGGGCCGTGTTGGTGTTGGGAGCTTGCTGTGCAGGGAGAGCCGGGCCAGGGCTGCCTTTGGGAGCTGTGGGCTGTCAGAGCTGTGCCAGGGCTGCCTTTGGGAGCCGTGGGCTCTCTGAACAGTGCCAGGGCTGCCTTTGGGAGCCGTAGGCTCTCAGAGTGGTGCCAGGGCTGCCTTTGGGAGCCGTGGGCACTCAGAGCGGTGCTGGGGCTGCGTTTGGGAGCCGTGGGCTCTCTGAACAGTGCCAGGGCTGCCTTTGAGAGCCGTGGGCTCTCTGAACAGTGCCAGGGCTGCCTCTGGGAGCCGTGGGCTCTCAAAGCTCTGCCCTGCCTGCGGGGACCGAGCCCGCTCCTTGGGATCGGACAGGGGCTCCGGCCACTCTCGGGGCTGTGCTGGCCACACCTGCCCGTACCTGGGGTTTTCCTGGTGGAACAGCCGGCTGCTGTTTCATAATGGATCCAGGCTCGAGTTGCATTAGCTCTCTGTGTGTGTGTGAGAGCTCGCCCGAGGGAAGCAGTGTGTGCTGGTGAAACGTGGGATGACAAAGCACTGGAAAATACATCCCAGGTATTTCTGTTATGGAGAAGGTTGGACTTTTAGGGAAGGCAGCACATGGATACTCTGAAGGAGGCATAAAAACACTTGAGAGTCAAATGGCCTTGTTAGTGTATTCTGTATTTGTATAAGAATTGGATCCTCCCTGAGTCCAGCTTGCTGTGCTATATTTGCAATGAACTATTGGGTCTAATCCCAGTTGTGAGAAAATAATGGCTTTTGTTGCCAAGCATATTTTCTCACTTGTCACAAATCAGTGGGGTGAAGCATATGTTAGAGGAGCGGCTGTCTCAGGCTGCCCGGCGGGAGGATCCGTGACAATGCTGTTCTCCTGGGTGGATAATTTGGAGAATTCAGCAGGGTGGAGCAGCCACCCCAGCCCTGCCGAGGGGTGGGCGGGCTGCACCCGGAGCTCTGGGCTGGGGTCTCGGCAGCAGGGCTTTGTCCTGCTCCCCGCCGGCAGGGCAGGAGCAGGGGGCTCCGGCAGCTTTCATCCCAGCCCGTTGCTAGAGAAACCTCTGCTTTTGTCTGTCCCTGTCTGAGCAGCCAGAGCCTGGCTCTGGCCTGGCGAGGGGCTGTTGTGCCAAAACCGATGTCTCCTGGAGGAGGAGGAGGAGGGTGCTCGCTTGCAGGGCCCGGCTCTGCTCTGCAGCTGCTGGGCAGGGCTGTGCGGGGCTCCCAGCCACCTCTGCTGGCTGCAGCATCACCCAGCCCCTCGGCTTCAGGCTCCCCCGTGCTGGGGCACGCCTGGCTCCCATGGCCTCTCATGTGTCAATTTAGGCTCCTTTGCAAGTCTTAGCTATCCAGGATTTTCCACTGCCTGCTTTTCACCAGTGTTTGCCTGTGTAGAATTGGGTTTGTTTAATAACCCATGCTGAACTTCACGTGTGTTGCCTATCCATGGACTCTGCAGGATATCCTACTGTCCTTCTGCTGGGGTTGGCTTCCATGGTGGCTGATGCCAGTTGAGGAGCTAAAGGAAAGGTTTTGAGGTTGGGTGCTGAAGAGAGGATTATCTAATGTGGAAAACATAATTGGCACTTGGCTGAAGGTTGGAATTCCAGGCCTGTGAATCCCCCCACAATGGATAGGGTGGATGTAGCACGGCTGCAAGCAGTGCAGGAGCTGTCGAGGCTGTGTCCGGGAGTGCTGACTCCCAGGGCCCCTTGGAGCACTGGGCAATGTCCTTCTCTCTGCTGCCATGTCTGTCTTTGCATTGATGATGCCAGCAGCTTTTGATTTTGTTTTCTGCACAGCCCCTTCCCATTAGCATGCAGCAGCGGTGCCCATCTCTGCTGTTGGTGTGATGGCTTGTCACTGGATGGCTTTAGGGTCACAGCTGGCAGCTCCCTGTGCCTGCAGAGCCTGTCCTTTGCCTCTGTGTGCTGGGCTGGCACTGACCTGGCTGAACTCCTGCAAGGAAACTTAGAAGTGTCAAATCAACGTGTTACAGGCATAGGAAAACAAAGAAATTCTGTTGACAAAGGTCAAAGTGTGCCAGGGAAAGAGAGAGCTGGACTTCAGCAGACTGGGGATAGAGGGAATAAAGACCGAGGCACTCTGATACCAGTTGTTGTGAGACCTCATTTTCAATTTAGTTTCCTTTTCTGCATTTTTTAGCAGAGAATTTAACATTTAAAGGTATCTCTAGCATTCTCTGCGGAGTGGAATTGTCCTTCATTTTGGAGTTTCTACAGCCTGCTGTGAATGAGGGCTGATGTCTGTATGTCTGTGTGCAGCAGATGCCTGGAGTCCCAGGGAAACGCCTGTCTGGGCAGAGGCAGCAGTTGTGCTGAGCATCCCTGCTCTGCCTCACCCTTCCTCCTCTGCCCGGGGCTCGGCTGCTCGCCAGCGACAGGTGAGCAAAGTGAGAAAAACAGACCTACTTACGAACCTCAGGGAAAGACCAAGGACGTGTTGTGTGTCGTGGATTGTTGATACAACTATTAGGAGCATTAAAGAAGCTGTTTCTGTAGGTAGATGTGGCTGGTCTGGGCACTGTCATGAGGGGGGGTCTCAAGGTGAGTACGTGCAGGAGCTGCCTCACCTCAGGTGTGCCCTCCTGCCTCCTGCCAGGGAATGTGTGGTGCTGGGGAGCTGGGGGCTGCTCTCCCCTCTCCCTGTGGGTTCTGGAAACAGGGAGGCAGCACATGGACCCGTTCCATCAGCTGACCCCTGCCATTCCAGCTCCTCTGATCCCTCTGCTGTGCAGCTGCCCCCGAAGCCAACTCAGCCCAATTGTTCTCAGTTTGAATAGATTTTCCTACCGTCTAGTCTCATTTTTCCTCTCCTTTCAGTTCTGCACACACCCTCCTGTGGGGCTCCCTGTCCCTCGTCCCTCCAGGCAGAGCTCAGCTGCTGCTCCAAGAAGAGCGAGCGGCTCCTGGACAGGCGTCCTGGCCAGGTGCACTTCACAGAGCTGCAGAAACCCTGCCTGGGCTTGGGGAAGGTTGGGAGGAGCTGGGGAGGTGTATTTCCATCATGTCCTGTGCCACAGGTGCTGTGTTGCTTCTCTTGCAGACAGGGCAAGGGGTCTGGCTGTGCCTGTGAGCAGTGCTCCCTTCCCCACTGCCTGCCTGTCTTGTGGGATCAGACCCGTGGGGGGTTCCAGCAGTGCCAGGGGAGGGTCAGCACTGGAGACCAGCTCTGTCTCTTGTTCCTGCAGGACACAGCAGGGACCCAGGTGCTCCAGGGGACACCAGCTGCCCAAGGAGCCCATCCCCACACTCCACAGGCACCTCCAGGCGCTGCTGAGCCCACTTGGGGAAAGGTCATGGGGGGCTGCAGTGTGTCTGTCCTGGTGTCTGAAGGTGCTTATGGGAAAGCAAATAAACCTGGAACAGATAAAACCTTTGGTGTTTTTGAGCTGGGATTTGGAGGATGTGGGAGACTTTTTAAGTCTTTGAGCCACAGCTGGGTTGTATTTGTTGGTAAACCTGGCAGAGCAGGGAGATGGGGTGAGAGGAGGGTGCATGGCAGTGCCAGCTTCCCTAAGGTCATTGCTGCCGTCCTGGAGGTATTCACATGGACACAGATCAAGAAATAATATATTAGTTTACATGAAAATAGTATGTGATTTCAGGTAGTAACAGATAGAAGTAGCATTTTCTGGTTTCAAAAGGCAATGGAAAGCTCTGAGGTTGGTCTCAGTGTTCTAAGACTGTTTGTTTTGACACAGAATAAGGTTTAATGTGAGGCTGGTCAGTGGCACTGTTCTGCTCTCTCTTGGGAAGCAGATCCGTTGGCCTTATCGAGCCCTGCATTCACCCTGGGGCTTGGAGGGAGCTCCAGCAGAGCTGTGCTGTTTGCTCTGGGACAGGGAAACTCCCGGCCAGTGTCTGTAGCTGATGTCTCTTGTTCTTTCTGCTGTCCTGTGTGCCTGCAGAAATCCGAACGCAGCTGGTGGAGCAGTTCAAATGCCTGGAGCAGCAGTCGGAGTCGCGCCTGCAGCTGCTGCAGGACCTGCAGGAGTTCTTCCGCAGGAAGGCTGAGATCGAGCTGGAGTACTCCCGGAGCCTGGAGAAGCTGGCTGAGCGCTTCTCCTCCAAGATCCGCAGCTCCAGAGAGCACCAGTTCAAGTAAGTGGGTGTTCCCAGGGGCAAAAGGATGGGCAGAGGTTGCTGTGGGCACTGGAGCTTGGCTCGTAGCTGCACTCTCCTAAAGTGGAGTACAGTCCCTCATGTCAGCGGTGACCTCATCTGTCCCATCCCTGTGTGAGGCTCTCAGAAGAAACTGGACGTGTCTCTTGCCAAGGCTTCCACCACAGCATCACGGACCTGTGCTGCGTGAATTACACTTACTGCCCACTTCTTGAGCGATGCAGTACGAACAGGAATCAGGAACCAGGAAGGAGTCAGACCCCTTGATTTTTTGAAGGGTCTTGAATTTAGCCACTGATTTGGTTGTGCAGATAGTGGTGGGCCTGGTCTGTACCCTGGGTTCTGTGTGTAGCCCAGTCATCAGCTGTCCAGGTGCTGTGTGTTTCATGCAGGCTCACTGGCAGGCTCAGGCTTGGAAGCAGTTTCTGGAAATGGCATTTACTGCAGTTTATTTGCAATAAAGTATGTGTTTTTTTCTGTGCTTAGCTGTACGGTGTTGGAGGCAGGCAGATCTTTGGTAGAAATATTGTGAAACAAAGCTTTGAAGTAGGAAGTATGAACTGGGTCCTGGGATTGTGTGAGAATCAAACCAGTGATGCAGTTGTGAAATCCATGAATATGTAAATATGTGTTTTCAAAAGCAGCTTCTTTTCAGTTTAACCACACTTGGGAGCTTGGCTAAAACAGAAAATATCTGAAAAAAATAGAAAGAAAAACAAACCTGGCTCAGAATTTCAGTTTGGAGGTGACTGCTTGTGGTGAGGGTAGTGGCTCGTGCCATTCTGCTGGCTGGTGACCTTGAGGCTCTGAGGAGGCCACTGCCCCGTGGCTGCTGGGGGCTCTCCTGGCGCTGCCGGGGGCACGGGGTCTCGCTGGGCAGCACGAGCTGTGCCCAGCAGGGAATGTGCCCCAGGGCCATGCAGAGCCAGGTGCTGCTCCTGGCTGCTCCCCTTGCAGCACCTCAGCCCGAGCTCTCCACCTTTGCCTCCCTGGGCCACAGTTTCTGTCCCTGTCTCTTCTCCTGCCAGCGATATCTGTGAAAGTCTCTCAGCTGGAATTGTGCCCTTTGTTCCAGATGAAACTCATGTCGTTCAGTTCAGTGGCCAAAGGCTGCAGCTGCTGTTCAGTGCTATTCCCAGAGAGCCTGGGCTTTGCTGCTTGCTGCCCTTCTCCTCACCAGCCCCAGGCTCTTCACAGTCTGTTTCTTCCTCTAACCCCTGGTGGTTTTTTCCCCGTTTCAGCTGCAAGAGCAGCGATTTCTGCTGTTACGTTACTAAATCCTATTTATTCCATATTACTAAATCCCATTTAATCTGTTTACTCGGTCTCTCCAGTGTGAGGCTTTACTGCTGTCTTACGCCAAGCTCTGCTGCTGCTGAGTTGCTGTTCAGATCCTCTCTGTCCTTTTGGCATCTGGCTGTTGCGTGCTGGTTGTGTGGTGCTGGGTGCTGCAGTGTGCACCAAGGAATTGAAGGAATTGGCCAGTAAGGAGCTCTGGTTCAGAGATGGAGCCTGTGAAGGTTCAGGGGTGTCTGGCCTTACCCATTAGCTCAGAGCAGGATTAGGGCTCTCCACTGCTTATGGAAGCTGCTGCTGTGCAGTGCCCACAAGTGACAGTGGTTCTCCACTGTTCTAAAACACCCGGGCTGCTGGTGTTGGTGATGTTAATCAGGTCAGCTTGATTTCAGTGCTTGCTCCTGCTGAGTCCTCACTGTCCATTCCATGTCTGGAGACTCCCTTAATACATTGTTTTCTTCCAGGCTGCTCTGTACCTGCCCTTACGAGGCTCATCTGCACTGCTTCCCCAGCTGCTCATGTGTGTCATTATTCTGATGAGGCTGTGACACTGAAGATTTACAGTCCTTTCAGCACTCCTTTGTCTCCGTGTAGCCATGTGCAGCGGGCTGTGCCCAGCCCTGGCTCTGGCAATCGCTGTGGCTCGTGGTGGCTGCAGGTCCACAGGCTCGTCCCAGTTTCTGTATGCAGTTGTTCTGTCTGTGTGCATGCAGAGGTGTCTGCAGCCTCCATGCTGTCCCCTCCAGCATACCTGAGTGTGTTCATGTTGTGCACAGACACTCTGAGGTGATGTTGGATGCAGAACCCTTTCATGAGCACTTTTTAGTGCACTAAAACCAGCCCAGTGTATTGGGTGGCAAAGAGCCCTTCTGCAGTGGAGGGCTGAATTCATAGTGCGAGTGGAAAGAGTGAGGTAAAAACTCTCTCCCTTTCCAGGGATGTCTCTTCTCCTGTGCCATCTTCCAGAGCATCCAGTTTGGGAAGGGGCCGGCTGGGGGTCTGGTGTGGCACGGGTGCTTGTGTGCTGCTGGGCATCCCTGCGTGGCAGTGCTGGTACAGCTGGAAGAAGAGATCCCAGTGACTGTGTGCAGGGGAGGGAGGCGATGTGCTGACAGCGTTCGTTTGAAAATGCGTGCCTTTTTGATGTGTTCGCCTGACCTTTTTGATTTTTTTTTCCACAATTCTCTAGGAAAGATCAGCACCTCCTTTCCCCTGTGAACTGCTGGTACCTGGTTCTGACACAGACCCGTCGGGAGAGCCGAGACCACGCCACCCTGAATGACATCTTCATGAACAATGTCATCGTCCGGCTGTCGCAGATCAGCGAGGATGTCATCAGGCTCTTTAAAAAGGTAACCTGGGCAGCCTTGCTTCATGAGCGTTCATCCTGGCGTTTTAGTCTAAAATAGAATTGTCACAAATGTTGCAGAGCAAGTCTTGCAAGGGACTATCACTAAAAGTCTTTCCAGTTAGTATTTATCCTAGAGTTTTAAAGAAACTGATATCTAGACCTGTCAAGTCTAGAGTGTGAGGTGTGACCTGGTGCTCAAAGTGTCAGTGCCAGAGAAATGAGAGTGTCAGTGCCAGAGGAAATGTGATGAGTTTTTTTGAAGACTCTTGGAGGGCTTCAGAGAACAGGCCAGAACAGGTTTGTTGGGTGGAGCCTTGCTCAAGAGCAGGGTGACAGCTATGAGGCAGGTACAAGAGAGGAGTCAGTGTGGCCTCCTGAAGGGAAGAGTCATGCCTCAGAAATTTGGTGGAGGTATTTCCAGGAGCCAGAGATCATGTCATTAGCTGGTGCAGGGCCTTCACTGGAAAAGGGCCTTAGCTGGAATTCTTGAAGAGAGGGATTGTTTTCTGGATTAATAATTAGTTAAAAGACAGGAAAAAGGAAAGGAGAATTGCAATGCAGTTCCTAATAAATTACTTGGAAAAAGCTTGAATAGTAAGATGATGAAATCTGCTGATGATACAGAATTATTAATGACAACCAAATTAAAAAGGAGCATCAGAGACTTCTGAGAAGCATGCAGTCATGTGGACCAGGACTGTTCATTGAAAGTGAGGAGTGTGGTAAGAGCACGAAGAGTCCCAGCAGTGGGTAGGCTCTGTGGCCTTGTTTTCATCAGGGGCAGCTGGGGACTCCCTTAATACATTTTTTTCTTCCAGACTTACTTTGTGTCAGCATTTGCCTTCCATGAGGACAGGGAGGCTGCCACTTCTGGGCATACTCAGGTTATTTATTTTTCTCAGCCTATGGCACGCTGTGTCTGGAGGGATCTGAGGCTGCTCTTCCTGCTTCGCAGCAGTGTTCAGTGGGAACCTTGGGCAGCTGTGTGGAAGTTGGAGCGTGCTGGTAAACGGACTTTGGAGATCCAGCCTTGCAGCGTATGAGGCTGCTCAGAGGAGGGATCTCTCACTGTGGTGTCCAGTGTGGTTTTGAGTGTGGTGGGTAAAGCTCTCGAAGCACTCCTGCAAGGGGCCAGGCTGTGTGGGGCCGCTGGCAGAGAACCTGGCTCAGGAAGGGTTAAAGCACCCGCAGTCACGGTTCAGCTGCTGGGTGTGCTGGAGATTGCTCTTTGATGGTAAATTAGGGTAACATTTTTTTCCAGAAATGTCACTTTTAATTCTTCCCATCTAGAGTTTATTAATGGCCCGTGACGTGCTGCGGGGACATAAGGAACCAGGAGGTTTTGTGTTTCCTGTATTCATTATGTAAATGTAAACAGTCCCGGCAGGGCAGCAGGGTGCGGGATGAGCAGAACTAAGGATCAATTGCTCAGCAAGTGGTGGTTGCATAGAAAGATGTGGGTGCTGAGCTGCCGCTGCCTCGGCCTCCCTGGGTGAGCTTGGCAGCAGTGGGGTCACCCGTCACTAAACTGGGGTGCCATGGTTGTTCCTCTCCACCCAAGTGCTCTGCCCCTGGCCGGCAGCAGCGGCTCCAGCACGCCTCCACTCGTGTCCGGCTGGGAACCCTTCCAACCCAAACCATTCTGGGATTCTGTGAGGAGAGCAGAGGAGGAAAACTCAGTTGGGCAAATTTCCCTGGAGCTTCCAGCACGAGTCACGTTCCTGTTGCAGGAGGAGATGAGCAAGGCGAGTGTGTTGACGTTGCTAGTAGGCAGCAGTAAATGGAGATGCTGAGATGTGTCCTTGCAGAGAGCTGGCTCGCTCTGCTGTCAGGGTGAGTCTCTGTCACCGTGGAATCTCAGTGTGTCCTGGCAGAGTCAAACCCAGGGTGAGGGACCCATTGCCTGGCAGGTGTTTGCTCCACTCTAACCTTCTGCTGTGGCAGAAGGAAGGAAGTTTGATGCTTCTTCCATGTATGGGATACCGGAAATTACACATTTGAGACAGAGCATTGCTATGTCCAAAATAAGGGTGCTGGGTTATTCCCCAGTGTGGGATTTAATTATATGCTGTGGCAGTGAATTTAATTACACCCTGTGTTGCGTTGTCCTGGATGGAGGTTGGATGAAGAAGCAGTGTCTGGATGGGAGCTCTTGTCTTGTCTTTAGGATAAGCATTCTCTTTTGCCAGTCATCCATGCTGCTGCTTCCCCTTACTTTGTCAGCAGTGGCAGGAATTTTAATAAATCTCTGCCTTGAAGCCATTGCTGTCTCAGTGAGCAGCTCTGGGTTTTAGGAGGAATGGGAGGCATAAAGAAAGCACCTAAACTGTAGTTCGGGTTTTGTGGGTGGTCCCAGGGAACTGGAATGATGTTTTGGTGTTGTCTCCCATAAGCACACAAATATAATTTCTCCGTTGGAGAAAGGGAAGGCAGCCAGCTTGGAGGAGAGGCAAGTTCTTCAGCTGCTTGCTTGCCTGTGCTTAGAGGAGGAGGCTGCAGCATCCCCATCTGGGCACTGCCCTCTTGGATGCTGGGAGACTCCCGACGATGCGCAGACCCTGTGGTTTCCTGCAGCAGGGGCCAGGTGTTGGGCTGTAGTGTCTGTAAGCAAATGGCTCTTTAGCTGTGCTCCCCACCTGTGGTTGCCCGTGCAGGTGTAGCTCATGGAACAGCACACTGAGCTGGTTTGTGTTGCTCTATTTCAGTGTCTAAAATTGGGTTTGAAAATGACAGCTTTGTGGCCTTGCCCTGCGCCGCGCAGGAAATCCGGGGCAGAGGCAGGAGCTGCAGCTGGGCCTGGGCCACGGCTTCTGCCCCCAGCCTGTCCTGTCCTTCTCCTTGGGCTTTTGGGAAGCCTTGGTTTGGGGAGTGCCTGTGACTCTGGCAGCAGGGATGGCTGGCGGGGCACGTGTGACTTGGCTGCTGCAGGCTGTGGGCTCCAAGCCCCTGATTGTAGATCTTGACTGTAATAACTCATATTAGAATCACAGAGTTGTTCAGTTTGGAAAAGCTCTCTGAGACCATTGAGTCCAACCCTTCCCCAGCACTGCCAAGGCCACCACTGACCCATGTCCCCAAGTGCCACCTCCACACAGCTTTTAAATCCCGCCAGGAATGAAGAAGACATTTTTCCTAGTATTCAACCTAAACCTCCGTGGCACGACTTGAGGCTGTTTCCTCTTGTCCTGTCCCTTGTTCCCTGGGAGCAGAGCCTGACCCCCCCCTGGCTGCACCCCCCTGTCAGGGAGTTGTAGAGAGTGAGAAGGTCCCCAAATGTCTTTGGGTGTGCATCCCCTCCAGACACAACCTATCACGGCTTTGTTGTGAATTAGCAAGCCCCAGTGAGATTTTTGAGAGCAATGATGACCCTTTAGACTCCCTGCTTCAGGCTTTGCCTCAGTTCTAACTTCTGATAATCTAGATTAAACTTTCAAAGTATGCAAGTTGTCCTGTTGACTGGAATTAGAGGACCTTTCCATGTTGTGGGCTTCCCTCATCACCCAGCCTGATGGAATGTTGTTTTCCCTGCCCACGTGCACAAAACTTTCTGGAGTTATTTGAGGAAATCTGGAAGAAACTGCTCAGTTTTGTTTGGGTTTGGTTTAGGGGAGGGAGGAGGGGGGTGTCTATACTTAGTTTAAACACATCTCAAGCTATAATAAGTGTTTTCTAGCCAAGAAGATTCCATGGAGAGATTTGTGGTGTAATTACAGGGAGGCAGGAAAGCAGTGTGAGCACATCCCAGCACCTCCAGCCGCTGGGCTGCTGTCGGAGTTGGCTTGATCTGCAGCCAAGCTCCAGTGTTGGGCAGCTCCCCATGCTGTGGCCTCTCCACCAAGGGCTGTGTCCATGCTGCAGGAGGCTGGTGACTGCATCTGCCTCATCCTGCCTGGCAAGGAAAGGGAAAGCACAGGCTGATAATGGGATTTCAGCAGACAGGAGGATGCCAGGAGTTCCTCACTGGCAGTGAGTGTCTCCTCAGCTGGCTGTCTTTTGGCTGCTGCTGTTGTGAAACTGGAAACTTTATTATATAACTGTGGTGTAGCTATTTTGTAATGTCCTTTTTCAGAGATGCCTTGGTTCACTCAGGTCAGAATAGTGAAAACCAGCTACTGAGGAGAAGCTGGGAGTGTGGGTCATGGCCAAGGGAAACGTAAACCTGGGATGCCAGTGCTGGGGAGCCCTGATAATCTTTGCTCTGAAATACCAGCGTAGGCTGGAAATTGCAGGTCCAGCAGCAGATGTGTTTAATGTGTGTTCCAGATCAAGACAGATTGACAGGTGATGCTGTGGGACTGGAGAATGCCAGTCTAGGGAATTGGGTGTCCACAAATGGCTATTGGATGATGCACCCCCAGCCAGTCTCAAAGTGAGTCTCTGCCAGTCCCCAGACTAGGGGAGGGTGCTGCATGTTAGACCCAAATGGGGAGTTGTCTGTGGGCTGGGGAAGAATTCTGCCAGTGGAAGGGCAAAGCAATATTGCCTGTAATTTTAGATTCATCTGTTTTGCAGGATAAATAAGTTAAATTATGTGAAATTCCTCCTCATGGTCTCTGAAACCCAGATTGAGTGATCCATGGGCAAACGTCAACCTCAAAGGAATATGCAGGAGTTCTGAAACTGTGTGACACTTTGCTGCACTGTGTATTCTCATTTATGATCCCTCTGCAATGTATTTTCATTTCAGAACTGCATGTTTTGAGCATAACAGTCTCAACTTTTCTCGTTTTTGTCTTGCAGAGCAAGGAGATTGGCCTCCAGATGCATGAAGAGCTGCTGAAAGTCACCAACGAGCTGTACACGGTGAGCAGTGAGCCGATCCCAGCCAGCAGCATGGGGAGCATAGGCATTTGTTGGGGCACATCTGAGGAGGCTCTGCCCTGGCTGTCCTGCAGCACAGCCCGTTCCTTCCCCTCTCATCCTCTGGCAGGGTCTCGCTCCTCTCTGGGCTGGTGGCAGTGGCAGAGGATTTCCCAGCGGTCCAAGGCCAAGGGTTGGGTCACAGTGTCAGCTGCTTCCCTTGAGCACAGCTGGGGATGTTTGGGTGTGATCCAGTGTGATCCCTGTGTCCCTAGTGCTGTCACCTGCCAGGCTCAGGCACCGCGTTGCCTTTTGGTCCTGCTCAGTCGCTGGGTGGGTGATTTCCAGGCACCAGTGGCTCTGAGCTGGCTGTGCTTGCTTGTCGGACACCCCCTGCTCCTGTGAGCCCGTGGCCTGGGGGGATGGCTGAGCTGACCTTCTGCTGGGGAATGCAGAAAACTTCTGGCTCGTAGGTGCTCAGCTCTGTCTTGTGCCCTGAGGAGCACTTTGGCTGCAGAGCTGTCTGTGCCTCCCAGTGAGATCATGCACTGTTAGTCAGGACGTGGCTCTTCAAGCAGGTTTTCATAGCAGGGTAGAGAAAGTCTTTGTGTTGCTTCTGCCTCTTGCCCTGTAGCAATTGTTTTTTTAAAAATTTATTTTATTTGTGGTTTAGGAGCAACAAAACCATGTAAAGTCTGCCTTTTGCTGGAAAATTGAGATAATAGATCTGCTTTCTTTGGTCATATCTGTTACTGGTACATAAATAATACTGCAGTAGGTTTATTCCTAAACAATCATTCTATTTCATCTTTTTGAAAAACAGGCCTAAACAACAGCGCATGAATGATTGTATTTGAAATTTCTGCCATAAATCTCCTCTTAACAGGTTTGTTTCCTGCATTGGTTGCTGAAGGATTTGGTTGTTGTGAGACCTGCAGTGTGGGTGGACAGCAGATCAGATTAAAAGGCTTGTGTGAGATTTGGGAGCACGTTATTGATGGTTGAATGTCACAAGCTGTGTTAGGGGTGCTGACTAATTAAGATTAATTACAACAGGAGCACGATAGATGCAAAACGAGGAAAGACTAGCAAGGGCTGGGCTGACCTGAATAGCTGTGGACCAGTATGGTCTGAACCCAGGCACGGGACAGGGCCATCCCCGAGGGGCACGCTGGGCTCAGCAGTGTGCTGAGGTCTGAAGTGCCAGCAGCGGCCAGGGAGGAGCACAGAGGGCGATTCTGCTCGTCCTCACAGGAGCTGAGATTTCTCCCATTTGTGCTTTGCTCCACGTGCTGAGCAGAATGGGCTTGAACGGTGAAACACGCTGGTTTGAATGGTGAAACTGGAACAGCTGGAGGAGCTCTGTGTTTGCGTTCAGCCTTGCTGCTAAGAGAACAAACTGGTGGTGTCATCCAGCCCGGGAGGGGCAGGGAAGGGACACACTGCCTTCAGAAGCATGAAGAAAAAGCCTGTGGGACAATCAGGGTCGCCTCCAATCTGCTTGGTGCCAGCAGCTCCTGCCAGTCAGAGAGTTCTGTCCTTGAGCCATCAGGTGAAATGGGCCCAGCTGCCCCCTGGCTCACGGGTGCTGGGGATGTCTGGGACGTTGGTGTGTTCTTTGCAGCACGCTGGGTGCCCACGAGCAGCACGAGAACTGTGGCTGCTGACAAAACCAGACACAGGATGAGGACCTGGCTCACAGGACACCAGGCTGCTGCTTCCTGAGAAATGTCACTTGTCTGCTGTCAGCACAGGGAAGTCGATTTTCTTGCCTCTGGCCAGCCCTGTACCCACAGCTCATCCGTGTCCTGGCAAGGCTGATTTTTAAGCCTCTCTGAGGGGAATTCTGTGCACTGAGCGGAAACTACGATTTTTTACAGGCTTCTCAGGCATTCACTGTCTCAAACTTAAGCCAAAACAACCACATTGATTTTAACTCAGCCTTGTTGCTGTTCTCTGATGCAAGTCACCCTGTGGACTCTGTATGGAAAGAACCAAACCCTCACTGATTTTAATCAAAACAGAAGTGGATGACTTTCGTTCTGAAGTGGAGATGCTTGTGGATGGTTCTGTGCAGAAATAGCTCAGCTGTGAATTAAAACCAGCTTTGTTCCTTGGGCTCCTCCTTATGGATTCCAGCAGAGAGGTACCAGTTGGAGCTGGTGCAGGCAGAAGGCTGAGGGGGCCTGAGCCTGTACCTGACACGGTCACCCCATTTCTGCTCTGGCTCCTCTGCTGGGTCAGAACCTTGGGGCTGAGCTGTTGAGGAGAACAAAGCCCTTGTAGCTGGAGATGGCCAAGGGTGCCATTTACGGCTGGTGTTTTGGCAACAGCCTTTATCCAGAACGTGTAATTAATATGGAAAACACAACTCGTGTTGTTAAATAACTAATGAACATTGGAACATATTTTTCCTCCTTCACTGCAGCTAATTAACTGATTTGCAGGAAAGATCCCCGGGACGCAGCTGTGGCAGTTTGTCTTTGTGTCACAGCAGTGCAAGCCAGGGACAGCCTGATTTGATTGCAGGCACCGAGACGGCACGAGGGAATTGCAGATCAGGGGCTGATTGCTGCAGTGCAGGTTGGCCCTGGCCAAAATTAAGGTAGATATTAAACAGAAATATCCCCTGAATTTCCAAGAGTGAATGATGTGGCAGGGCAGCTGGTGAGGAGCATAGTGAGCTGTTTAAGGTGTCTGTTTTGGTTGGGTAACTGTCCCATAACCTTTAGATTCCATAAAAATCCTGCAATTTGGACCCCTGTTACTCATTGGGCTTCTCTGTCATGTTGTGTCAGGGCCTTTCTGAGTGCTGCAGAAACCTTTCCTCTTACTGCCTGAGCTCTTAATGTTGCAGCACTTTGCTTTTTCACTTCCCTCTGTGTGTTTCACAAAAAGAGGGAGATGGTGAGCATGAGGATGAGGAGGGCTCAATGAAACCCTCTGGTCTTTCTCTTTTAGAAGATCCCAGGAATCGTCTGGTTTGTGTGTGTCCTGTGACGTTCACTGCAGAAAAGGCAGTTTGAAATACGCGTCTGGGATCTCTGTTGAGAATTTGCAGGGTGTGGAAGTGAAGCAGCTCAGGGCCGAGGCAGGAGCCCTTGCTGGCTGCCCCTTGCCCTTGCCTGCGGTGGGATCTCCCTGCAGTGGCAGCTTTGTGCGGCTCCGATGCGGCTTTGGAGCCTGCTTCAGCTGAGGGCTGTGCTTGGCAGGAGGAGGGATCATGCGGCTCAGCCCGACCTGCTCCAAGCCAAACACTCCTGGGTCCTGCTGACAGCCACAGCTGAGGAAAACTGTGTTTTCTTCATTAAGCCTTGTGTAAAAATTCCCTACATTTGCGGGTTCCTGCTCTATTTTAACCCTTGGGCCTCAGGCATGTCCCAGCCCGTCCCAGCCCTGCTGAGGCTGATGGCAGTGAGCAGTCGGGCACTGTGGGCTGTGTCAAGGCAATGTGAAACAAACCATCCACACCCCGAAGGGAGATGATAGAAGGGGACAGTGTGACTAAAGGCATAAAGAGAGAGGAGCAGATGTGTCCCTCTTGCCAGCTCCATTAGAATGATCCAGTGTGCCCTTTGGGCTCCTGTTTCTGAAAGGGAAGGTTGTGGTGGGAGTTCTGCCTGCAGAGTGTTCCTGGATCAGTGTCATCCCTCCTGGATCTGGAATGTGAAGGACGAGGTGCTGCTGCACCTGTCCTGGCACTGCCTGTGCCTGCTGGCGGCAGCAAGGGGAGGATGAGGTGGTGACAGGAGACAAACCCCATTTCTGCCTGGGAATTGCGGCTCCTCCGCTTCCGGATGGTTCTACTGTCTGGGGGCAGAGCAAGGGTTGTCTATTGGCTTAGCAGCTGCAAGTGTAGGAACAGAGGGGTTGGGTCAGAAGGGAGTTCAGGGTGGCTGTGGCCTTCTCACAGCCACTTGTCATGGAGACCCTTATCCCAGCTGCAGAACTCTGAGGTTGTTCCTTATTTCCCTGTTGGCAGGCACATGGTGCTCTTTGGAGACACACACCCCCAATGTGTGCTGGAGCGTGTCACCACAGTGGGACTGAGTGGCATCACAGTTCTTAGACCAGCCTGGAGCCTCTAGGGCTGGGGCTGGGAGTAATCTCACAAGCTTTCCCCCTCACTTTGTTCCTTAATGCCACAGTGCCCCCCCAGCCCCTCTGCCCTGCCCAGGGCTGCTGGCTTGTCCTGCCCTGGTGCTCTGGGTGGCCATGGGAAGGTGGCTCATGACCTCCTGTGCCTGCAGGTGATGAAGACCTACCACATGTACCATGCAGAGAGCATCAGCGCCGAGAGCAAGCTGAAGGAGGCGGAGAAGCAGGAAGAAAAGCAGTTCAACAAGTCAGGGGACATCAGTGTGAACCTGCTGCGACACGAGGACCGGCCTCAGCGGCGCAGCTCCGTCAAGAAGATTGAGAAGATGAAAGAGAAGGTGGGTGAGAGGGAAGGAGGAGGGGGCTGGGCTGGGGCTGGGGCTCCCTGCAGGCAGCAGGGGTTGGCTTCAGCCTTGTCTTTGTCTGTGAAGCCATTCCTGTATCTGTGAAGAGGGGTTACAAGGGTGGTGTCTCGTGTGTGGGTTCTGCTGCAAGGCAACCCAAGGAGACCACCACAAGTCTCTTCCCTGCTCCTGGCTGTGGAGAAGGGCCAGGACCAGCTGCTGGAGAAGGCTTGACTCAAAGTCAGGATGGCATGACAGGGATGGGCAGTGCAGCCTTGGACAGCGGGGTGGACCTGCACAGGAGCCACGTGGCCACCTGTGACACCTTCCTGGCTGGCTCTGTGGAGGGAGAGCTGAGACAGGCAGCTAGGGGAGCCCTGGGGGTGATGGCTCCTGGAGAGCTGGACAGGGAGGGGTGGTGGGGGCTGCTTCTCCACCAGCAGCTCAGGCCAGGCCTTGCTGCAGGCCTGGCTGTGCCACTGGGGCCTGGGAGGCTGTGCTGAGGAGGGCAGAGCACCAGGGTGTCCGGCTTGGCCTGGTGATGCACCCTGATCCAACACCAGACCCTGGTCTGGGAGATTGGGGTTTGTCTGTGATGTATTCTTTTAAAAAGTGCTTTTAAAAATGAACAACAGCCTTGGGTTTGCTCAGGCACTGACTCTTAGTAGCAAAAAAATAGTTGGATCTATAAAATATCGGTGTTCTTCCTCTGTAGACTGTCTGGGAGTGAGAGTGCAGGATTTAGATGCATTTTCTAGGCAAAACTCTTTGTGCCATTCCAGCCTCAGCAAATCCCCGTGGCCTCAGGATCTCCACGAGTTTTTGTGTTAATCTTGGAGAAGAGGAGATAGCTTCCCCAGCCAGGACATGCTTGCTCACTGGCTCACCCAGCCCTGGCACATTTCTAACAGTGAACTTCTCAGGAGGGTTAATTTTTGATCCAGCCTTCAGAGCAGGGATCTGCCTGAGCAGATGTCCCAGATCTGGAGCACATCTGCTTTCCTTCAGTTTTGAATTCTGGGTCCTGTTCTAAATTGTGTAGAATCTTGGGCCTCTGGGCCAGATTCCACTTTGATACAGCTGCACACATCTGGAGGAAGTCCAAATGTATGTCAGCATTTCTGGGGGAAAATTTGGCCCTCTGGTTTTGACTGATGCCAAAAGCCCCAGCAGCAGCTGTGCTCGGGGGCTCCAAGTACCTCTGAGCAGGATGCACTCACCATGGCTGGCTGACAGTGTGAGGGATGTTCAGATGGGCTCTCCTCCACCCTGGCAAGGTCCCTGTTTTCATACCAGATACCAAGTTTTAGTAATTGCCTTGTCACACCCAGGCTGCAGGGTGCTGTGGGGCTCTGTGGCAGGAGAAACTGTGCCAATACCCTCCTGTTTGTGCTCTGACACTCCATTCTGCTTTTTCAGAGACAAGCCAAGTATTCTGAAAACAAGCTGAAGTGTACAAAAGCCAGGAACGACTACCTGCTGAACCTGGCAGCCACCAACGCCGCCGTCAGCAAATACTACATCCACGACGTCTCCGACCTCATCGACGTGAGTGCCTTCCCTGAGCCCCTCCAGCCTAATTGCACTCCCTTGTGGTGGTGAAGGGGTGGCTGTGGGGGCTTTAGGATGCCCTTAACTGGGGCTGAAGATGTGCTGTAAATTGGATTTGCCTTGGGGTGAGCCTGGTGAGGTTTCTTCTTGGCCCATTGGTTAGTCTGTGTTTGAGATAGAGAAATGCTTCCCGAGGTCAGACACAGCCTTGGTTTTGGTGCTGAGACAGAGGGTTTTTTCCTTTCTGCTGCTTGGTGCCTTGGGTGGCAGTTCAGCACGTGTGGAAGTGCTGTGCTGGCTGGGGAAGGCGCCTCTGGGGCTTTGTCCCGGTGCTCCTTGCAGGGAATAGCCTCAGGGCAGGAACTGCTGGAGGCAGGTTTCACGGCAGTGGCAGGAACTGGTGACTCCTACAAACTTCTTTGAGATGATTCAGAGAAGGGGTTTACCCAGAGAAGGGATTTCTGCTTCTTCCTTTGTCAGGCATCCCACGGCTGTAGATTGCACAGTGTGGTTTCTTCCTGCTGGAGTTGCCTCAGTGAGCGCATAAATAGCTGAGCTTGAAGCACCCAGTTACCATCATTACCTCAATGTACAATTTAAAAAGCTGCTTGAGTGTTTGCCTCCTTTGCTAGCCCATTAACATGTAGTTACACTTCTGAGAATTAATTAAAGTAAGTCTGATGCAAAACCCCTGATGACTTCAAGATTTTGATGTATGATAAAATAGTCTTCATTATGTCCCTTTTGTTCTCTTTATTATTGAAGGTGTGTTAAAAAACAAATAAGTTAGTCGTGAAGATGTTTGAATGGCAAGGAGTGAGAACACCTTGATTTATCTGCAGGCTTTCTGCTTTTGTGGTGTATATTCTCTCTTTCTTTCCTTCTTTCTCTTGTTTAATTAGTTTTTAAGCAAGAACGACTTACTTTCCTGGAGATGGTGAGGGATGCACCGGGCTGGCTCTCTGGGACAGGGGAGAGGCGAGGGGGCTCACACACCCTCTGTCTCCAGCAAGAATTGCCACATGCAGCTGCTGATTTCGGGCAAATCCGAACCGTCAGGACACTGCAGCAGCCAGTTTAGCAGCGTTTCCCCCAAATCCCAGCTGCCTCAGTGTCATCTCTGAGGCACAGCCTGGACATTGCTGGCTCCCTGGGCATCGCTGCAGAGCAGTGGCTGGTGACAAAGCCGTGCTCGACTCTCCTGCTCTGGCAAGGCAGGGGCCCCAGCTGCTCCGGGAGGGTGGGAGGGCTGCGGCTTAATGAGAGCTGTAAAGCCCATCAGAGGAGCTGTGAAGGGGCACGGAGCCGTCTGCCCCTCTGTCTCCAGTGGCCTCGTTGCTTTGTCCTAGAAAGGAAGGGAAGAATACGGAGACAGATCAAATTAGCCTTGGACTGGCAGTGCACCATGGGGCCTCTTCCTTGGATGACACGTGCGTCTGTTTAAACGCCTGGGCTTGTCTCATTTCTGTCATTAACTGTGTCACCAAGTTAATCTCTTCAGCCACGTATGTGAAGAGGAGATAAAGCTCCTTATCCATCCCTCTGGAGTTCTGTGGGAAATGGCTGCAAGATAGTTTGAAGTGGTCACATGAAAGATATCGCTAGATTGAGCGGAGAAAATGGAGCAGTCGGTGTCCATACAAACTGATCTGCCAAAACACGTGCAGCCTCCTCTGAGTCCTTATGGAACAGCAGCTTGCTTCCCTACAGATTAGTGTTTGCTGTGTGTGAGACAAACAAGCCAGGAAAGGAGGGGAACTCTGAGGAATTCAGTGTTACATGTAACTGTCAAATTGCTTGGTCTCTGGAAAAATCAGCTGAGTCAGGTTAGGGAGCAGAAACTGCAGTTGAAATAGTTATGCCAAAAATCCTCGGTTGGCTTCACTGGCCTGGTTGAACAGGGCTTGGAGCAACCTGGGCTAGTGGAAGGTGTCCCTGTTCATGGCAGGGTAATTGAAATTGAATAATCTTTAAGGTCTCTCCCAACCCAAACCATTCTGGGATTCTGTGATTTACTTGCCTCACAGTACAGCTCCGGACTTTGTGTGAACATCAAGAGAGTAGAGGCCAGAAATGAAAATAGGTGTGTAATTATTATATATTATGCACATAATTAAAAATAATGCAGAATATTTTTAAAAGAACAGATAAAGAAAAAAGTGCAGAAAAGGGGGAACAGAGCAGAGCAAATGAGTTGGGCTGTTTGTTTGCAGGCAATGCTGGGTCCTGTGGAGGCTGGGATGTTACTGCTCTGCCTGGGAAGTGAAGGGGTGGCTTGCAGGGCACCCAGGTGCTCAGGTGTTACTCCAGGCTTCCACGTGCTCAGGTGAGGTGTGGACCTGGCTGAGCTCTGTCATGTGCAGGTTCAGCCTGTAGATAGCAGAGGGCCTCAGAGTTGCTGGAGCCACGGACCAGTGTGTGCGTTTCCTTCTCCCCGGAGCCCAGGACTGCGCCCCGGTGCAGCTCTGGGGTGGGCGGTGGGAGGCACGCAGGTATTTGGCTGCTTCCATGGTGTTTTGGCCAAACGTGCTTGCTTGGGCTCCAGGAGCCAGTTTGTTTCTCAAGCTGAGCACTGGGATATTTCCACCCCTTGCGGGGTGTTACCAGACGTGATGAATTAATGCTTGGGGAGCTCTGAGCTTGGCAGATGAAAGGCGCTGCAGAAGGGCTGGGGATTATTATTTGTGGTTCTAATTTATTTGCCATCAAAGGGATGAGAGGGTGAGAAAATGCCATTTGTTCTGGGGCTGGGAGCATCAGTTTGAAGTCTTTTTTTTTCTTCCTTTTTCTTTTCCCCTCCCCATTGTGCCTTCCTCTGGGAATTGCGTGGAAGTCCCTGCTCTGTCTTTTCTTCTCTGGGCATCCGTGTGTGAAGCAGCTGGCACGGTGCTGATCACCAGGACTTGAAGGGCCTCCGTGTGTGCGGGAAGTGCCTGCCCTGGTTTTCAAGAGCAGCTGATTTCTGGGCACTGCAAATCACTGCCGGCTTCAGTGAGAGTCCAGCAGCCAAAGAAAGGGAACATTTCACATGGAATTTTTGTCCTAGAAGCAGCTGGCAATGCCCTGAGCCCCTCTCCTTGGGTTCTGTGGCATTCAGTGCTTTGCCTTGTAGTGGCTTGTTTTTGTGTGCTTTGGGAATTCCCACCCTTGAACAGTGGCAGATATTTCCTCCTGGTACTGTTTTTTGTAGCCAAGTAGCTGTGATTTCAGGGGGTGGGAGAGCACTGCTGAGGGCTGGGAGGTGCTGGGGAACGCACGGTCCGTTCTCAGGGCACAGGGCTGTGGTCAGCTGGTTGTGGCATGAGTGCTGGTCCTGGCCCTGGTCCCCGCCCCATTGGCTGCATTGTTCCAGCTCTGGGGTTTCTGGATGACCTGGAGTGGTCGTACGGGTGTCCATGCTAAAACTGTCTCATGGGAGAGACTTGCAGTGCAGAATGAGGTTTTGCCCCAAGCAGGGAATGGAAATTCACCCCTTATCTTTTTTGTGTTGCTTGTTGGTTTTTTTAAGGTGGGTCTGTGCCAGTCCATAACTGCCCATGCTCTCAGCTCATGTGATTAGAAGCTGAATAGAAGCGGTATATATGGAGGGCTGTGCTGTTTCGATACGAAACTCCTCATTATTGCACGTGGGGTTTCACAGCTTTTAAAAACTAGAAGGGACAGTGGGACTCTATGAGGCACCTGCGGGTGAGAATCAGCCCAGTGTAGCTTTGCTAGTGCTGGTTTTAGCAGAGGCTGAAGCGAGCACAGCCCTGCCGTGACGTGATCTGAGCTGAGCGGTGTCTCCTCACATCGGCTCTGAGCATGAGATGCCTTCTTGGGCTGGAGCTGCTCGTGGCACCAACCGAGATTTTGGATTTCACTTCGAGTTTATCAGTATGAATTTCAGGAAGTATTCCTTCACGGAAAGGGTTGTCAGACACTGGAACGGGCTGCCCAGGGTGGTGATGGAGTGCCCATCCCTGGAGGTGTTCAAGGAATAGCTGGACGTGGCATTCAGTGCTCTGGGCTGGGTGACAAGGTGGGGATTGGTCACAGGTTGGACTTGCTCAGCTCTGATGGAGCTTTCAGGGCAGCAAATCTCTGTGCTGGTGTGACACTTGACATGCCAAATTCAGTTATAGTGAGGGCAGAGTTTAAAACAGTCTTTTGTGTAAAGTACGGTATTTTGGCAGCAGTGAACTCCGAGTTTTATAATTTTCCCCAAGACAGACTTGAGAGTGATCAGTTATGCATGAGGAGCTGCTCCGTGGTGGGAGGCAAGCCGCTGCCCTGGGACAGAGCAGGATGTGCACACACTGCAGGACATGATGTCCACTGCCACCTTGCTTCAACGTCCCTCTGTGTGTGAGAACTTTGGGAAATGGTTTGGGAGTGTTTGTGTGACCAGACCCTCCTTTGTGTTCTCAGTGCTGTGATCTGGGCTTCCACGCCAGCCTCGCTCGGACCTTCAGGACGTACCTGTCTGCTGAGTACAACCTGGAAACGTCCCGCCACGAGGGCCTGGACATCATTGAGAACGCCGTGGACAACCTGGACGCGCGGAGCGACAAGCACACCATCATGGACATGTGCAACCAGGTCTTCTGCCCGCCGCTGAAGTTTGAGTTCCAGCCACACATGGGGGATGAGGTAACCTGCTCACCTGTGGGGCTGCACAGGGGCCTGGCCTGGCCTGCCCCTCCTCTAAACCATCCCTGGGAAATTGTTCCTGGCTCCTTACCCCTCTCTGCTGTCTTCACACACTGCTGTTCATGTTTCCTTTCCTAATGAGACTCTTGGCTCGTTAGGGCTCCTCCTTTCAGGCTGCCTCTTGCTCCGTGTCTCTCCCAATTAGGGAGCCTGTGGTTTGGCTCTCTCTGCCCCACAGATGTGACAGGGGAGCTGTGATTAACCTGCTGTAATTGAGAGATTGCTGAGTGCAAAACACTCAGTGCTGGCCTGGGTCCAGGGCACTGCTGATGGGACACACGGCAACACAACCTCTCTGGAGGCTGCCAGGAGCTTCTGAGGGCTGGAGGGAATTGTGTGGGTATGGAAATGTGTGTCTGGTCCGTGCGTGACCCGAGGAATGTCTCCTGTCTCAGGTGTGCCAGGTGAGCGCCCAGCAGCCTGTGCAGACCGAGCTGCTGATGCGGTACCACCAGCTGCAGTCTCGACTGGCCACCCTCAAGATAGAGAATGAAGAGGTAAGAGGTTGGGTCTGTGGATGGTGCTGCTGAGCCTTTCTTCCACTGGAGGTTTCCTGCTGTGCTCAGGTGTGGAGAGCTGGAAGTGCCCACAGACCACAGCCAGTGCTAGCCCAGGGCTCAGGAGCTGCCTGTTGACTGGTTGTTTTGGCTCAAGATGTGTCCTTTTCCCAGTCTGCCTCAAACCCACGCTGTCCTGTTTCTGGCAGGTACGGAAAACGCTGGATGCCACAATGCAGACCTTGCAGGACATGCTGACAGTGGAAGATTTTGATGTTTCAGATGCCTTCCAGCACAGCCGCTCCACTGAGTCAGTCAAATCGGCTGCATCAGAGACCTACATGAGCAAAATCAACATTGCCAAGAGGAGAGCCAACCAGCAGGAGACTGAAATGTTCTATTTCACTGTGAGTCTCAGCTCAGGCCATACAGAACGTGAAGCATTAATTGCCAGGGCTGAGGCCCAGTTAAATGCTCATTAGTGAAGAGCAAGAGCCGATTCAGTCTCTTTAAGTACTTGTCTTCTGTCAGATTTGGGTCTGGAATGCATTTCAGTGGCAGGGCACCACATAGGGACTGACAATCCAGTGCCTGCCTTGTTTTTCTCTTTGAAGGAACAACTGGAGCAGCCAGATGAGGTTGAAAGCTTACTGAGTGGAGTAGGAGAGGCTCAGAGCAGGGCACAGACTTCAGATGGCCTCACCATGGGCTGCACCCAGGGCCTCTTGAGGAAGGCCTTCAGGACTATGAACTGTCAGCCAAGCCTTCCCTCTCTAGCCTACACAGCTTAAATTTGCCCTTGGCCCATGGATGAGCTGAAGCCACTTATATGCCAAGGAAGGCACAAAAGCTGGGCTGTGGTGTGTGTGCCTGCCCTGCAGCTCTTCTGCTGCACTCCCAGGCAGAGCTCAGGTCTCTGTTCTGGTACCTGAAATACAAGGAACAGCCATGAGTTCACCAGAAGTCTCCCTCATTTCAGGGAGGGTCCTAGCCTGTGGTTAACAGCATCTTGTGACGTGTTACGTATGCATAGAAGAACTTCTACTTTCTCTTATTAATATTATTGTAAATTGGGGGAAAATTGCAGTTTTCATTTGGAGTTGTGCTAGGGATTATTTTAATGGTTTTTGCAGAGATTTGTTCTTTCCCATTCTTTCTCTTCCATTTTCCATCTCTTGTCTCCCTCTCTCCTCCTGACTGCATGGTGCCTTGCTCTGGAGTGTTCCTGGGTGTTCCACAGCCTCGCTGTGGGGTGGGCAGCTGTGCTGCACAGTGTCACCTGCTGCACGGAGCAGCTGACAGTCCCTGCCCTGGGAGGGCTCAGGCCCTGGGAGTTCTTGCTTGGCATTGTTGGATTGCACAGAGGCGAAGCCCTGGCAGTGCAGGGAAAGCTTCTTTGATTTCCTCTGCCGTTCCCAGAAGCCTGACAAAAGAAAGCCAGCTTTGAACTCTTTGTCCCTCCCTGCATTCCCGGGCAGGAGGGGCAGCACCAGGGAGACCAGGCTAATAAGATCATCAGGGCAGTGGCTGGAGCAGGGAGAGGTGATTAGATCCTGCTGAGCCCTGCAGCCCGCCCACCTCCTGAACCCCCCGGCAGCCCCCAGGCAACAGTGAACGTCCACGAGGGGCTGTGGTGCTTAACCCACCCTGTTTGTTCTTTAATTCCAGAAATTCAAGGAGTATCTGAATGGCAGTAACCTCATCACGAAGCTCCAGGCTAAACATGACCTGCTGAAGCAAACTCTGGGAGAAGGTGAGTGGGGTCAGATCCAGGGAGGATCCTGCAGTCACCTGAGAGGGTTTAAACCACGTGTCATCTGTCAGCCTCACCTGCCTGTGTTCTCCTGAGTGACTGATGGTTCTGTGCCTGGCTGCTGCTGCTGCTCAGCTTAACCACTGACATGTAAAATCATGATTTCCTTGGATTACTCCTCCCACTTTTCTTTGGGAGTGCACATAGAGAAATCTCTTTGAATCTGATACTGTGTGCTGAAGTGCTGGGTTACTTCTCCAGCAGCAGAGATTCCCGCTCACTCCCACCCTCTGCCTCTTTCCTCCCTCTTCTCTCCTGCTTACTGCAGCCCTGACATGGTGTTTTCTTGCCCTCAATGCTGTGTGTGTGTGTCACAGATTTGCAGCACCCTTGCTGATTTAACAGACTCCTTGACCTCGGCCATAGATTTTTGGACTTGTCGTAAACAAGAACTGCAAAGACATCCTTGTTTTAAAACAGTTTTCCCGTAGGAGACTCTTGTTCTCCCAGATAATTTCACAGGTTTGTTTTAGACCACATGCACACAGGCTCCACACGAAGCAGGGCAGTGACTTCTGAGGGGGCAGCGAGTGGCTCTGCGTGGGACCCACCACTGCTGGGATAGTGATGTCACCATGCCCCTGGGAGGAGATTTTAGCTCTTTAAAGCATCTAGACCAACTGACTTATTTCTGGTGTAAAGAAGATAGAGATGAGTTGGTATCCTGATTGAACAGGAAAGAGTATATTTAAATGAAAACACACAAATGGTCCATGGCCTTGTTTTACCAATACAAAAATTGGAATCCTCATCTCAGAGTAAAAACAATAAATAATAGCTTTTTGTTGGCTGCTTTGCCAAGCACGTTTGCTTTGCCAAATTTATTTAACCTTAAAATCCACTTTCTAGTTAGATCTTGTGGTGTGTTCCAGTGAGTGAAGACAGAGCCAAGTCAGGCACAGGCTGTGAGCACAGGGAAGGCTCAAGGGCCTGTGGGCAGGGCTGGGATACAGCACTCGAGCTCCTGTGGATGGGGCAAGAAGTGAGGAATCTGCAGGAGATTCACCCATTGCCGTGCTGGCCTCTCCCCCCAAAGCCACGCTGCTGCCGTGCTCAGGATGGAGGTGCAGGCTCAGGCATTTTGTTCTCCAGAGCTGTGCAGAAGCAGCTGTGGAAGATCCTCACGTGAAGCTTTCCAAGCTTTTCCCAGGCCGTGGGATCATCCTGCTCTCCAGGCTTTCAGCAAGTATTTAGCCCGTAAATACAAATGCTGTGTTTCAGCATGAGCTGATTTTCATTAGGAAGAAGTCTGAATTTGCAAATCAGGCATGTGGAATTCTTTGCTGTTTCAGTGAGGAATTGGCTCCCAGCTTGTTTTCTGCAGGTGCCAAGGGGGAGCAGGATGGAGGCATGTGCAGCCAAATGCTTCCTTTTATGTGTTTTTGCAAAGGAAGAATAACTCAGCTTTCCTGGCTCTGGGAGGCAGGCACGAAAAGCATGTTAAATTAGTTTTTTCCAGTGGATTGACAAATACTGTAAAAAATGAAGAGATCTAATCAGCAGGGATCTGCTGGCATTTATATGAGATCCAAGCACTAAAAATACACAAAGGGAATGGGAATATTGACAGCCACAATAGAGTTTGCCTGATGGTGATTGGATGGGCTGTTACCTCCCAGGAAAAGCTGGGGAGCCAAATATTCTGCTGCATTCAGGTGCTGTTCATGGCCCTGCACGAGGTAGTTGGATGATCTCTGGCCTCCCTGGGCTCTAGCCCCTCTTGGGCTGCCCTGTTCCTGCTGGGACTCAGCCAGTCCTCACTGGTGCCCAGGAGCCTGTGCTGTGGGGCTGCTGTGCCACTGGTACACACAGGCTGGGTTTCACATGCCAAAGGAACTGGGGATGTCAGTGGGAGCTGCAGACCCTTTCCCTCTCCTGTGGCTGAGTCTTGGATTTCTAATCTGTCTCTCAATGGTGGGGCACCGGGTGGGCATCTCTCCTCCCCAAATTCAGCTTCTCTCTGCTGGAAGCCATGACCTTGGGGTGGAGGACCCAGCAGTGGGGGTGTGAGCACCTGTGCAGGTGTGCTCTGCCGTCCTTTGGTGGTGGCTGATGTGGAGGGATGATGGGAACTTGTGTTTCTTACAGGTGAAAGAGCTGAGTGCGGAACAACCAGGTGAGCACTTTCTTCCCCTTACTTGCTCCTGGGGAGGGCTGGTGCTGGCAGCAGGGGCTGTGGGAAGGGGGGTTTGCTTTGCTATGGGTGCAGCTTGGTGGGGTTCAGTTCCCTGCCTCCAGCCCCCCTGTGCTGACAGGCTGGCAGTCCCCCTGCCCCACATCCTGCTTCCCAGCTGCATGGCCTGGAGTGCCCGGGTCAGGGCATGGCAAGCAGGCCCTTGGTTCTGCTGCAGTGTGGTTTCTGGCTGGCCTGGCTGTGCTCTGTCAGCACTGTGCAGTGCTCAGTGGTGCAGCTGAGATGGGGTTGTGTTCAGGCAGGGTGACACGAAGGTGTCCACCCACTCCCTGCTATCCCTCTTCCTTTGTGGGCTTTAATATGTCCCTGAAATCCTCTCCCAGCTCTGGCTGCTTTGCCTGTGAGTGTGGAGCATGCCTGAATCACAGACTTCACCCTCTACTGCAGGAGATAGAGCTGGGGTAAATGTGATAGAGAGGAGGCTTTGATCTGTGTCCAGTCCATGAAGCATCTCCACAGAGCTCCAGTGGCTTGCTAGGAATGTGCTGGTGTTCTGACAGCGGGACAGGCCAGCAAAGCTCCAGACAGCTCCCTAGAACATGCACAGCCTCTCTGTGTGTGAGCTTGTTCCAGCCTTGTTTGTGTTCAGTAGAGTTTGATACCAGCGGAGGAGCTCTGTTCCCTGCTGGCAGTGGCAGAGCAGATGGCACAGCCTGGGCTGCCTTGCCAGGCAGGAAGGAGGCTCCCTGTGCTGCCGGCACCGGGCCGAGTGGCGTCAGCGCTGGGCACCCCGTGGGGCCCCGAGGTGCTCTCAGGACAGAGAGGGACCTTCAGAGGGCAGGGGCTGTGCCGTGCCATGTGTGGCACCGTGAGGAGCTGTCCGTGGCCCTGCTCCCCGATCAGCTGTCACGGCAGCCGCCCCTCGCTGCTCTGCTCACGGGGAGCAGCCCCGACACCCTGGGCTGGGTGTGAGGGCAGGGCCCTGCCTGGGGGCTGCAGGCACTGTCCCTGCAGTGTGCGGGGCAGGGCTGCTCCAGCTGGGTGCCCCGACGGGCAGCAGTCACCTCTGCTGCTCAGTTACCTCTCGAAGGAGTGGTTGGGAGCTGTAGGAGTGGCGAGTCAAGTTGATTGATGAGAGGCATCTGATTAGGGAGCCAGCAGACCCCTGCTGTCCCCCGTGCACCAAGCTCTGTGTAAAGTGTCCGTGTCTGTTCCATGAGAACTCCTGCATGAAGGCTCCCAGCACCCAGTTTTGTGTGTGTCTGCAGTCGTGTTCTCTCTCCTACAGGAATCAGTACAGCCTGGGGCAGAGGGCAGGGCAGAAATCTGTTTAGGATTTTGTGGTATTTTTCTCCTTTTTCTAGATCTAGACACTGAGTGTCTTTCGTTATCCAAAGCAACTGGACTGGGAATAGCATTAATGAAAGCAGCCCTCCAGTGTCCTCAGTACTGCACTGAAACCTGTCACAGGCTTCCCTGGCTTCTTGGTCACTAGCAGTGGGAGGGTCATCCCCATCCCAGGGATTCCAAACAGAAGTTAGATCCAGGAAGATGGAGGTGTTCCCATTGTCCTCATTCCGGTCTCTTTCTGTGAGCAGAATGAAATCTGTTTAGGAACAAACAGGAATAGCCCAGCATTTTCTAGGGGTAGCTGTGGTTTATTTTGGATTTATCTCCTCAGCTGCTCTTGGTGCCTCTTCAGGCTGAGGGAGTGCTGAGCTGGTGGTGGTGGGAGGCAGGTGTTAAATCCAGCTGACCACCAGTGCCGTTGGTTTCCTGCTGGAGTGGTGTCCGTGTGGGACACACCAGTGTGAGTGGCTGCGTGGAGCTGCACGTTGCATCCTCACAGAGGGACTTTTCTGTTTGATTTCTTATTCTCAGTTATAACCTGTGAGATCTCACCCTGTCGTTGCATTTATGTTGGTGTTTTGTTGATTTATTTTGTTCCATTTTCTCCCAGGCCCCCATGTCTTCCCCCTAAGCCACAGAAAATGAGGAGACCTAGGCCTCTCTCAGTCTATAATCATAAACTCTTTAACGGCAATATGGAAACATTCATTAAGGTACTTGCTGGCTTGCAGTAGGAGTGTCTGTGAACGCTGGGAATGGAATGGTGGCTTTCCTGTCCTGGCTGCTTGCCGTCCTCAGGGGTCCCTCTGGCCCATCTGCACCCAGCTGGCGTGGCCAGCACGGCTTTGCCTCGGTGATGATTTCTCTCCATAGCTCCCCTTGTGCATTCCTGGTGTTCCTGTCCCATCAGCTGCGTGCTCTGGACCAGGGCAGCAGTGAGGGCCCGTGGCTGGTGGCCATGTGTGGTGAGGCAGTCCTGGCTGAGTGTCCTCGTTGTCCTGCTGTTTCTACCCATCCTGAGAAGAAAGATTACACAAGTTTAGCCCAGCCCTCAAAGGATCAACAGACACCCCCCCTTCTTCTTTTCCACATGGTTTTGGTGGTGATCCATCCTTGTGCCTGAGAAGGAAGATAAAATGAGCCCAGAAAGTGTCTCCTACTTCCAAGGACTGTCAGCCTGGGGTAGAAATCCTGTTGTATGGGTGGCCGTATTGGAGGGCAGACAGAAGATCAGCCTTGCACAAAAATACGTGAATAACAACCAGCCCAGCTGGCTCATCCCCCTCCAGCTGCTGCCAGGTGCTGTCCTGTGCAGCCTGGGGCTCGCTGGGGTCTGCACAGCCCTTCCCACAGCCCAGAGTAGGAGTTAACCTGTGGGGAGGACAGGTGAGAGCCTGTCCCTGCGGAGTCACCATCCTCTCCAGGAGGCCATGACCTCGGAGTGCCGCAGGGGAGGGGACCTGGTGGCCTGGACACGGACTGACCCGGGCCAGCCCCCAGCCAGGGCCAGTGCCGGGGCTCAGCTTCCAGCCTCACAGCTATCATTCCTAGACAGCTGCCCCGGGGTCTCCTCCAAAGCAGTGCTGGTAACCTACAGCATGGGGCTGTCAGCAGTGGGACAGAGTATTTCCTTTGGTTATGGTGGGGTGAACTTGGATGAACTCAATTAATCCCAGTGCATCCCAATGTAAGGGACGTTCGGCGCTGCTCATCCTAGGAAGTCACCCAGAAGGGAGATTTGAGGAGCAGGATGAAGAGCTGTGGATGTGGGAATTGTCCTAAAGGATGCCTCCAGCTATCCCACTGCCAGTCCTCCAAACCCCGCTGTTAGCTGTGGGAAGGATTTCCAAAGGCAGCAATGCCATTCCAGTTGCAGTGTTTAATCCTGCTCTGGAGAAAGCTTCAGTGAAAACACTGAAGGAAGCAGTAAAGACAAACTGTTGGATTAGGTGCCTAATAGGCATTGTCTGGCTGGGGTGTATTCCCTCAGGCTCAGCCCTAAGCCTGGGGGCAGTGTCTGTACACAGCACCAGCACAGAGAGTACCGGCCCTGCTGGCAAAGCCTGTAATCCCGTTAGGATTTGTGATTACTCCTGATTTAAACTGGTTTTTAAAAAAGTAATGCTCATTAAATCCCAGCCTGTTCAACACTGAGAAGGAGGAATTACCTGCTCTGGAAATCCATCTGAGCAGGAGTGTCCCATGCTAGCAGAGACCCCGCGGGGGACGGCTGGCCGCCCCTGGGATGTGCAGCTGCACAGGCAGCTGGGCCATTTGGCAGCTGCCCAGTTGTCCCCTGGTCACCCAGTGCCCCCATGGCTGCCCAGTGCCCCCTCAGAGCCTTGCCTGTGCCCCAGGCAAGGTCTGTCCTTGTCCTCGGGCTCCTGGGAATGCCACAGGTTCAGAGAGGGAGGAAATCCCAGAGGCTGTGCCTGCAGGTCGCTGCGGCTGGGGCGCAGCATGCCGAAGGGGTTGGGGAGGGAGGGTGGCCACCCCAAAGGCCTGTGTTGGCCCTTGCTAAGCTGCCATTGCATTTGAGCGTTCATGGCCTCCGAAGGAGATGCTTACCTCTAACTGAACTTACCCCTGCTTAATCTGTTCTCTTTTTTCCACTCTGCTGCTTTTCTGTGTGCTCAGAGGAAGGAGGAATGCGCGAACGAGGAATCAGGTACTTACTGGAGGCCCATCTGCGAGACGGAGGGATTTGCCCAGAGATGCCACTGTGCTCTGCTGGAAAAACAGCCAGAATCCTAAAGAGAAATGTGTCCACTTGGGCTGTCAGACACAGCCCACGGTCCCCTTGAGCTTCTGCCGCAAGGGGCCTGGGGAGAGGCCAGAACTCATCACTGGTTCAGACTCAGGCACTTCATTCCATACACAGCGGTGTTTGTTGGGTTTTTTAGCACCTGCTGACAGTGGCTCTTTCCTTTGCTGGAAATACTGTTATAAGCTGTGTTACTGGAGGCTTATTCTATCAGCCAGGTATAGCACAAATTTATTTCAGCTCAGCATTCCACCTTTGGGGTGGAATAGCTGTGATCCCTCGTGGCAGTCCCCTGTCTGAGCCAGACAGGGAGCAGCAATGTTTCACACACCGTAGTGACAGCTTTCTTGTGTGTTTTTGGCTGCACACGGTGTCCTCAGCACTCTTTGATGGCTCCATGTTTGTAACCCCTCCTTTCCCTGCCTGTCCTCTTACTAAACTCTGCAGCACTAATTTTCAAGTTTCTGGTTTTGCAATCTTTAATGCATTTCCTGTGCTTTGTTAGCAAAAAACCAGTAATTTTTTCTCTTTTTCCTTTCCTTTCCTGAAGGATTCAGGACAGGCTATTCCACTTGTCGTAGAAAGCTGCATCCGCTACATCAATCTGTATGGTAAGTTGACTCAGTACAGCCACAGAAACCTTCTGCCAAGGAATAAAGTAGTTGAGTGAGCAGTGAGATCCAGCAGAGACTCCCAGGGGTGCCTGCAGTCCGTTCTCCGTGGGCTGCGGTTAGGATTCCGGTGGCATTGGCTGTGATGCAGCATTGGATGGCTGGCAAAGAGTGAGGTTTTATTAGCACGTGCCCAGGTTAACTCATTTGCTCAGGCCATGAGCCCTTTCAGTGCCTTCATCTGGGGGCCTTGGTGGGAGAACATGAGCAGAAGTGAGGTGCAGCAGGCTGTCCCTGCTCGGTCCAAGCCCGTCTGGTGCATCGACTCCTGGGTTCTGCTGTTTTGACCGGCACGTATTGCCCAACAGTTCCAGGAATCTCTCCTAAAGTGTTATTCTCTTCCAGGCCTCCAGCAACAGGGCATCTTCAGAGTCCCTGGCTCCCAGGTGGAAGTCAATGACATCAAGAACTCATTTGAGAGAGGTGTGTAGCTGGGGTGTGCAGGTGCAGCAGGATGCCCTGCCTGAGCAGGGATCCTTGCTTGGGAGTTGGTGTGTGCTGGGTGTATTGGCCATGGTGTAGCATGAGGAGGTTTTATCCCTTCTGGGTTTCTCAGTGTTGTGTCTCTGGCAGTAGCAAAGAGTCACCCAGGGAAGGAGTATGAGAAGTAGGGCTACGTGCAGAGGTCTTTTCCACAGTCATTAAAAACACAAGAGCCATAAAAAGAGTTTGCTGGGGATCCTTGTTCATCTTTCCTGCAGCAGTTTGCCAGGGGAGGTGCAGCATTCCTACCTGTACCTGGTGGCAGTGCTACCAGGTGCCAGGGAATCTGTTGAGAAAATCACACTCAGGGTGCCAGGCTGGTGAGAAAGGGAAAGCAGTCCTGCTGTGCTGAGTGGAGGGGAGCTGTGACAGGGACAGTCCTGCTGGGAATAGTGATCCTTAATCCTTGAGCAGCATTGGAAGGATCAGGGTGAAGGTGGATGGGCCAATGGATAAGGCAGTGTTAGGAATGTCAAGGGCTGGAGGATTTGCACATCCAATTTAAGACAAATTAGTATCCAATTCTCTGGGGCCCTGAAAGCCTTCCACAGATTTAAGTCAGTACAAAGCTCTCCAGAACCGCTGGGTCTATTCCAGAGGTGTAATTGTATCCTCCAGCCAAGCCTGTCCTCTCAGGCTCGCTCTCACTGTCCTTCAGACCTCCTCAGCTTTCCAGGCTGGTGCTGTAAATGCAAAATGCGCCGAGTTGGAAATGGTGAAGGAGAAACAACCAATTTCATCCTTGTTCTCAGGAAAGGTTTGAAATCCCCCAGTAAAACTGGTTTTCAGGAAAAATCAGCATTGCCATTGCACATGAGGAGGGCTTCTGAACCCTGGGAAATTTGGGTATTCCACTGAATGAGGAAAACCACTTGTGTTAGTCCAGCTTGATGGTGATGCTGGACATAAAACCTTTTCTCTGGGCAGGTGAAGACCCCCTTGCTGATGATCAGAATGAGCGAGACATTAACTCAGTGGCTGGAGTCTTGAAGCTGTATTTCCGAGGACTGGAAAATCCCCTCTTTCCTAAGGAAAGGTTTCAAGATTTGATATCTACTATAAGTAAGTACATGTGACAGCTCTTTGTGGATAACTGGGTGGGATGAGAGAAGCACTGAGAGGCAGGTACACTGGGGTTGTAAACAGAGGTTTCTGCTGTGAGGAGGGTGGCAGGTGGGCAGTGGGAGTTGTTAGGAAAGGATGTCAGGGGTGTGCACTGGCAGCTCTGGGGGGAGGCAGAGGGGCTCTTGTGAATTCTTCCCAACATCTTGAGGATCCTCAGAGCCATCTCCAGGCTTCGGCCAGGGGGCTGCGTGTGCAGCTGATGCTTCAGGAGCAGTTGTTTTCTGTAGTAGCTTTAGGAAATTCACTGCTGCTGTTCACTTTTGATGTGTAAAACAGCACAGCACACATGTGAGACAAACAAAGGAAGTTGGTTCTGCACCAGTGCCGTGTCCTGGACAGGGATTTGCAGTTTGGCTGGTGCTTTCTCTGGCTGCCCTCCACAGGGGCTGTGGAGCTGGAAACCCGAGGGCACAGCCTGGGAGAAGGGGATGGGTCCCCTCCTGCTTGGTAATGTGGCTGCCTGTGTGCTTGCAGATAGGCTTGTGTTTGACACCATCCGTAACTAATGCAAATTTGCACAATTTATTAAGCTTTTGGGATTTTTTTGCAAACATAATCTGTTAATTTTTTGGATGTTGTTCTCTTTTCTCTCTTTATTTTTCCCATTTTAACAAGAATCTTCCTTTTCCTCATCTTTCTCTTCCTGCTGCTCTTGCAACCTTTTGATTAAGGATCGACTTAAAATAAATTAAAGTGCCTTGTTCCTGTTAAAAATCTGACCTGAAGTGCAGCTGAGTGTGCCACACAAACAGATAAGCTCAGGCTGCACACTTGGTGTCCCAGCCTAAGCAGGGTGAAGAACTTTTCCTTTTGCTCCTGGGGGGCTGGGGGTTTATGTGGAAGCTTCTTAAAGGCACAAGGTCAAAAGGCACTTCGCATGGGGCTGTCCTTGTGTGTGCAGTGGTGATGAGTACCCTGTTAAATCCTGAGTTATGCCCAGTCAAAACATTTTGCTCAGTGAGAAAGGCAAGTGCTTTGAGAGTTTGTTCCTCTGGGTGTCAGAACAGCTATCTAATGTCGTAGGGTTTTATCCAGTTTTATTTAGTTGGGTTTTTTTGAACAAACATCCTCTTATGTAAAACCAAACTGAAGAAGTAGAGAACCCAGTAGGCAACAATGGGATAAATCAAATGGAAAAATTCCCCATGTGAAATACTATAAAGCTATCCATCTTGGTATTGAGGCCAGATTTTGCTCAGAATTTTGATTAAATGGCAGCCTAGCTACGTGTTGTCAGTGAATTTTATTGTGATTAGCAAATGGCATAGTTTGAGCCAGAACAAGCACTTCTGTGTGATCTGCCTGCTCCAGAAAAGCTCTGGTGCTTGTCCTCTGCTTCCTGTGAAACAGCAGCCACAGGATTAACTCCTACAGAACACGGGGACACAGCTTAGGGCAGGACAGCCCTGAGTCACCCCCCTTCCCTTGGGAGGGAGCAGGTGTCTCATGGCAGCTCCAGGCTCTGTGCACCCCTGTGGAATGGAGAGCAGCGAGTCTGAAAGTACTGACTCAGCTTGGTTCAGCTGACCTATTTCCTAGGAATTTCTAATTCCTATTCAGAGCAGTAGGAGACAGGAGCGGAAGGGCTCACAGGGATCCAGTGCATAACCTAGAAGAGTAACCTGAATAAAAACCTCATTTAAAAATCTGCCCTAGAAAATCAAGCGGTGCTCTGTTTTCAGTGCCACATGGACTCAGGCTTTTGAGGAACAGAGGAGTTGTTGAGGAATGAAATGAATAATGCATAAACATTTATTTTAAAAATAAACCCACGGAAATGTCTTTATTTGCTGTTCATACCGAATCTGAACATACGAATTCCCCCTGGAGGAGCAGTGTGCCCCATTCTCTTCCTGCACCTTAGTGCCAAGCTCACGGGTGACCTCTGGAGACAGGCTTTTGTTTTCCTTGCTTACTGGGCCACTAGATCTGGAACAAGTCCCTCTGGTGTTGAGCTGTCTGGTCCTGAGAAGGTTTTTAAGGATGTGCTTTCTATCCATGTGTTCCAGAAACTGAGAACCCTGCAGAGAGAGTGCACCAAATCCAGCAGATCATTGTCACTCTGCCTCGGGCTGTCATCGTGGTCATGAGATACCTCTTTGCTTTCCTTAACCAGTGAGTCTGTTTTCCTGCTTCCCCAAGCTCCTCCTTGCTGTCCCTTTGCCAGGGCTTCCCCGTCTTTGCTGCCTGAGTCCTTTCTGGTGTTGCCACGGGGAGCTGTGCTCCGGTTCTTCCCCAGCCTTGCTGCGGCGTGGCCGTGTGCCCGGGGAGGGGGGCAGCTCGGGGGCGGTGCATCCCGGGGCGGTGGGGTTTGCTGGTGGGAGGTTTTCCAAGCGAGTGGGAACGCGGCATGGCAGCTCCCTCACACGTGTGCTTGCAGCTTGTCACAGTACAGCGATGAGAACATGATGGATCCCTACAACCTGGCCATCTGCTTCGGGCCCACGCTGATGCACATCCCTGACGGGCAGGATCCGGTGTCCTGCCAGGCCCACGTCAATGAGGTCATCAAAACCATCATCATTCACCACGAGGGCATCTTCCCCAGCCACCGAGAGCTGGAGGGGCCTGTCTACGAGAAGTGCATGACCGGAGGGGAGGAGTACTGGTGAGCTCTCTGCAGGGTCCCTGGGTACAAACACCTTCATCAGGCCGAGGGGCTCTTGCATACTGAACCATTTGATTTAGTCTTACCAGTCAAAACAGGCAGTTTAACCAGGTATTTCTTTTTCTTGTGCTGACTCAGTATTATAAATCTCGGTAAAAAACATCAGAAGAAACTTTTTCCAGTGCAAATACTAATATTGATGGAGATTTTTTTCTGCACATCCACAGAAGCATGTTCAGCAGAACAGAATTTTAGGTCAAGTCTATCCAAATTCCTCCTAGACTGGAAATTTTGAGTAAAGTCCCATAGTTCCATCATAATTTGCTGGTTGGATGAAATCCCTCAGCCTGAGGTTAACCCAAACCTTCCAGTTCCCTTTGTTGCTGGAATTCTAGCCCAACATTCAGGTCTGGGTTTAACAAACCAGGATCAATAACAGACTTGAACTGATTTTCTACAGGTTTTGTACATTTCTGAGACCTCACCGTGCCTGATACTGCTTACCTGCCACCATCCTTCCTGGTGCAGCAGAGGATAAAATGCTAAAGCTCACTGTGAATTAGGGAATGGCACATCTAACTTGGTGTCACTTTGTGTTAGTTTTGCCAAACTCTGCTAAAGACACAAGAGCCAACAGAACGTGACATTCTGGGCCTGGTGATTGTGGTGCAAGTGTTTGCTGTTCTCAGAGCAAGTTGGGGGATTTGCTGTGATTTGAAATCATAGAATTGCAGGATCGGTTAGGTTGGGAAAGACCTCCAGGATTGAGTCTAAGCTTTGCCCAAACACCACCTTGTCACCTAGACACGTCCAGTTGTTTCTCGTGCACCTCCAGGGATGGGGACTCCACCACCTCCCTGGGCAGCATCTCCCTCAACACATCAGGTGTGCTGAGTGCGTTGGGAACAGTGTCATCTGTTGTGTGACAGCCTGATGTGTTCTTTGCAGTGACAGCCCGCACAGCGAGCCAGGCACCATCGATGAAGTGGACCACGACAATGGGACAGAGCCACACACCAGCGACGATGGTGAGCAGGACATGAGCAGGGCTCCAGGCACAGGGAAGGTTGTGCAGGGCTGGGCAGCTCCAGGCACAGGGAAGGGCACTTGGGGCTGAGAGGCTCCAGGCACAGGGAAGGACACGCGGGGCTGAGAGGCTCCTGGCACAGGGAAGGGCACTCGGGGCTGAGAGGCTCCAGGCACAGGGAATGGCACTCGGGGCTGAGAGGCTCCTGGCACAGGGAAGGGCACGCGGGGCTGGGCAGCTCCAGGCACAGGGAAGGGCATGCAAGGCCAGGTGGCTCTGGGCACAGGGAAGGTCGTGCAGGGCTGGGCAGCTCCAGGCACAGGGAAGAGCACGCAGGGCTGGGCAGCTCCAGGCACAGGGAAGGTTGTGCAGGGCTGGGCAGCTCCAGGCACAGGGAAGGTCGTGCAGGGCTGGGCGGCTCCAGGCCTGCTCTCAGCTCCAGGCAGGAGCCGACAGGCCTGGCAGAGGGAGGCAAGGGAGCTGCTGTGCAGCCAATTTCACACTTGGGTGGCCACGTTAATGGCTCCGATTGGGGTTTCCGAGTGATTAACCGTGGTGCCAAGTGTGGAGCAGAGGAGCGGCTGTATTTTGTGAATTTACATATTCCCTCTCCCCCTTGCCCTGCACACACTCCCTGCTGGTAGCCCAGCATTGTGTCAGGGCTGTGGGAGCCCTCCTGGTTCTGTCTCTCCAGAACATTCCCTGTTGATCCCCTTGAGGTGTTCCCAGACACTCTGCCCTCATGTGGAGGTTGCTTAAGGTAGGGAAGATGAATCTGCTGCAGTGGCCTGGCCTGTTCCAGGTGGGGCTGGAATGGGGCAGGGGTCCAATGCAGCATCTCCCGTATCCTCCTTTGCTGTCCCCTTGTCCATGTGGGCCTCCATGAGGCAGTGCTGCAGATGGCGGGTGCAGAGCAGCTGCCTGGCTGGAGCTGGTATCATTATTTCCATGGGGATCCCCAAAGGGGCATTAGTTGCTCATCAATAATTCAGGCCAAACTGTCTCCAGGATAAGGAAGGGAAGAGAAGGTAAGTGAGGTTTGATCACAGCATCTGACGCGGCTTGATGAAATCTCAGGCTGGAGGATAATGGGGTTCTGTAACCAAAGGCAGAAAATGGGAGTGTGGGTGAGGATGTCATATGCACAGAGGGAGATTCCTGCTGCTCCCCATCTGGTTTGTAGCTGTTTGTAATTGCCGGTAGTTTGTGAGTCTGAGGTCCCAGAAAGGCTGGAACAACAATAAGAATTGATCAGTCTGAAAACAAGAAGGCTTGTGCTCAGTGTCAGGTGCTCTGGGGATGCTGGGCAGCAGCAGCACTGCTGCTCTGGTGAGATGGCTCTCCAGGGTTCATCTTGCCTTGCGTGGCTGAACTGAGCGGCTCTCTCGCTGTGCTCTCTCCTGTGCAGAGGTGGAGCAGATCGAAGCCATAGCCAAGTTTGACTACATTGGACGATCTCCACGGGAGCTCTCGTTCAAGAAAGGGGCCTCGCTCCTGCTGTACCATCGGGCGTCGGAAGACTGGTGGGAAGGGAGGCACAACGGGGTGGACGGGCTCATTCCCCACCAGTACATCGTGGTGCAAGACATGTGAGTAAAGTGGTGAGGGTTGGTAAAATCCTGTACTGCACAAGGTCCACTTCAGTCACCTAAAATAATCAGTCAGTTTTGCTGAGGTTTAATGACTTCGGTGAGAAATCTGGGCCTGTTCACTTCTCCCTCTCCGTGTATTGGCTCCATTTGTTCCTCATTCGGGCTGATAAAGACAAGTACTAAACGTTGTACCTCAGTGTACCTGGACCCTATCTCTCACTGACTCTCCAAAGTGGTGTGACCCAGGCTTAGCACTGGCCTTGCCCCTGGGAGCGTTGACCTGGATTGTTCGGTGCTCACCTGGCCTGTGGGCAGATCCCTGGGCCCTTTGCAGGTGCTGCTTCTCTTACAAGTACTGTATCTTGAGTCATCCCAGTGGCAGCCACATCACAGGGATGGGGAGGCAGATGTGCACTGTTTCCAAGCTCCCAGTGAAGTGGTAGCCTTGGTCCAGCTCCTTGTTAATGAAGCGTGGAGCTGGTGGAGCGGTGAAGTTCAGATCCGCGTGGCACGCTGGCTGCCCCGGGGCGCAGCCCTGTCACTGATGTGGTCTCCTGTCCCCAGGGACGATGCCTTCTCTGACAGCCTGAGCCAGAAGGCGGACAGCGAGGCGAGCAGCGGGCCACTGCTGGATGATAAAGCCTCCTCCAAGAACGACATCCAGTCGCCGACAGATCATATCATGGACTATGGCTTTGGAGGAGTGATGGGCAGGTAACTCTCACTGTCCTGTGATCATGGAGGTGGTCGTTGTCACAGGTGTGGGCAGTTGGTGTGTGGGGTAGGGCAGGATGGGAGGGAAAGCTCTGGTAAGCACTGCAGGATAATAGGAGCTTGGAGAGGATTTCATGTGCACTGCTAATGGGGATTTAACATGTACAGAGGGTACAGTGGGGGCCCTGAGCACCCTGGCATAGTGGAAGGTGTCCCTGCCCATGGCAGGGGGTTGAAACAAGATGATCTTTGAGGTCCTGTCCAACCCAAACTACTCCTATGATTTGATGCTGTCCATTTCTAGGTACTGGCTAAAATATTTGTCTTCCCTCTTGCCTGAGTCTTCTGAAGCCTTGAGTTTGGTCTGAGCTGAGCTCAGGGCTTGAGCGATTGCCTTGCAGCGTGCGGCCAGCCGCGGTGGAGCTGACAGATGCTGACGTTGTGTCGTGCTGGGTTCTTTGCAGGGTGAGATTGAGGTCTGATGGTGCAGCCATCCCCCGGCGCCGCAGCGGGGGGGACACCCACAGCCCGCCCCGAGGGATGGGGCCTGGCATAGACACCCCTCCTCGAGCAGCAGCCTGCCCCAGCAGCCCCCACAAGATCCCCCTCAACAGGGGCAGGATCGAGAGTCCCGAGAAGCGCAGGATGGCGACGTTCGGCAGCGCGGGCAGCATCAATTTCCCAGACAGGAAGGCCCTGGCTGACAGCCACCCGCTGAGATCCACCTGTGGATCCACCCGGCACAGCAGCCTTGGAGATCAGAAATCCCTGGAAGCAGAAGCTCTTGCTGAGGTAAGAGGGCTGGGAAGGGACCAAGAGGCTGAAGGGGAACTCAGTGGGGAGTGCTCGGAGCCCCTTCACCTCAGACACTGTTACAGTGCTGCTGTCACAGCTGTTACCCAACGGTGTTGGGTTGTTCCTGTAAAAGATGCTCACCCAGCTGATGTAAATTTTCACCTTGAAGCCTGTGGGGCTGCTGGGCTTGGGAGGCCTGGGGCTTCACTCTGGGAGAATATTTTTGCTCATCATCTGAGCAGCTTAATAGAATGAATTGGAGCTAACTTGATAATTATTTCCCTTCAGCTGATCCTTTGAATGTTACCTGAGGCTCACCGAGCATTTTGTAGGTGTTGTAAAATTAAGGACTTGTCTATGCCAAGACAGCATTAACTAGAGTGACTTTTCAAACAATTGACTCTGCTGCCTTAAATTACTTCTCCAATGGTCTTGCTGAGCTAGTGGCCTTAATTAAGTTAAGGTGGATTTAAGTGAAGCCAAACTAGGGCCTCTCCATTTGTGCAGGAGACCCCAGCACTGTAGCTGTAGGCAGTGTAGCTTGTTCCCTGTGCATGGGTGCTTCTAGTCAAACTGGGTTCACCTTCTGGGGGATCCCTGTGGGCAGACTGTGCAGGCTGGAGGTGGGCAGGCAGTGAGGGGCTGGAGCCAATCTCTCCTCAGCTGCCTCAGGCCTTGTTGCTGCCTCTCGTATATCCATGGCGAGCTGCTGTCATGCTACTCGCTCCATAAACACTCCTGTGCATGTCCCTGCCATGTGCCATTGTCCTGTGGGCACAGGGACAGCAGAGGCCCCATACATCCAGTGGAGGCTGGCAGGGCCTCTTTTGTGAGGAAAAGCCAGCCTCAGTGTTGTGAGGGAGCTGTGTGGGCAGGCTGGTGTTCACCCTGTCGCTCCTGGTGCTCAGGATTCACGCTCTTTGGAGCTGGTGACCAAGCTCCTGCTGAGCTGGGGAACACAGGGCACCTTTGTGCAGCTGGTTTGGGCTTCACACCTTCTCCCAAAGCTCCTGTTTTCCCTGGGGGCTCTTAGGTCAGAGACCCCCTCTGCAGACACACACGCCAGGCTAGTGGGGTGGGGTGCAGGGGCGCAGGTGGTGCTGTGGCACAGCGCTGACCTTCCTTTGGCATTCCCAGGACATCGAGAAGACCATGAGCACAGCGCTGAATGAGCTGCGGGAGCTGGAGAGGCAGAACACGGCCAAGCAGGCGCCCGACGTGGTCCTGGACACGCTGGAGCCCATGAAGAACCCCCCGATGGGCGCCGCCAACTCGGAGCCGGCCAGCCCCCTGCACACCATCCTGATCCGGGACCCCGACGCGGCCATGCGGCGCAGCAGCAGCTCCACCA
>VZTG01003809.1:391470-424307 GCA_013397845.1 Melanocharis versteri
GCCGCGCCGGAGGGCTGCCGGCTGTGCTTGTGGGACTTGCCGAGCGTGAGCTGTGAGGAGAGGCCGGCCGGGTTGGGATTGTTCGGCCTGGCGAAGAGGAGGTTCTGGAGCCTGCAGGAAGGATGGAGAGAAGCTGTTTACAAGGGCCTGGAGTACCAGCACGAGGGGGAACGGCTTCCCACTGACAGAGGACAGGGTTAGATTAGAGATTCAGAAGAAACTGTTCCCTGGGAGGGTGGTGATGCCCTGGCACAGGGTGCCCGGAGCAGCTGTGCTGCCTCTGGATCCCTGGCAGTGTCCCAGGCCAGGCTGGATGGGGCTTGGAGCAGCCTGGGACAGTGGAAGGTGTCCCTGCCCGTGGCAGGGGTGGCACTGGGTGGGCTGTAAGGTCCCTTCCCACCCAGACCTTTCTAGGGTTCTGTGATTCTCTTTGCGATGGAAGCTGGGAGGAGCTTTGCAAGGTGGAAGCAGCCAGACCCTTCCCTTGTGTAGTTCCTGCTGTAATACAAACATGTGACATCTGGCATTCTTCATTTAAATATCTTTCTTAACATCTTGAGGGTGGCACAAATGCAAAGCTCTATGTGGACTGCATTAAGAGCTCAAATTTTCCGTGCTGCTCTGTCTGCCCTGGGCGATATCTGCAGGAACCTGGCCCCCAGTGGTTTGCTGAAGCCAGATTAGGGGGGGAAGTACGTTGCCTTTTCTCACGTTAAAATAAATGCTTGTAATTGTTTGGTTCAGAAACTGTAGCACTTCCTCCTGTGAAGGAGGGATTGTAGTTTAGCAATGGAGTTTAGTTTAGCTTGGCAAAGCTGTCAGCATTGAAGCCGGTGTGGGGAGCCACAAAACTGGAAGTTCTCTGCGCTTGCTGGTGGTACAGCCTGCCTGGGGCACAGTGGGCTCCAGAGGCCCTTGACTATGAAAAGAATCCGCCTACCTTCTCTTTTTTAACAGATTACACTTTCCCCTGCAGACTGCAGAAGGTCCCAGTTTTCTACAATAGATCAAGGTTTCTTGAAGTATTTCCCTCTGTCTTGTCTCTGTAATCTCTATGGTTGACTGGCGTTGTACAACTGGAGCCAAAAGCCCGTTGCCTTTAATGAGTAACTGCGAGTGGATGAAAATGAAATACGTCTACTTGCAAAACTGTTTGCTGATTCTAATGGAAGATGTCCCTGCCCATGGCAGGGGGTGGGATGAAATGAGCTTTAAGGGCCCTCCCAACCCACACCATTCTGGGATTAATTAATCAATGCTTCTGCTGCTTTTCAGGTGCATTCCCAGGGGATCTGTGAAATTCAGATCTCTCTTGGGAGCTGCTGCTGAGTGTGTTCAGTGCTGAGACTCNATTTGATGTTGAAATGTGTTTGCATAACATACGGATTTTTTTGCAACAATGATAATCTCAATTCCATGGAAAAATGGTGTATTTTCAATATTTGTGTGTATTGTGGAATAGCTTGCATGCATTGTACAATAAGGAAATACACAAGCAAGGATGTGGAACTGCATTTGGAAGAATGTCTGCTTCAAAATTATGTATTTCCTTTTTCCAGATTGCTCCCTTTGTATCCGCAAGTTTTTGTCCTACAAAACGCAGTGTCCAACATGCTGTGTGGTGAGTGTGGTTTTGGTTTGGTATTTTTCCCTCAGTTTGTTTTTTAATTTTTGGCAAGTCTCAGGAGCTTTTCCCTTTGTACTGTGCCAGATAATTAATTCTGATCGCATGGGCAAAGTGTGGTGCTCTTGCATCTGGAATTCTCCTGTTTCAGAGGTTCTCCTCCACCAGTGCAGGCAGAAGGGGATGGAGCATCAGGCCTGGGGTTTGGCTCAGAGCTGTGTGTACAATCTGTCACAAAGCATGTAATGTTAATTTGTTAAAATACTCCATCGTTTAAACCAGCAGTGCTGAAACATAAGCACTTAATTTTCCGTGTGTGAGTGGCCCTATTTCATTTCAAAATGAAATAAAAAAATAATAAAAGCTTTGTTAAAAAGAAGAGCAGAGAGAGTTGCAGCGAAGTAAAAAAGTCAGAAATCATTTAAAAAGAATGAATTGAATGTACGGAGGCATTTCGTAATTCATACTTTCATTCCATAATCAGGAGATTAATATTCCCTTTATCAGCTTTCATGCTTTGTTGCTTAAGGGTCTTACCACCTTCAGAAGATCCTTCGTTTGGTTTTCAAAATTAATAGACCTGTGCTGCAATAAACCATTGTTGGAGCCTGGGCACACTGGGCTTTGTTGCTTTAGCTTTATGCTTTGTTTTTACCTATTACCCTTAATATCCCAGACTTAAGTTCTCAGGCAGTTATTTTAATATGAGATGTTTTTGGGGAAAAAGTGTTTACCCTTAAAGCATCTTAATTCCTGTAGCACTTTAGTGGGTGTAGTTGAGGCAGCGAGCCAAGAAACCAGTTATTGATCACTTGAGCATTTTCTGGGCACTTGCTGTTTTCACTGCCTTTGAGTGTTTGTTTGTTTAGTTGTTTTTTTTTTTTTCTTTCTTTTTTTAATAGGCAGTCTCAGAATCTGACCTGAAAAACAACCGGATTTTAGATGATCTAGTGAAGAGCTATAATTCTGCCAGGTATTTATGTAGTTCTATGACTGCTGTCTCTGGTTTGGTAGCTGGAAAGGTGTGACTGTGTGTGACCAGGCTCAGAGTCCTGGAGAGGAGCAGTGTGAGAACTGAGCAAAAAAAATTGTGGTGTCACAGAAGCATTGTCAATGATGAATGTTTACACTCTGGAAAAATCCTGCAGTGTTCTAGCTGGAGGTCGCTGTCCACTCAAGCGATGTGGAGGTTTTACAAGCTTATTTTGGTTAAGTCATTGGCTAGGAAAAATATAGGTATTGAAAGACTGAAAATGTGAGTTTTCTTGAGTAAGGAAAGTAACGGAGTGCTGTGCTTTCACTTCGATTTCTTACCTACTTTTCTGTTTGTTTTTAATTAATTTTTGAGCTTCACATCCCTTTAAAAGATAGGAACGGCAGAATAAATATGGCTTTGTAAACTCCCACCACAGTAGATACATGAAGCTCCTTGTATTATCTGTTCTGTTTTCTTTTGATGAGAAGCAGCTCAGTGATTTGCTGGGAATTTTGTGGGTATTCCTGTCTCTGTAGGAGACAAATGCACTTTTGTCTTTTTCTCTGAAATTAACTTGGAGCTGGAAGTCAGTGAGACTCTTGGCTTCGTAAGTGACAAGAAGCATAGTTCAGTTGATGGCTTTGCTTCATGAGAGAATTTTTCTCTGATGAAGATCATAGAATGTAGATAGATCTAATCTTGTGTATGACCACTACTGATTTAATTGATTTATCTGAGTAATTTAAATCCTACAGTTCCATTGTTTCAGCTTGAATTCTGGTGCTTTCTAGTGATAAATGGATTACTTTTTTTTGTTAATGCTGAATTTTGTAGGGAACAAGTACTGCTGACTTGGATCCATTATGATATTGAATCTTAAATGTTAATTTTTTTTGACTGCATTAATGGATAAGTATAAATCTTACCAGTGAGAGTAGTTCAATAATCTTTCCTTTTGTGACTTGGAGTTCAATCAATTTCTCACACGAAGTTGGATCAGCAGGGCTGTGGAGCCCAGCCTGGCCCGGCGGGAGGGAACCAGTGCAGGGCTCTCTGGGTCCGGGTGGGAAAGGCTCCCTTTAGTGGGGCTGCCTGGGTGGGAAAGGCTCCCTTTCATGGGGCTGCCTGGGTGGGAAAGGCTCCCTTTAGTGGGGCTGCCTGGGTGAGAAAGGCTCCCTTTAGTGGGGCTGCCTGGGTGGGAAAGGCTCCCTTTCATGGGGCTGCCTGGGTGGGAAAGGCTCCCTTGCGTGGGGCTGCCTGGGTGAGAAAGGCTCCCTCCCTTTAGTGGGGCAGCCTGGGTGAGAAAGGCTCCCTCCCTTTCGTGGGGCTGCCTGCTGGCTGCTGTAATGGGACAGGCTCCTGGGGGAAGTGCAGGTCGTGGTCAGCGTGGTGTCCAGGCTCGGGTGCTGTGGCTGGGTCTCTCCCCTGGGGCTGCAGGTGCCCTGAGCTGAGGGGACACTGCTGGTCTGGAGAGCATTATGTGGGATGAGTGCCATTCAATCATAACACCACTGCTGTTTTCTGTCCTGGTGATGTTGGTACAGGACAAATCTTCTGTCTCCCTCCTCCTTCTCCATCTGCTTTGTTTCCCCTCGGCTGTCCCCAAAAGCAAATCCACAGTCCAGGGGTTGAAGAGCTCAGCATGTTTGAAAGATCAAGTATGTTCTAACTTGACTTTGAGCCTCGGGTAGCTTGATGTTTATGAAAATTAGGCCTTAAATCTTCTCAGCATTTCACAAAGTGCAAACCCATTTCTTAAGTCAGGCCTGGAGGGGAAGAAAATGGTAATGTTGGTGGCACTTAGCAGAGTGAAAGCTGTGCTCCAAGGTCAGTGTATGCAGGGAATGGGAATCATTCCAACCAGACCGAGTGCTGATCCCATTTATGCTCTGCTCAGCGTTAGGTGTTTGCAGGATGAGCTGTCCTGGGTGTGCTGGGGATGATGTGTGGGAATGCAGCTCCCTCGCTGTGCAGAGGGTGGGCTCTCCTGTCTCCCAGTGAAAGTGGAGATGTCCTGTGCTTCCTGTCATTTTCTGCATCATCTCGTTAGAAAACTTAGCAATAGAAATTAGAGTTATACTTGCCTGAGTAGAAAAGTGGTAGTCTTTGCTGAAAAGAATCTCTGCTTTTCTTCACACATAGGGAAGAAAAATGTTTTTACTGTCAAGTTTATCTCTGTTTCCTAATCAGGGTTACTCGACAGGTAGTGAGTCAGAGGAATAAACACATCGACCCTGGGGGCTCGAGAGAGCAGATGCTGTCACTGCTGATACACTGATTGAGCCTCCAGCAGGAATGCAGGAGGAATTTCAAGGAGATACATTGCTTTTAGTGCAGTTGGGACTGTCCTGTGTGAGTTGTTCCTAGGAAGATTCACAGCTCCAGCGCTTCCTTGGAATTTATTTATGTGGAAGCTGTAGATTCCCAACAACTTTACTTCATTGCTGCTTCAGCAAGAGAGAAGTAAACAGACCATAAAACGAGAACCAGGAGGCTGATGAAGGACACTTAGTTTTTATGGGTGTTACAGATCTGAAGGATCACATTCCATGTGATGTTTGAGAGGCATGCTGCTGTGTTTGCAAAGTGCAATTTATTTAGTTTGAAACCAGGGAGATGGTGCTTAGGTTCTGCAGAGCATGGGGAGGCTCGGCTGGCTTCTGCTCCGGGTTCCTGAGGGCTGGGCCATTCCCGGGTGCTGCATGTGTGTGAGGGGGAGAGGGAGGAAGGAGTTGGTGAAAAACATCTATTTTCATTCTGGTTTCTCCAAGAAAAACTTATCACCATCCAGTGTGCTAGCTGTGTGTTTTCTTCTGGATGCTTCTAGACAGCAGCTGTTGCAGTTGGTGCTGGATGCTCCCCCAGTTCCATCCCCACCGGCCGATAGCCAGCGCCCGGCTGCCGAGAGCCACACGAGTCCTGGTTCTCAGCCAGATTCAAAAGAGGTGCTAGGGATTGACAGCTTCTTAAGAAAAGATAAAGTCTGCACCTCCACAAGGGCGGGTGGCCTGGCATGGACTGATCAGAAGAGTTTCAAAACTGAGGAGCACCAGGACCTTCACAGCACTTCCGCAGAGGCTGGTGGTGAAGACGGCAAAGTGGGATCACAAGAGATTCCTGGGAGCACCGAAAGCCATGAAAAGCCTTCTACGTCTGTGGTGAAAGGAGTTAAGAAAGGTGAGGTGTTTAACTCCTGGTTATGTCCTGCTCTCTCCCCCGTGTGTGGCTGGCTGTACACACTAGAGGACCCTCAGGATGTGGCACTCACCCCGTTTCTCCACCTGGTTCTGGTCTCTGTTGGCACGTCCAGCTCCTTCCCCTTTAACTGGCCCGGGCTCCCCTCACATCACTGCTCGTGTGGGACAGCTCTGCTCCAAGCATGTTCTTCACGAGGAAGCTTGAGCTGCTGCCAAGGAATTAAATGGAATTCAGTGCTTACGGATTCCTTTGCTTTGAGTAACAACACCAGAAAACAATTGTTGTGCAACAGACTTAGTGAAAATGAAGTAATTTCTCCTTCCTCCTGATGACTAGACAGACACTGACATTTATTCTGCTCTTGTATCCTTGAGTAACCAGATGAAGGTTATTTTATAACGTGTTTGTTATTTGAGGGGTGAGCCTGAACTCAAAATGAGCATGGCAGCAGTTCTGTTAATATTTCTGTTCACACACTCTCCAGAAGAGTCCTCTGCTTTATTCTTTTGTAATTCTAGAGAGTTAAGGTGAATTTACTTTGAAGCATGAAAATGCCCATTTATACTAATCAACCTCAATAAAATGACAGAATCCTCTTAGTTCTGACATGCCGGCAAGCATCCTATTGACCCAGCTAAAAGCCTAAATTCAAATAAAACACCGTGTGGGAGTATACCCCTGGTTCTTATTAGTTCAAATTTATCTGTTCTTTTGTTTAACGATTTATTCATATGGAACTCTGAACTTCATATGTATTCATTAGCTGGATGAATCCTGCATAAAGAGGTACCACAGCCAGGAAAGGAGCCATGGGAACCCTGTCATGGTTTTACACATCAGACCTGCTTGTGTTGGTAATTTAAAACTCACGGGAAATTTTACTGCTTGTTTCACTTGCTTCCCATTTCATGATCTTTTTGAATCTTTGAGCACGCATCACATGGAAATTATTTCCACAATTGCAAAGTAGTTGGTCAAACAGTATTAGTGAAACACCTGCAGTGAGGGGGTTTAGTGTTGTTTGTTCCTGTTCTAAGAGCTCAAATGTGACTTCCAGTACAGTACCAGACAGCTCAGGACCAGTGTGTTTTTGTTACTGACCCAACTGTTGGTGTCTCAGAGGAGAGCATTTGCTCTTTGTTGTTCTATCCACACTAATAAATTCCTTCTCCCTTGCTTTCAGTGGAATGTCCTGTTTGTGAGGTTGCTGTTCTAGAGCAATATATAAACAAACATCTGGATAGCTGCTTGACCAGAGAGGAGAAGAAGGACAGCCTCCGAAGGTAAGGAGCAGCTCTGAGACCTTCCAAATGCATGTGGCTGGTTTGTGCCTGGCTGAGCTAGGGACTGTTTGTTGCTGGGGTGCAGTAGTAGTGGTTTGTGTTTGTTTCTGCTTTCCCTGCTGTGTAGAGCACTCTGCAATCACTGTGGGGATTGTCCCCTCCTGAGAAAATGTGTTGATTGCCAGCACAATTACTCTTTGGCTTTTAGTGGCAAGAAAATAGTGGCCAATGCTTTAAAAAATTCAGCACAAGGAGGAGAACTTAGTCTGTGTGTTGTTCTTGTCACCTTTCTGCTGCCTGGCATTAAAATTCCCTTCAGATAACACCGATTCCCATTTTTCATTTGGTGAATGAATTGCTTCCTCTGGTTCAGGTGTGCCAAGAGACATTTTCTTCAATAGCTGTCAAGTTAAAGAATAAAAATTGCACCTTTCTCTCCCCTCTGCGGGGCTGTTGAAGTTTCCTGAAGATCTCGATTTCCATAAGATTGATGCATTCCTTTGGCTTTGTGCCCCTGCCCCAGCATTGGTCACGGTCGCCACATTCACGTCAGAAGTGGAGTTTCAGTTTGTTTTACTTACAGCAGAAATTTAGGCTGTTGTTATTTCTGACTGATCAGACTGAAGAACTGGGAGGATTTGTTCTTCAGTGCTTGTTTTTCCAATTCCCCTGAACTTTGAATTAGAAAGTAATTTTATGTTAAAGCTCTTGTTTTGCCCAGTCATGCTTAGAGTGCTGTCTGTAAGCTAAAGGACTTTCAAGGTGAAAACATGGTAAATGAGTACTGAAATCTGATGTTACATTTAATTTCCATTTGGAGTGTTTTAGTGCTTTCTTTGTTCTTAATAAATTGAAATATTTTTGGAAATCCGAGCCAGATCTGTCCTTGGTGTCATGCCCATGTCCCTAATAGGATTTTAAGTTCTGCCTATTTAGTCTCTAGACTGCTGAGGCCTTCAGCAGGTGTCACAGCAGGCACTGCCTTGGGGCCTGGCAGTTTTGGGGGAATGCTGGCCCTTGGCAGTGCCTGGTTCGTGGCCGTGGTGTTTGGTTCCAGCAGCAGCACATCCCCAGTGCTTCTCTGTGGAGTGGGAGCTCGGTTTATTCTCAACCCAGGAGCACCTTGGCTGTGCTAACAGCTCAGCAGTCACAGCAGAACTGCTGATTTAGCCCCCCAAAGCTCCACAGGCGTAATTCCAACAGGTAGGTGTGTTTCCAGAGAACACTGTTTCTCCAGCATGGGAAAACCCAACCAGCATTAGGATTTAAACCTGTTGTGAGCTGTTTTCTTGTGGCTGGCTGCTGGAAAGCTGTCAGCACACTTTAGGTCATAGTGCTGGTGAACTGGAATACACACCAAGCTTCTGTAGGACTTACAAAAGATTTAATTATTCAGTAAAATTTTTTATATTTCCCTAAAAAATCTGAAAAAAGTTTCCCTGAAGAATGTGTTGTGGTAATCCATCATCTTTTTACCAGCCATGCTACAGGGCTGGATGAGAGTAAATGGATTAATGACAGTCGTTGCATAAGACTTTTTTTTTAACCTTGAAATTTTCAATATGATAAGTGGAAAGTGCTGAATGGTTTTCAAATAACTCTCTTGTTTTCACAGTGGAAAGCTGTTAACTGCTGTCTAATCCAGAGTAGTGCAGCTGAGCTTTATTTTGCTGCAGGAAAAAAATGTGTAATTAAATGCTGTTCTTCTGTGAATTACTGCAGTCGCAGAAGATGAGTGAGGCAGTAGATGCGTTTTGGCCCCTTTGTTTTTCCTAGTTTGAGAGTATCTCACCAGGAGGTGTAGGGAAGCCTGAGCTAATTTGACAGGAGGAAATGTTCTGCTAAATTTAGGTGACAAAAGTTTTACTAGGATGTGAATTTTCTCTGCCAGTTTCCTGTAATTAAGATGTTTTCCCCAGCTGTGCCAGGAATGTTGAATCCTTCTGACAGAAAGCAGTGGAAAGCAGTACATTTTGGCTTTAGATGTTATTCCTCTGAGAGCACTGTTACTTATCTTTAATGTCTCTCTCTATCACCAAACCACCTTTCTGTTAGCTGAGAACTACTGCCTTCGGGTACGTGACTATTTTTCTCAAAGACATTTTCCCAGAAAGCTGAAAAATCTCCTAATTCAAGTTTTGGCTTGATGTTTTAATGCTTTTAATATTTCTCTGATTCAAATAAGACATGGCCAGTACTGGGGTGGAAAACCCAAGATTCTTTCGTGTGTGTGTTATCCTGAGTGGGTGAAGCACCCTTAAATAATTGTGAATACTTGGATTTCATAGGAGGATTAATTAAATAAAGTCTCTTTTGTTTTCCTTTGGCAGTTCTGCTCACAAAAGGAAGCTGATGTCCAAAGTTGTTTATAACCTGCTGTCGGATCGAGATCTGAGGAAGAAGCTCAAGGAGCATGGGCTGTCCACCTCTGGGACCCGCCAGCAGCTCATTAAGAGACACCAGGAGTTTGTGCACATGTACAACGCCCAGTGTGATTCCCTAAATCCCAAATCAGGTAAGGGAGAAACTGCAGGGAGGTTGCCATGACAAACCATCAGTCTGCATTTCCCCTTCTGTTAGCTCTCAGGGTGGGAGTAACCCTGGTTTGACTGTTGGGGGAACTGGAGCTGGAAGAATTTATTTTGTGTAGATCAAGATCAATGCAAAATACTTCTTTAACCTGCTGGGGGTACTCGGGGTGAGCCTACACCCAGTGCTGGTGATGGAGTGGCACCAAATCTCTGCCTCGTTCCTGCAGAGTGGAGGAGGAGTTCCAGGGTGTGTGGCATGTGCTTCAGCTGCTCTCCCCTAAATAATGCAGAACTCTTCCTGTGTTCAAGACCTGTGCACAAAGGGTGAATTATTAAACTCACAGTTAAGATGCAGACGTGCATTTTGGGTGGTAGCAGAGAGCCTGAGGTCACTGTGTAACAAGAGTAGCTGAGCTTCTGAGGAAGCACAGGTGCCAAATTCCTGGAGTGTGCAGCTTAATAAGCTTTTGTTCTGACTGCTTCACTGTCTGGTGAAAGTGTTTGTTTTAATAACTGCCCACAGCTACCCGGCAGTGCTGTGGAGATGATGAAATGCAGAAACAGATTTGTGAAAGTAAATGTCAAAGTAAACTGTGCTGGGTTCTGCATAGCCATGGCTCTATTAAATGTTACAGTTATATTGTTTATAGGCTTTGGATGTGTCTGACAATGGTTGGAATAGGTTGTAATTCCTCTGTGAGCTTTGGCCTCGAGCCTGCACATGGTTCTGTTGCCCTGGAAGGTGGTTTGAGGGGCACAATGAGATAAACAGGAGATGCAGTTACTGTGTCTTCCACTGAAATGTCCAGTATGAAATGGAAGGTCTCTCTGAATGATGGCCTGTGTGCTGCAAACACTGTTATGTGCAGGAGGGAGGTTCAGTAGGATTTGGAAAGACTGCACGTTTGCCTGGGATTGGAGCCTGAGCTTTCCCTCTTGGAGGGCTAATGCTGTTTGTGTTTTAAATTCGTGGTAGTTTCAGTCTGTGCTGTTACAGCTTTCTATTACCCAGCTCCTGTTTCAGCAATCTCTCTCTTGTATTTCCAAACAGTTGCAGAGGTTGTTAAAGAGCTGGAAAGGAATGAGAAGATTCGGGTTCAGCTTGAGTGTAATAAACCCGGTGAAAATGTAAGTGGCTGATCTTGGTTCTCACAGAGGGGTGGCCAGCAGAAACTGCAGAGCGGGCACTGGAGGTGTCTGCCTGTTGCTTTATTGTGGGAATTCCTGGGTTGCATATTGGAGTTCACACAGAGCATCCTGGAATGAACCTGATTGTCTCACCATGCATTTGTCACAGGCAGTCCTTGGTGCACAGCTGAGCTTTGTGCCCAAACCCTTGAAGTAGGAGCAATTTTTGACTGCAATAAAAATTCTTGAGTAATGTTCCCCTTGGCCATACTGGAAGATTTTGACCCTCCATGGCAGTGTAGAGAATATTTTGCTTCCTAAAATTCTTTAGGATTTAGGTAGCAAATTCCATGCTTCTGTATGGGCAATAGTGCCTGTTCTTTTCCCATGACATTTGATACTTTGGTGACTTTTGAAGCCTGCTTGTAGCACAGGGTTAGGAAATGTTTTGTGGCCCACATGTGCTGGGTGTTACGTGGGCTGCCTTGGTCCTGGTGACTCGGTGGAAGCAGGGCAGGGCACTGTGGGTATGTTCTGTAAATGTGGATTGATGTCATGAGGTGCTGAAAGCTGGAGGGGAAGAACAGACAGTTGCTTCTTCCGGTTTCAAGTCTCTAATTTCAAAGTCTGCAGCTTTATCGTCTTTTTATTGATGTTAAAAACATTTGTGTGATTTCTGTAGAGCTTGACCTTCACAAAGGACCAGACAGAGGAAGAAATAGATGAGATCCACGCTGAATATCGTAAGTAATATGCAAATTTCACCTCATTTTGCTTTTAAGTTCACTTTCTTTTCCTCTGAGCTAAAATACACACCGTTATTGCCTCCAAAGGCATCTCTATTTATGCGCTTTGTTCTTTCTTAGTGTCCTCCCATGTTTGCTGGACACGAAAAGAGCAGAGCAGGGTGTTGGTGTCTCCCTTCAGGCTGTGGGATCTGCAGTCGTGGGGTGTCACTGGGGCTGTGAACAGCCTTGGGGCAAGGCAGGACAAACTGTTTGGGAGAAAATGCTTTTTTCTGCTTCTTTGCGCTTTTCTGGGCTCTTGGCAAATTGCACATTGCACTGTTGGCATTTTTTTGCTGTTTATGAAGTAGCAATTAATTAATACTTTGGCTTGATGAACCTGAGGATGGGAGCTGGCTGACATGTGCTGGCTGGCAGCTCTGCCTGGCAGTTACAGCCACTGTCCCTTCCTTCTGCTCCGCAGGACTCGGGGACGCCCTCAGCCCACTCTGCTTTCTTCATGGGCTCTATTTAAAGAGTTAAAATATCTACAGGAAAGGAAATACATCTGTGAAAGAAAAATTATCCAGTTGCCTTTTCTGCTTATAAATCTTTTAATTTGCAATGTTCTTTGGAGGCCTGCTGCTTTGTCTTGTGTTTTAAATATTTGTCGTTCTGTCTGGGGCTGGTTTACGTTGCTGCAGTTTGGTGGGATATGCTTGGGGTGTAGTTTCAGCACCACAGTGATTTACAGCGTAGCTGAGCAGTGCCTGTGTGCCAGGACATTTCTTTTCAAAAAGCTTTGTAGTTCTGCCATGAGCCAGAACAACAAAAGATAGTAATGCTGGAAAGACTGAAGTGCCAGAGGAATTCCGTAATGAAAGTGCAGCGACTCAGACACGACATCTGGGACAGAACTTGCTTTTTATTAACAGAGTTTTTGGCCTTATGTGGTGTTTTCAGCTACTCAGGGAAAGGGAGTCAGTATCAAATCTGTTTTCTTCTGTGGGGCAGAACTTGGTGTTGTTTTTTCATAGAATACATCAGAGAATTTCTTCACTGGCAGGGTGGTCAGCCATTGGAATGGGCTCCTCCGGGAGCTGACACAATGCTTGACAGTCCTTTCTGGAAAGAAATTCCTTTTCTTTCCTCCCCTGGCCCAGCCTGAGGCCGTTCCCTCTCCTCCTGTCCCTGTTCCCTGGGAGCAGAGCCTGACCCCCACCTGGCTGCCCCTCCTGTCCGTGGGTTCCCTCCCTGCCTGGCCAGGGTTAGGTGATCTGCAGCATCCTGCTGAGGACACCGGGTATTTTCCCAGCCTCTGAGTACAGCATCTGCAGTATCGAGGTTAAACAATTCCATTGCTTTGGCTGAGCACCAGAGGAGTGCTTAAAACGTACCAAGTGGTTGAAAGTGCAGCGAGTATTTGCATTATTAACTTGCTTAAAGGATCTGAATCCCAGCAGTGTAATGGGCATGACACAGAGCATGAAGTGTTCGTCTGTGCCAGTGCTCTGGACTGTGGGCAGCTCTGTAGAAGCACAGACACAGATTTGGATCATTAACAGAATGTGGAACGTGTCACAGTGCTGGGTTGGTTTTTGTCTGCTGTGACAAAAATGCTTTTAGTTCAGTGTTTTGTGTCCATTTCTGTCCTTTCAGTGTTTGTGCCACACCTTAGTCCTGTAGGGGTGGTCAGTGATGCTCTGTTACCTTTCAGGAAACAAACACAGAAGTGAATTCAAGTTCTTGGTGGATCAAGTAAATAAACGGTGGAAGAAAATAGGTGAGAGGAAAGCAGAAAGTGCTCAAAACAAAGAGGAAGTCTCTGTCAAAGAGCTGCCAGCAGCTACAGGTCAGTGACATTTAGTACTGTCCCCTCTTGGACCACACTAAGAAGTGTGGGGTTCCCAAAGAAGTGGTCTTTCATTTGTTGTTGTTCTTCTAGAACCTTTAAGGGGAAAAACACCCAAGCAGCATAAAGATCAAGCAGACCCTAAAATGATTGCCTGCTGTTGATTTTAGTGTGGAACACAATCATGACCCGTGATAAATATATTGGTTTGATTTCTGTGTGTTGATGTGCTTTATCTGGGGCACATTCCAGTTGGTTGAAAAGTGGTATCAGGTTCTGGTTCAGGTTTGCTGAGGGTGGCCACATGACCACTCTGGAGTGAAGGTGAAGGTGGGTGTTGCTTGCTGCCTTTCAGCCTTCCAGCATCATTACTGTGAGAGGGGGTTGGTAATTGGGAACTGCAAGAGTATTTGTGGGAATTGGATTCAGGAATTATTTGTCCTGAGACTGAAGCAATAAAATCCTTGGGCTTATTTTAGGCTGTTCATGCAGGATGTTGCCTCTCTCTGGCTTGCTCTGGTTTGTGTTTATGTGCTCGAGCACAGTGAGCAGTGGGAAGGCATGGCTGCAGTTCCTCACGGCTGGGGAGGAAGGAGCAGCCTCCAGCCTGCTCTTCTTCCTCCCCTCAGCACCAGCCATCCCCCGGCTGTGCCCGAGCGCGCTGCCTGCGGGACCCTGGCTCTGCTTTGTGCTTCCTGGCTGCTTTGGCACGGAACGGCTGTCTCTGAATGTGGGATTTAGAAGAGCATTCCTCAGCCTAATAGAACTTGTGGATTTCTAATTTATTTAAGAGACTGAGTTTTGGCGAGGATCCCACTGGCCAAACTGGGACGTGCTGTTGTCTGCGCTTGGGAAAACATGGCAGTGTAGTTTGCCCCAGCTCTCACAAATCCCTGTGATCTTGAGCTGACTTAGTCTGTGGCTCTCTCCAGTGCTGGCTTTTCCAGCGGAGCTCTCAAGAATAAAAAGAAATGAGAAAAAACAGTATAATAGTGTGAATTTTATCTTTATTGTTTCCTGCAGACCTTGATGCAGGGCATAATCCTTTCTGTGTGAAGTGTAAAAGTTAAGGAATCTCAAGGATAAAAGATTTTTAGATGTTCGTCTTCTACAGCAGAAGCAGAGGCAATGTGTTATTGAACGGTGGGGTCACAGCCTTGATTTCCAGCTCTAGAAGGGAGGGATGGGTTGCTGTGGGTTTTGGGGTTTCTGTCTCCTATGTGAGCTGTTCTGTGTGTGCTGCCCTGCAGGCTCTGAGAAGAGCTGAAGTAAAAGCAGAGAGTTTTTCCAAAAGAGTGATCAGGTAGAAAACTTGGATCAGGGGTATCGTCCTGCATTGTGTTCAGAATGTGGCAGCACCCCGTTTGGTTCTGGCAAACCTGTGCAATTTCTATTGCAGTTTGTTCTCTGGGCTTCCAGCAATCCTTGGAATTTCAGTTTTGAGTTTCATGCAAAACATCTGCACTTGGATGACTGTTCGTAAACAACTGAAAAAACAAGAAGGTGATTTACAGGGGAGGGAACAGATGCCTAAAGCCTCTTTCCTCAGGGTTCCTTGTTACCAGCAATTGCCTTTGAATTAAACTGGGAATTACAGCATGGGAAAGGAAGAAGCCAGTAATGGCCTGATGGTAATAGCTGGAAGAACCAAGGCTTTGTCTGCATTCCTTACCCACTTCCATTGGGTTCTCATGGAAGTGGTGGAATTGTACAGAATTAAAACAGATCTTTGGTTTGGTTGGGGTTTTGTTGGTTTGTTCGTTTATTTTAATTTCCTCCCCCATCTCTCCCATTGCCCTCTCCTTTACTATTGGTTGATGTAATTTAACTTCATTCTGTTTGCGGTGACATTTTAATCATCTGTTCCTGATTTACATCATCTTGCTTTTCATCTTTAGGCTTAAAATGTCTGTTTTCCAGTCTTTATAACTTTTAAACATGGGGCTGTGCTTTGCCTAAGGGGAAGGCGCCATAAAGATTTGATATATATTGGTGCTAAATAATTTGATTCGATAAATATTAGCTGTGCTGGGCTGCATTATTGCATAGACCTTTGCTATTTTTACCCTGCTAATTTCAGAGTTGTGTTTCATTAGCTGGACAACTGACTCACTGGGATCTGCTGGTTGTTTTCAGAAGACAAAAATATGCCCCTGATATTTAATTATGCCTGTTACGGGGAGAGAAAGGGCAAGCTGAGCTGAGTCCAAAGGTTGTGAAGCCCCTCCACACTCTAATTAAAGTTCTGCTCGGCCATTTCTGTCCAAACCATTGCTGGAGGGGTAGAAAAGTCAGAGTGGTTTGAGCAGGAACATGGCTCAGGCCCTGAGATGGAACCAGGACGTGTCTGAAACTGTCACAATCAGAGTTATCAGTGAGATGGGTCTGGGCAGGGCTTAATGTCCTGAGCAATTTTTCAGTTAAGTAACTCACTTGAAAATATTTGTGAGTATGGCATAAGGGCAGTCTGTCTTTTCATACCAGGTTTTTTAACCTTTATCTGTTTTCTCTTTGGAGGGGCAGAAGGTGTCGTTTCGGAGAACTGTTCATCTTCTCATTGAACAAAACACTTGACACAAAACCAGCAGAATGGTTTTCAATTTTTTTCTGTTGTGTTGTCTGGAAATTGTTTTTCCTATTGAAATGGAAATGTCAGTGCATTGTCCTTGTCTTAAATGCATAAGGAAGTAAATCACAACTGAAAGTAAGCCTGTTAAATTGGTCTGTAAAACTTAAAGCTCAAGCTGCCTGATGCAGGGGCTGAAGGGAATTGGTAGCACAAGCAGCCAGCAGCACTCATTAAATGCTTGCTAATTTCTGAAATAAAATTCCATCTTATGAAATGTGTAACACATCCTCACTCTTTATTTCTCTCTTTGTGTTTGAAACTGAACAGTAAAACATTGCTGGTTCTCAGGGAGTTGTTGGTTGGTTTCTTTTTTTTAAATATACACAAAAAGAAATTTAACCTTTGAAACTGTCGAAGTTTTGGAAAACAAGTATGTGGGAATGAGATGTTGGTATTTAAATGTTTATAACTTAATTTTTTCTTAAAAATCTGTCTCTAGGCTGCAGAATTCTAAACAATAGTATTTTGCATTATCATTCTTTCTAATCTCTGCCTTTCCTCTTGGTAGAACCTGGGGAAGAGCATCACACAGCTGTTATCCCTGGAAAAGCCCAGGCACTCCAGTCAGAAATTCCTGATGGCCACAGAAGCGAATCTCCTTGCTTGAAGGAATGCCAGAGATCGGCCTCTCCTGAATTCTCACTGTCGTCTGGCTCAACGAGCAGGTCAGTGAGGGAGTCACTTCTGCCTGCTTTGTGCTGGATGAGAACAAACGTGGAAAAGCTGTGCCCATGGCACGGAGCAGGGCAGGCATCCTGCTCCACAGCAGGGCCCTGAGCTGTGCTGGGGATCCCTGCTCCACCGAGTCCCTGGGTGGGCAGGGGCTCGAGGGATGGAGCTCAAGGGCGTGTGGAGTTCACCTAGTGTTTGTGATGCCTTCAGAGGGGATTGCTAGTGTAAATGTTCCTTTTGATACAGAAACAGGGAGTGCAGTGTCTGGGGAACCAGGAGTCTGTTTGGTGGGTCCCTTCCGCTGTGTCACCTTCCTGTCTGCTGGAAATTTTGTTTAGAGAGGTCCCAAGATGGTACAGCCCCAGTCTTTTAAGTAGCATTGCTGTAAGGAACTGTGGCCCCAGTTTCTGAGGCAAAGGTGAAAAAGTCATTGAAAACAAATACAGAATAATTGGGTTTTGTTATGTGTCTAAAAGCAAGAGAGCTAATCTTGCCATCTTGTTGGTGGCAGAAATGAGAGGAGAATGCAGGTCTGCATTACCAGGAGTAAAAAGGTTTCCTGTGTTTTTAGAAGTGGGAGATAATCAGAGGAAGTAGCTGAAGGTCACCAGCTGAGCTAGGAGGACGTTTCTTAATTTCCCACCCCTTAGACCCGTAGTACCTGCTTCTTCCTCGTTGTTCTGCAAATACTAAGAGTAAAGTAGTGATTGACTTCATTGTTGGTTATTAACAGAGCAATCTAATTGAAATATTTTAACAGAAACCAATTTTCCTAAAGTCGTTTTGGTTCACAAAGGGCTTTTAAAAGTCATCATGAGGGTTCCCTTTCACAGAGGGAAATGTTGAACTGTGAGTGTAAGCCTAGAGAGACTTTGGAACGGGGAGATCAGCTCGGGGGGTTAGAGAGCATCAAATAGTGAATGTCTTTGTTTTACAGGATCAAGCTTTGCTGCCTGTTTCCAATTACTGGAATAAATGGGAGCATACAGTAAATATTTGTCAGTAAACAGCAATATGCTGGCTGGCAGAGCACCTGGGGAGGCAGGAAGGGTCGTTGTTGCCCTTTCAGAATATCACTGCATTTCTGTTTGGCTTCAGACCTGCGTTATAGACCAATAAAGCCCTTCCCCTCCTGTGGCCTTTCCCCTCTGTGCTATCTGTGTCTTTCTGCCTGAACTGGTACTGTGAAATTGATAAAGGCAGCAAATCAGTTTATTTGCTGTTCAATGTGTAACAAGCTGTTAAGATGAGCACTGGACTAGTTTTATCTCAGTTTCTCGGGATGTAAATGATGAGGACAGTTTTTTCTTCCCTGTGGTCAGGGAACTGTTCTCCTGCCCGTCTCTTGGTCACTCCCCGTGCTCCGGGCTCGCGCGGAACTCGCACGTTGTCGTACCCAAAGTTGGAGTGTCTCATTTCCAGATGTGTGGTGTTAGAGGAGGTTCCCCAGCTCTCAGTGGGACACACTGCCCTGCAGAGGTTGGGTGACCCTCTGGTCTGGCTCTGCCCAGGGCAGGGGCAGCTGGAGAGGCCCAGGCAGCCTTGGGGCACTGCACCCTGCAGCTTCTCCTTCGCATCCAACCCCGGCGTCTGGGCTGCACAGAGATGGGGGCAGCAGCAGTAACGCAGTGAAAGCTCAGCTGAACTGACAGAGGCTGCCTGGTGGTGGTGGAAAGTCCCTCTCATGTGTTCTTCATGCCGATCTGAAGAGCACTTTCGAGTGTTTTCCTGTGTTTTCTGGGAAGTAAACAAAGGTTACAGGGATCTCCCCCTCTCCAAATGCTGAGGTAGAGGAGCACTTACTGAAGAGTCAGATGTGCTCTTTGTCTGGACTGTTTGTGCTCCTGGTAGCTGCCCTGAAGGGGCAGGAGGGCTGCTGGGCCCAGTGCAGTGCCCAGGTCCTGGTGTGGCCCTTGGGGGCCTGTGGGGTCCTGCTGTGCCATGGACCAGCTCTGGAGCGTGCAGCTCTGTCCAGCACTGCAGCTCTGCCTCCCAGCACGCTCCCACAGGGCCCTGGATTGTGGCAGCACTGGCAGGGGCTGTAACAAGCAGGTGTAGTCATTTAAACTCCATGAAAGAAAGATGTATTTTATCTCTGTGTTGTTACCATGGGGCTGGTATTTTGTTAATTTTGGTGAAATAAGTCCAGCACAAATCAAACAAGAATGATTTAGATGTTAATGGTTTTAGTGGTATTGTATCAAGTAATGGTTTTCTGAGGCTTGTGTTTTTCTGATAACGAGAGGGTATCCTTTGCCAAGAGTAAATGTTTCTCACATCAAAATGTCAAAACTGGAAATATATTTGGAATTCCAAATCTGCATGCTGTGTTCCTGTGAGGAGGGCACTTCTAAATGGAGAGCTGTTGTTTTGATGAACTAAAACAAAGTGAGGATGTTGAGTAGCATGTAGAATATAACAGAACAATCTGCAAGTCAGAGTTGAAATGTTTGTTCTGCAAAAAGACGCCGCAAGGAAATCAGTGATTCTTGTTTTCTCCTTTGTAAGGTTTGTCCCTTTTCAGTCTCATATCAGTACTTGCTAAGGGAGTAGTTGATCAAGATTAAAAGTTCGTCCGTTATGCACTAATCACTGATGGACTGATATTCAAAGGTTGATGCTAAAACTGAGAAAATTAGAATTTTACTCCTGCTGGACAAAAGCTCCAGGCCAGGCGTGGAGGTTGTAGCAGCACCCCAAACATGCTTGTGCTCTACAGAGATTGATGATCCCACCAAGAGAGCGAACTGTGTGTTACAGATAAAGCACCAAAACACAGCCATGGCTTTGAAAGGGTAGTTTTTCAAAGCTCTGAAGTCACAGCTGCACCAAGCTTCCACAGGACTGCAGTGCTCCATATGAATAGTCCTGTGGCATTCTGTGACTTTCTGGGACTGAAGCCAAATTTTACGCAACTACTTAAACAATAGGAAAATTAGGAAAGAAATTAGGAGGAACAATGATAAGCCAGTTAATGAGCTATGTAAAGGAAATATTCCATTATAAGCATTTTATATAATGGGGATAATATGCAGTTTGTAAAGCAAATTATTTTTTCTTAAAACTGTGTTAGGCACAAGTGTCGGTTCCTGATGACTGGAAGAGTGAGACTTGAGCAGCAGACAAAATACAACATTGGCCTTGTCTGAGATGCCGAAACACAGTCAGAATTTTGAAATCCTGGTGGGAAAGTACTGTATCCACAGCCTGTATAGATCCCTGTGCTGCTGGAATACCTGGAGTGGCTGCAGTGTCTGCCAGGAGGGGCTCATGCCCAAGGAAGGGGCCTCATTTGCAACCTGTGGGGCTTTTTGGCAGTGAGTTTAGGAGCCACTGATCAGGATCCAAGATCTGGATTTAGCAGGTCACTTATCCTTGGATTTATGTGCTTTACAGAATACGGGCTTTAGTTCATCAGCAGAAGAGGTAGAAATAGGAGTGCACTGGATGGCAGCAGCCCTCTGGAATGGGTGATGTGGGTTTGGCTCAGCTGGCAGGACGGAGTGCTTGGAAATGATGTGTGAGCTCTTCCTGGGCAGTTGCCTCAGCCTGAGTTTGAAGGCAGCGTTGTCCTGCGCCCTGGCCATCACTGGCAGATGAGAGAAGTGTATGAAAATGTGTTGATCAGTGCAATAATTGCCTTTTTTAGTTCTTCAGAACTTTTTTACTTAATAAATCTTGCACTGCTTTGGCTCAGAGATGATGTATATCACAGTCTTAGACAGGAATGTTTGATCTGTGAATTTTGGCCTCAAATATGGGTTCATTGTGAAGGGATGATGATACTTTTCTGCTATGCTGTTGATTCATACTTTTCTTCCCAAAACTCTGAGCTGTAACAAATGGCAGGAGCTGTGAGTCTTGGTGGCGAGAGTCCTGGGGACATTTTGTCAGATGGGGACAGCTGGTGGCCTCGGATGTGCGTGGTGGAAGCTCTTACTTGCAGCCCGTGTAAGGAGGCATTGGTGCCCGGTCAGGAGCTGTGGGGTGGGCACATCTCTGGGCCCTGAGCACGGGAGTCGTGGCAGGAGGTGCTCTCGGTGCTTCAGCCACCACATCCCGCTGCTGCCGCACTCCTGAGGGAGGCAGTTCGCATGGATGCAGCAGATCTCTCCCTTTTCCCAAGGCACAGCCCCAAAGCTGTGTTCTTGGGCTGCAGAGGAGGCCGTGGGAAACTGAGGAAGCCTGGAAAGAGTGAAGGCAAACAGCAGGGTGGCGGAACCTGTGTGAGGTTTAGCACAGACAGGAGCCCTCCACGGGGGCCTGCGCGGAGCCGAGGCTGGCAGGCCTCTCCAGAGGCAGGAGGATGGAGCCGTGGGCACGTGGTCTGAAGAGGAGGTTCTGGAAAGCCAGGGAAGATGTTGTGCTGCACGGTTCATCTGGACATCACCCGGTGCTTGGGCTGCTCCAGAGTGAGCTCATCCTGTTCCTTACAGCGGGGACAAAGGGCAGGCAGGATTGCAAGAGGCAGAAAACCGCTTTCCCTCGCTCCTGGTGGCTGGGCATTCACCTCCAAATGGCATTGGTGAAATGAGATGGACTGGAGCTCATTTCTTGTGCCAGCATTGAGGGAAAACGTGCCCAGAGCACGTGCCAGAGCCTGGTCCACAACACACGGTGGGATGGACAGACAGACGCTGGCTGCTCACACCAGGCCAAGGAGGAACTTAATCTGCCTTAAAATAAACCAATTCAAAGAGCCATTTGTTCCTCCCAGCTTTAGAACAAGACATGTCATTCACACTTACTTCAGCTTTTTTCTCTCTATTTTAAGGTGGTGTGTTTATCTTAAATGAAAAAAGGGGAGGTGGTGGAAGTCAAACCTAAGGTTGGTAAAGAAAGGAAGAGTTGACTCTTGGTTGACTGTCTGTGAGGGATTGGGGAAACCAGTCCTGCAGGAATATGGGGTTGAGGAATTGCCTGAGTCACTGGAGCTGCATTTTTCCCAACGTGGAGCCATGAATAAGTGCAAGATCACCCTGCCACAGGATGCTGGCTGCATCTTGAGCAGTTCCCGTGAAAACTTGATTCGTTTTGCCGTAAAAATTGACTCATCTGGAAATGATCTGTAAAATTGTGGGAGAGATTAGTGACCTTTCGTTAAGAAAAGGACAGAAAACCTGCTGTGGAAATTTGTCTTGAATTTGGAGTCTGAATAAAGTCTGAAGGGATGTTTTGCTGTGCCTGGATGCAATGTCAGTAGATACCTCTGAGGCACTGAAAAGGCAGAAAATGTTGGAGAAATGAACAAAATAATTCTAAATTCTGTGATCTCTTTGGCCTCTGTGGGCTAAAATTTATAGGAAAAAACCTTCAGAATGAGGCAGCTGTTTCTCTTATTTAATTCATAATCTTCAGTTTAAGGGCTAATCATTTGATGCTAAGAAGAGGAAGAAGTTTTCTTCAGGGGAAGAAAAAGTTAATTTAAAATACAAATTCAGTTGGTGGTCAAAATTGCTTTTGTTTAGTTGACAGTGGTTTTTTTGGTAATTGTTTTTCACCTGTGGTGTATTTAAGGATTTTTTTTTTTTAATTTTCGAACACTTTTGTCCCCTGGCACATGTCAGAAAGGTGTATAATTGCCTCAGCTCCAAATCCAGCCTTGCTCAGGCTGTGTAACCGAAATCGATGTCTGGGAGAGCCGGGATGCAGAGAACTGCTTCAGTGAGGGCTGGCGTGGAGCAGTGGGATGTTGGAAGAGATCCTGAAACAGAGGGCTTTTAGCTCCAGCTGGAAGTTCAGAACCCTGGTTTGTACAGCTCCTGCAGCTCCTCAGTCTCTCCCTGCAATTAGGGCGTAGGAGTTAATTGGGTTCTCTGGGGACCGATGGCTGTGGCGTCAAGGGCCCATTCACAGCTCCGTGTGTAGGCCAAAGGTGGAACTCACTCCAGGACGTTTTGTACTTGGTTTCAGAAAAGTTTGGTAGGCACAGACCATGGATTCCACATGTGAATTCTGACCGCGCAGTATTGGTTTGAGCGTTAGCCAGATTTTTTCAGTTTTATTGTTTTGCGGTGACAAACACGGCGGGTGATAAGTGCTGCAGTTTTCAAGGCAGGGAAGTACATCATGTTCAGGCCTCAAACCTGTTCTTTTTCTATTTTAGGGGACTAAAAGCACGCAAATAGCCCTGTGTCCTCCCCAATTCTTTTTTTAAATGTAACTGGAACATTAGAGTAGGGTTTGGAAATATGATGATAACTCGTTCCCTGGGCATCCAGTTCGTGCACCAAAAATGAGCTTTTGATGGACTTCTAATTCTGAGAGTAAAAACAATGTTGACATTCAAAACTTTCCCCATCCATTTTTGGTATCTTTTTCCTTTTTATCTGTGTGACTGAATGTGCATGTGTTGGAGGTTACTCTAACCTGGCGTTGTTTATCCACCCAGATTCCTGTTGGTTCTGTAGTTATCGCCACAGTAACAGCTGAGTGCTCTCACTTCAAAGGGGAGACAAAATGGTAAAGGGTGAAAAAAATCTTGCTGTCTTACAGAAAGTGTATGTCACATTGGTTTATTCAAGAGAGACTTTAAAAAAAGAAGGTACGCTTTACCCACCAAAACATCTTGCAGATCCTCTCCAGAGAAACTTTCTGGTGCCTGGGAATACAGAGGTGGTGTAGTTACCACCTAACAGACATAAACATAGAATTGTCTTGTGTGTTAAATAATGATAATGAGACCCCAGGAATAACTAAAAATGAAGTGAGACAGAGATAGAAGTTTCTGGACTGTGCTGTACGTTGTTATTTCTCATTGCTGTTGCTGCTGGAGGGGTTGGTCTCATCCGTGAGTTCTGCTGCCATTGCCAAGTCGAGCCCTGCACTGCTGTAGGTATTGCTAAAATAATTTCCATCCATTTCATTTCCCCCTTCAGCACCAATTCGGACATTCTGGCAGATGTGGAAGGGTCTGAGACATGTTCAGCGTCCTCTGACAGGTAGGTAGAATATCCAAGAGCTGAAGTCTGTGGGATGGGTTTAGGTATGTAGTTTGCAGTTGCAGGAATCCTGGAGAAGCAAATGCCTCAGGAAAGTCAGATTCTTGGAGAATCCCCACAGTTCTGGGAAGCACAGTTTGGTCAGTGAATGTGGATCCTTGAAAAATGATACCTGGGTCCTCCAAGGATCCACGGATGCCCAACACGAGTTGTTCCTGCCAGTGTCTCTAGTGTGTGTCTGGTGGTAGTCAGCAGATGTGGACTTGAGCATCTCAGAGATTTCCATTGTTATTTTCAGTTGTGAGTTCCCAGTTTAAGACAAATGAATAGTCCCTGCAGGATGGATTCAGCCTAGCAGATGGTATAAAACAGAGTGCGCTTATAAGGAATGCTTAATTAGCAAAAGCTGCTGACAGATTAGTGGCATCTTTCATGTCAACACGATGTGGAATTTTAAGCTCCAAGGCTGAATGATGGAAATCAGCTGCTTCATTTACATATGGCTAGTTTAAGAATTTTTTCTTTAAAATTAGCTGTGACTGAAAAGAAAACACTGATTGAGTTTCCAGTGGAAAATACTTTGTCCATAAATGAGGAGAGTGCCTGGCAAGGCTGCAAGCCCCAAGCACTGCTTTGGGGGTAACACTGACCAACCTCGTCCTGCTTCTGGGTGGCTGTGCCCCAAACTGCCTTTTCTGATAGAACATCCTCATGGTTTTGTCAGTGCTAAGGGTTGTCCTCAGTTATGGACAAGGAATTTGGGAGGTTGCTGCTGTTCCTTGGGTTCCAAACTGGTCTCTGGGGACAGAAGGAGAGGCATTGTGATGACCTTGTTCCTGCGGGCTCAGGGGCTATGGGATGATTCATGATGCTGTCACCTTCTTCAAATCAGAAGACAGAGAAATATTTCTCTCCCCATCCCTGGAAGTGTTCAAGGCCAGGCTGGACAGGGCTTGGAGCAACCTGGGACAGTGGGAGGTGTCCCTGTCCATGGCAGGGGTGGAATGAGATGATCTTTGAGGTCCCTTCCAACCCAAACCATGCCATGATTCCCCATGCCCTGTAACACGTATGTGTGCAGCACTGTGTACTGCTCACAGTGCTTCTGTACTGCATCAGTGTGTGCTGTGTTTAGGGCTCTTGCAGACCCCTCTTACCCTTCTTTTCTTTTGTTCCCCCAGCAGCAGCTCCGTGGCTCGGACAGGGAACAAGAGGAAGCTCCGTCAGCCGCGAGCGCCCGGGAGTGCTGGAGTGATTCCCCAGGGCAAGAGGAAGAGGAGCTAGTGCTGCAGGCATGCTCACTGCCTGAGCTTAATGCTGGAAACACCTCCTGGCTTTTTCCCGTTCTCAGAGCATCTGGGTACTGAGTAAAACGCTGTATTTTCACATCACTGCCATTCCAGCTGCCTTAATGACCAGGCTGGTGCGTTTGCCCACAGCCTGTGGGCCACTGACGGTTGGGGTTGGGCACAGAGTGCCCGAGCCCAGCAGGAGCCTGACCTGGCTGCTGTGCCTGAGTTCCCTCGCCAGAGCAGCACCTGGGTCCTTGTGCTGCTGCTGTTCCTGCTTGCATCCTGTGGAAGCCTCACCTGCCCTCCTGGAAGCAGCTGCAGGACAGTGTTTTGTTTGGGTGCTGGTGCCCAAGTTCCCTGGCACAGCCAGGGGAGGGAGGGACTGAGGAATGCAGGGAGATTCTGTCCTATACTAATAGGCTTTTTTTATATATGTCTGTGCAAACTTACTCAGTTTTGTGTGTCATTATTTCGGTTTGAAGTCCTGAAACCGGAAGTCGGAAGGTTGTTGGACATGAAACATTCTAGCTTTCAAACAAACAGTTACATCGAAAAGCCTGATCTTCCTTAGGAGGTGGTGGAATTTTGTGATGCAATAAAGCAGTGCAAGAAAATGAAGGAAATGCAAGAAATCTGAACACCAGGGAAGGCTTTGAAAAACAAAGCTTGTAAGCAAAATGTGAAAAATACTTCAGGTGCTTTTGCTGAGCCCTGGAGTTTTGGTCAGAGCCTGTCAGTGGGAGCTTGGCAAAAAAGGCACAAAATCTGGGTAAGATTGAGGGTTGTTGTCTTGACTTCAGACTCTAGTTGGGATTCAGAAATAGTCCTCCTCAAGCCATAGTTCCCAGGAATATTTGGGTTTGGAACAGGCTAAATCATGGCAGATACAAACTATCATAAGTGCATGAGGTGGAGAAATGCAGAGGCAAGGCAGGAATCTGGTTGTGTTGGTTTGGTTCTTTTTTTACTAAACTGAACCTTTTGAGAGACAATAATCATTGATGTCTGCTTTAGGACTGCCTTTTTGCAACAGCAGCTCACATCAGGCATTGGAATTGGTTGCAGTTGGCCAGTGAATGGTAATACTATTGTAAATCAGTGTCATAAAGGGCATTCTCCAGGCACTGGCAAAGCTGCTGCTGTTGTGGCGAGGGAGGGCACTGGTGTGGGGACACCATGGCTGGTGTGGCTGCAGGTGACATTTCCATTGGAAATGAGCTGAAGAGCCACGCTGCCACTGGAACTGAGGCAGTTCCGTGGGACAGGAGAAGGGAGAGTGCAGCTGGCACATTAAATAGGGGCATGAATCAAGCTGGTTCACTGACAACCTGTGCGGATTAATTTTATTTTGTATTACTTACTGTTGTTATCACCATTTAAAGTCCAAACTGTTGATCTTTGCCTGAGATGGAGCTTTCCCTCCCTTTTGTACGGAGCTGTGGGTCAGTGCTGGAGGGGGGCGGTGGCATTTGTGGAGTTGACAGACGTGAGTGGGGTGAGTGGATGTGTGACGCCGTGGTCGAGGTGCATGCTGGGGGAGGCTGCGTGGATGAGGCACACTGGGCAATGTGGAGGCTTAGGAAAAAATGTGGATTTGATGGTCTCGTGCCTCATTCCCACCCTGACGGAGTGGGTGCCTGGGCAGGATCCAGTCTCTCGTGCCAGGGCCAGCTCCAGCCCCGGCCCCAGACAGGTGCCAGGTCCAGCCCTTGCCAGGAGTGGCTGCTGATCCCCCGGGTGCCTTAAATGATGCTTGCTGCGCATCTCACCAACCCAAGATTCACAGGAGCTGCATAACGTAAGGGAAAAAACAACAGGGAAGGAAACACAGTGTCCTCCCCACGCTGTCCTGTCCCCTGGGCAGCTCTGCTCCTCCGTCACTGAGTCAAGGGGCAAGTGGGAGCAGTCGGGGACTGTGAACAGCCAGGCTGGGGGCAGAGGTCGTGGCCAGAGGAGCCGAGGCAGCGCTGGCAGTGGTGACACACTGGGCAGGACTGGTACCGGTCCTGCTGGGGCTGAGCATGGCCCACGGCCCCACTGAGGGTGGAACCCCACCGCTGTGTTCTTTGGGTGAGTAATGCTAAAGTTACTGCATCCTCCTTACACCCTTTCACTGTGATTGTGAGCAGTGTTTGTCACATCACCCACAGCTGATGCCTTGTGCTGGGCTTGGCAGTGCAGGGTGTGGGGTCCCCAGGACCCTCTGCCTCACCCTGCTGCCAGGGGTGTGGGGTCATCCCACCCTGCTGTGGGTCCAGCCTCTCTGCAGCAATTCCCAGAGTGGATCCGAGGCAGATTCCCGATGACTGCTGCTCCCTGGAGAATTGGGAGTAGGGCAGAAGCTCCCAGGGGGCTGATAATGGGAGCCAGGGTGCTGCTGGGCTGCCACTGGAAAGCTTTGGGAAGGGCTCCTTTGGGCAGAGACTCCATTCAGGAGGAAATGAATTTAGTCACGGAGCGGTCCTCAGGCCAGGGCAGAAGGGCAAAACTGGAAACAAAATAATCAAAGATGTCCTGTTCCCCCAGCCCGGCGGTGGAGCCGTGAGAAAGGCAGCGATCCTGGGAATGGGGGAGAAGCAGGAGCAGAGTCACTGTGGCAGACATGGGGCTCTCTGCTGGCTCCCACCCCATGTACCCCTCCGAAATGAGTAGCTGGAGGTTAAACAGGAGGTTGAGGGTTCACCTGGTTTTGTTTGGCTTTGCAGATATCAGGGAGTTTCTATTGGATTGTTTTTGCCAGGCAGGAATGCCTTCGAGAGCAAAGGGAATTTGCCCAGACTGTGATACCCTTTCTGCCTGCACGGTGCAGGTGCTGCTCTGTTTCCAGGCTTTCCCTCCCGGTTCCTGAGGGAGCTGTGCCACGGCCGGGGCTGCGGCCGGGCTCTGCCCTGCGCTGGAGAGGCTCCGGACACGGGGGTGGGCTGGGCACCCGGGGGTGGGCTGAGCACCCCGGGATGGCCCCGCGCTGGCTGGGGACGGGCAGGTGTCAGGGACCCTCAAGGCCACTTCTCCAAGGGTGCTGTGTTTGCTGGCAGGAGTTAAAAATAAAAAATCTTTTGGTGGAAGGAGAGTCTGTTTTGATAGAAGAACAGCCATTCTGGAATTGGAACACCTCACACAAACGGAGGAATTGAAGATGCATCACAGTTACCTGCTGGGCAAACCCAACACCAGGATCTGCTGTCCAGAGGAAAGAATATTCATGGTTCTGTCCCACCTGGCAGAGAAGGAGCCAGAGGGCCTGAATTCAAAATGATTTGGACAAATTGGTGAGTTGGCTCCAAATCAACCACCTGGAATTAAATAAAGAAGAGGATGAATTTCCAGCTTCAGGAAGGAGAAGGTAAATACATTACTGCAAACAGGAAGTAATTAGTGAGGCAGAAAAGTTTGTATAAATGTAGCTGGGCTTCATTTTTGTAGTGAAAGCTCACTGCTCTGGTTAATTATTTGGCCCCACAGAGCCATTCCTGGAGCCTGGACTGGGGTTTCATAGCAGGTACTCAGTGGGAGAGAAACGGGGGCTGTGTGGAAACACCCTCACTATGAGGGCATTCCCCGACACATCTGCCTAGATACTCACACATATGTACTGAATTATCCTGAGGACTGCAGCCTCCTTCGTGCCACTTGACTAAGATTTTGTTGTAGTGATGAGCAGCAAACTTGATTCACTTTCCTTTATATACATATGCAAATAATTGTAGAATTTGCATATGAGTATATATTAAACCAGACCTATATTCTGGTTTTGTTCTGGCTCTATCTTTACCTAACAAAATCTCAAATAGATCTTGCTATTTATACCTTGTTCAAATAGAAAAGTGCCTCACATTACTGGACAGAAGCATCAGTGTGTGCAGGGGTTGCAGGCAGTGCTGGGCAAGGGGTGCCTGGCGTTAATTGGGTGATCCATACCTCTGACTATGGAAATGTTGAGTTGGTATCCCAGATGCCAGGAGGTGATGCTCAATACGTCACTTGGGTGTGCAGGTCCCATGAAATCTGTCACTGCTGCAGGTGTGGATCCCAGTGCAGCAGGCACAGCCCCAGGGCCCTGGGTCTCACCGGCTCTGCTTGGCTTTCCGTTCCTTCTTGATGGTGAGTGAGATTGCAGGGCACTGCAGTGAACAGCTTGAAGTTACACACAAATGTAGTAATCCCCCCCAAAAGTAGTAAAATTATTGTATAATCTCCCAACAGCTTGAACCTGAAGCCTCTTTGTTAAAAACCATATGGATACATATTTCAACTTTATTATCCCAACTTGTTACTCCCGGGGTCTGTGCAAGCTCCATTGGTTTTATGGGCTTTTAGGCCACAACGGGATGAAGCAAGGAACGTTTTAGCACGAACAGCGTCCTTGGGAGCCCTGTGCAGCCCTGGCTCCTTGGGGAGGTGCCTGGGGAGAGCCTCTGTCACCCTTTGCTGGGACTGGATGTGCAGGGCAGCGGGGCCTGTGTGCGATGGGCAGATGGGAGCGGGGGAATTCCCTAGAGAAACCACAGACGTGTGCCTGTGAGGCTCTGCCCCAGCCTGGATGGGACTGTCTGCATGATAGGATCAGCCTGGATTATCGGATCAGCAGGAGCCACTGCCTGCTCTAGTCTAAATGGGTTTAAGCTTGTTGATTTGATCAGAGCACTGCTGCTGTACCCCAGGGCTCACCCCGGGGCAGGAGGTGGCATCCCGGTGTGCTCTGGGCTGTGTCTGCAGAGGCTCTGCGGGTTTCATTTGGAGTGCCAGTGCTGGTGGGGATGGAAATACATGCTGGCTTAATGCCAGGAAATTGAGGCTCTTTTTCCAGGATTTACCTCCCAAAGCTGGATGAGCCTGCCTCAGGCTCAGCGCTGCTGCGGGCTGGAGGCCACGGGAGCAGAGGGGTTTCAGTTAATTGGGGATTCAAAGGAAATGGTTTGAATCCCAGGAACCTTTCAGGGACATGATGTGAAAGGTTCTCTAACACTGAGTAAATTTAGTGTGTTCCCACATAAACCAGGGGAAGAGCAAAGAAGAAATTATCTTGATACGTGCATGAACTTGTGTAAATTCTCTTTTTGCTGTGAATGCTTTTTAGAACTCAAGACTGCAGCATCCAAGTTGATCCTCCCTTCCTCATTTGTCTGCGTACATAAGTCTGCTTCTCTGGCTCCTTTTGCCCTCCCAGTAATGTTCTGGTGACTCAGTTTCCAAAACCTTCCTCAGCCATGGCACTGCTATGTGCAGAGCCCAGACAGCCAGGTTGTGTGCTGGGATGCTGGGACAGGAATTCTGGGACTGACCATGGACTGCAGGGGGTTTTTTCCAGTGGTTTTTTTTGTTTGTTTGTTTGGTTGGTTTTTTTTGTTTTTTTGTTTTTTTTTTTAATTGTGATCAATTTGAGGACTAGGCTTTTGGTTGTTTTTTTTGTTTTTTGGCTAACAAAAAGAAATACCATGGCCAGAGGATGGTGCAGGCCGGGGGTGTGATGGATGACACATGTAACTGTTACCTGCATCTGAACACACAGTCTGGACTGGCTTATGTAACCAGTGACCTCAGCACCACAATGAATTTTGAATATGGATTTGGGACCAAATAATTCTGTGCATTGCTGGTATTTCCATGTTTTGTCTCCAAAGCCTTGTTTCCTTTGCTACAGAACATTTTACAATATTGACTCTGTATTTTCCTGGAAATCAGCACACCAGCTGGTGAGCCATGGAGGAATTCGATATCAGACTTGAGAATTTACTCACATGCACATTTAAGAAAGACATGAAAAAGTTGTGATTTACTGTGCCCTTAGTATGTTCCCAAGCCTGATTTAAAGCCCACAGCATTCACCAGCTCTGTATGGAAGAACAGATATGCCTTTTCCACAAAGATGTGTCCATGGCACTGCTCATCTCTGTGGTTTTAGTAGATTTACCAAAGTTATGGTTCCTGCAGGTGGAGTACAAGAGGTGAGGACTAGGAAAAAATTCTAAGATAAAGAGAAATTCCCATGCAAGAGAAGCCAGGTACCATACCCTGCTGTACGTGCCCGCTGTGGGCCCAGCCATGCACGAGTTCAGGCGCAGCTGCAGTTCCCTCTGCAAAGCTGTGGCCTGGGCTTGACATTTTGCCAGACCTCTTCTGTCCAAGGGCCCATAAAGTTGTGATTCCAGATAGCTATTGGAAAAACAGCTATTTCAGATCCAGCAGTAAACCAAAATGCAATTAAATTTAGCTTTATTTACTGTTTGTGCTTTTGATTATCCCAAAGCATGTATTTTTAAAATAAAAACGTTTCCAGCTCTATGGTATCCCTGACCATTTAAAGCTGGAAGAAGCAGGGGATGACTCAGAAAACCCTTCGATTCTCACAGGATTCTTTCTGCTTCACAGGATGCTTTGTGTTTGTGTTTTAGTTGTGGGGCAGCTGCAGCTTTGCCTGAATAAAGACTGAGGGGCTGCGAGGGGCCACGAGCATCTCTGGCTGTTGGGGGGCCAAGGCCTGGCCCCGACAGGATCACCCAGGGAAGGGCACCGGGAGCTGGATGTTATCCTGAGCCCACCCAATCCCAGATTTCAGGCCCCAGGCATGTGATCCTCACTGAGCTGCTCCTGCACTCTGAGTCAAGGCAGAGCATGTCAGAGGATGCAGCATGGGGACAGACGGGATCAGTCTTGGGAGGGTTCTTCCCCAGCACCTGTGACTTGTTGCTGACATGGAATGCACTTCACAGCTGCACCTGGAGGTGCTCAGCTCCCGCGTGTGGGGGCTGAACCAGGGCCCCAGGGCTCTTTCCTAGCACTTCAGGGGTGCTCTGGCAGGCAGCTGGGGTCTGTGCAGCCGTGAGTGACCCCCCATCCAAGGCCGGAGAGGAGCAGCGCTGCTGTGCCTCACCTCAAGCAGCATCTGACGGTGCTGCTGCCCCACCTGAGTCCCCAGGGACATCCCTCAGTGCCTGCAGGTTGCTCAAGGAGCTGTGCCGAAGCCAAGGGCAAACCTTTCCTTGCCTCCGCTGGAGCCAAGATTTAAGCCCCAGTCACCTCCTCCCTCAGAGCTCTCCCAAAAACAGCAGAACAATAATAAAATCATCGCACATGGTGCGCTGCGATCCACAGCGATTCCCACAGCAGTTTTATTGCCTGAAGGAGGAAGAACGTGAACCCTGGAGGGAAGAACATGCCAAAGTATTTAACATTTCTCCATCTTGCAGTGAGCTAAAGCTTCCCAAAAATCTTTAAAAATAGCTGCAGGGATGTTTGTTCAGGGCCTAAGGCTGGGCTGAGGAGGGTTTGAGATATGTCTTGAAGTGGGGAGCAGAGGGTGGTGATGCTGGGGCCCTTCAGGGCTGCTGGACTGAGGGGTGAACTGGGAGGGTTCCATGCTCTTCTGGACATCCCACCTGCACTTTCAGGTTCTGCAGACCCTGTAGGGAGCCTGAAAGTGGGGACAACCCTTGAGTTGTGCTGATGAACTGGTGACAAACGGTGTCACACATAGCTATCGCTCCTTCCTTATAGAAATAATACTCTGAAATCGTCCTCCTGAAAGAAAAGGGAAGCTCTTGGTTGGTGTGTTAACTGCCAAGTGACCAACGCCTGAGCCTGCTCCTTTGGACGAGGCTGGGCTGGCAGCTGCGGGGGGACCTTCCCTGGGCGTCCTGCGACGGCAGCTCCGGCAGGGCAGGGCAGTGCTGGGGTGAGCCCGGTGCGAGCTCCCACCCGCCGTTGTCCGCCCAGAGACGCGATGCCGGGGGGCTTTGGGCTGCCGGGGGGCTTTGGGCTACCGGGTGCCTGGCGGCCCCCGCCCATCACCGCAGCCCCGCTCCGCCGCTCCCCCTCGCGGCACCGCGCCGGGGAACCGGGGCTGCCCGGCAGGAGCGGGGCTGGGGAACCGGGGCTGCCCGGCAGGAGCGGGGCTGGGGAACCGGGGCTGCCCGGCAGGAGAGGGGCTGGAGAACCGGGGCTGGGGGAACCGGGGCTGCCCGGGAGGAGAGGGGCCGGGGAACCGGG
>VZTG01003809.1:424829-488186 GCA_013397845.1 Melanocharis versteri
CCGCACAGGAACGCATCGGTAGAGGCTCTGCCCGCTCTCTGCCCACTCTCTGCCCTCACCCTGCCCCAGGCTCGATGCGGGCCGGCGCTGGCCATGGAGAAGCTGTACCTGGCGGGGAGCAGCACCTGGACCATCAACAGCTCCCTGGGGAACGGCAGCCTCCGGCTGGAGAACCTGAGCGCCGGCAGGAACAGCACCGCCGACCCCCTGAAGAGGAACGAGGACATGGCCAAGGTGGAGGTGACAGTCCTGTGCCTCATCCTGTTCCTCGCCCTGACCGGCAACCTGTGCGTGCTGCTGGCCATCCACACCACCCGCCACAAGCACTCCCGCATGTACTTCTTCATGAAGCACCTGAGCATCGCTGACCTGGTCGTGGCCATCTTCCAGGTGCTGCCCCAGCTCATTTGGGACATCACCTTCAGGTTCTACGGGCCAGATTTCCTCTGCCGCTTGATCAAGTACTTGCAGGTAGTGGGAATGTTCGCTTCCACCTACATGCTCCTGCTGATGTCCCTGGACCGGTGCTTGGCCATCTGTCAGCCACTCAGGTCCCTGCACAGGAGAGCCGACCGGGTCTCTGTCCTCCTCACCTGGCTGCTGTGCCTGCTGATCAGCATCCCTCAGATCCACATATTTTCTCTAAGGGATGTGGGCAATGGGGTTTATGACTGTTGGGCAGATTTCATCCAGCCCTGGGGACCGAAAGCCTACGTTACTTGGATCACCCTCATGGTCTATATCATCCCTGTGTTGATGCTGAGCATCTGCTATGGCTTAATCAGCTTCAAAATCTGGCAGAACGTGAAGCTGAAGACGGCTCACGGGCCCAGCGTGGGTCTGGGCTCAGGCTCCCGCAGCGGGATGGTGTTTGCCAGGGTCAGCAGCACCAGGCTCATCTCTAAAGCCAAGATCAGGACAGTCAAAATGACCTTTATCATCGTGCTGGCGTTTATAGTGTGCTGGACTCCCTTCTTCTTCGTGCAGATGTGGTCGGTGTGGGACACCAACGCCCCGCAGGAAGGTACAGCTCCCCTCCCTCGCCCTGCTGTGCTCGGATGGCTCCGGGGGCACCCACGGCAGAAACTGCTCCGGCCTGGGTTTGGGCGGGTGGGAGGGAGCCTGGAGAGAGTCCTGAACACGGATAAACCCCCCGACAGGCAGCAGTGGCTGAGCCGCAGCTTTCCCGGGTCAAGGGCTACCGTAGCCCTGGCAAATTCAGGGCCACCGCGGCTCAGGGGTCAGGCAGTGCTGATGGTGGTGGCTGTCCCTGGGTGGCGACTGTCCCTGCATGGTGCCTGTCCCTGGGTGCTGCTGCTGGGTCCCTGGAGATTTCAGTTCCCACCCTGGCTGCTGGGACATGCTGCGGGCTGTGTGGGAGCTCAGGAGAAAGCTGCACAGCCTGACTTCTTTTCCTTTGTTGTATCGGTTTCGCCTCACTGATTTTTCGCTTTCTACTCTTGGCCTCTTCTCCCTCTCCTCCCGCTCCATGCACCCCGGGACTATGCTGCTGTTATTTTATCTCTGACTGGAGCACGGCTCCTGTAGAAAACCCCTGATTTATGAGCAAAGCCTTTTCCCAAAGATGTGGTGTCACGGATTTGCCATTTTTTATATTTGGGCTGGCTGCTCCTGTCATCACCAAGGTTGCAGATGGAACAAAAGGTGTGACCCTCCCTGGTGTGACGTGGCTGGAGCTGTGCAGGTCTGTGCTGTCCCCCGGCAGAGGGGAGAACCACCCGGGAGACCTTAAGCAGAAACTCTTCACGACTTTGTGAGGTGGGAGAAAGGGCAGAAAAGTGCACCCAGGGGTGAGAGCGCCTCGGACAGACTGACCCAGGCTCAACAGAACCGCCGAGTCTGGGGATGCCAAAGGCAGAGGAGGAGCAGCTCCCTCCCGGCCCCGCAGCCCTGCCGTGGCACGGGGCTGTGCGGTGCTGGGCACGGGGCACAGGACAGCTCACGGGGCACAGGACAGCTCACAGGGCACGGCTGCTCGGCCTGGCACTCTGCCCTGCCCAAACCCTCTCCCAGCCGAACGGTGCCTGTGGAAAACCCAGAGCTCCACAGCCCATGTGCCTCTGTTCCCAGGGCTCCCAGAGAGCTGGAGCCAGGCAGGCGTGCTTTGCCTCTCCTGCTTCTCTCTGCTCCATTTATTTCAGGAGAAGTGGAATGTGGCTTGTGCACCTCCCTGGGTGCTCCAGGGGTTTTCCACCTGATTTAGGCCGGTCAAAACTTCCAGTTCCTAGATGAGCTCTGGAGTGAAGCAGTGGCCCTCCCTCATGCTGTATTTTAATCCTGCAGTCTTGAGGGCTGCCCCTCCCTTCCCAGCACACAAACCTCGGCAGCACCCAAACCTCTGCTGCTTTGCTGACCCTTGGTGGAGTGGGGATAGACAGGGTTTGTCTGTCCCAATCCTTCTGGCTGCATGGGGAACCTTTCCTTTGCTCACGCTGTGCAACAGGCCTTGCAGCACTTTTCCCTCTCCCTTTTTCCTTTTCTTTCCCTCCTTGCTTTGAGGTACCGAGGGGATCTCCAGCCCTGCTGGGCTGCACCACTCCCCACTCCTGTCTCTCCCACGTTCCTTTCTCCGTGGCTGCGGCACTGGGTGGGAGCTCTGCCAGGGCACTTGCTGGAGGCTTTCATGGCTGGGGAGGAAAAGCCTGGGGTGGGTACAAGCGTCAGGAGACCCCAGCCCTTCCTCCCAGGCTCTCCTGCTCCTTGCTGGCTGCCCAGAGGCATGAGGGGGCACAGTCAGAGCTCTCTGCAGAGGACACGGGCTTTGCCTGCAGCGTTCCCACAGCCTTGCCCTGATCCCGGGTCCCTTCCCGTTACCGAGGCTCGGGTGCAGTGGCCAGGCAGCGTGGTGGGGTGCTGGAAAGGTGTACCCCGTGTTGGGAAGGGAATGTGGCTGTTCCTCACCTCACAGCTGTGTGGGCATCGCCAGGAAAGGGCAGAGGAGAGGGAGGGCAGAGGGTCTCTGGGTGCCATGTCACCTGGGGGCACGACTGCGCTCCAATGAGCTGCACTGGGGTGACTGGCCAGGCAGCAGAGATCCCCCCGGCTGGCCACACACCCCAAAGCCTTTGTAAGGTGGGGTGATCGTACACGTTATGATCCAGGTGCTGGTTCAAGCACTGGGGACCCTCACAGACCGCGGGCTGGAAGGAGGGTCCTGCTGCACACACTTCACAGGGAACACTGCGGGATTCTGAGCTCGGAGTCAGAGCTGGCTCAAGGACCTGTGAGGACAACAGCGGGGCTGTGAAGCACCATGACCGTTCTATCGGTCCCTTCGCCTCGGGGCAGGTGCCCTGACACACGGGCTGTGAGCCATGGCCCCAGTCAGAGTGTGGGAACTGGGGAACCCCTCATCCCATCCCGTCCCGTCCCATCCCGTCCCATCCCATCCCATCCCATCCCATCCCATCCCGTCCCATCCCATCCCATCCCGTCCCATCCCATCCCATCCCATCCCGTCCCACTCCTGTCCTGGGTGTTTGCAGCAGAGCCCCCACAGCCCTGCTCGGGCACAGCCTCCACCTCTGCCCACTGCTCTGGACATCCCCAGGAGCGGGGAGTGCCAGGGGACAGGGGACAGCCTTGAGGGACAGAGCTTGCTGGTTGCAGCACCCCTCGGGGGTCTCTGGTGTTCCAGGCAGGGAGGGGGGCGATCCACGCTCCAGACCTGCTCTGCAGTAAGCTCCCTGAAATTCAATTTGCCTCCTGCAGAGAGGGAAGAGCTGAGTCAGCTCTGGCTGGATGTTTTCAAGTGGGTAGAAACGCTGTGATGTATATTCCCAGGTCTTGTGCCTGGGATTTGTAACCGTTCCGCTTGGAATTATTTTTTAGCATGTGCTTGAAATTAAAAGCAGTTGGAGCAGACATCACGAGAGCAGGAATTACGCATCCATTGGCTAAAGGTGAATTTGGAAGCTAGCATTTATAGTCACACTTCTTCACTGGTTTAAAAACTGCCAGTGGATTTTTGCAGAGGCACGAAGGGGCCAGGAACAGCCAAACCAACCACATCCATCCTCGCTGCTCTGGGGGCAGAGGGGCTGAGGAGATGAGCTGGAACACAGGGAGCAGGATAAAGGCTCCATCTCCACCTGCAGCCACTTCACAGAGGGGAGGTCCCTCCTTGTCCCGGTGCCATGGCAGATGTCAGTCCCACCATCCCCTTGTCACCAGAAGGTGCTGATCCAGCCTCTCAGGTGGGACAGTCGGTGCTTTGTGCTCTGGGGACAGAGAGCAGCAGCCAGAGACGTGATGTCCTGGCGCTGCACTGCCACCATCACCCCATCACCGGGGATGCCAGGCTCCCGGACCTCGTCTGTGGTGTGGGAATGGCTGTCATCTTTCCTGGCAGAGCACTGTGTGTGCAAAATTAATTCAGGGGAAAGAGAGATGACCGGAGGAAGGTGCTGGGACAGCACCAGGCAAAGGGCTCAGACAGGGCCAGGCTGGCGGTGGGGACAGCCCAGGAGCAGGGGAGCCTGGGGACCGCGGCTGTCCCACAGCCCGAGCAGCTGGAAGCGGGGAGTCTGCCCCGAACCAGCCACTGCTGTGGAAGAACGAGCCACCGGCTCTGCCTGCTCCCAGCCCTGCTCTTTGGCAGCCCCAAGGCCCTGGTCCCTTTCTCTGCTTCGGGCACCCTGAAGGCCGATTGTGCGGGTGCTGCTGGGGCAGCTCTGCCTCCTGCCCAGGGCAACGAGGGCAGGCAGCAGCGCCCGAGCGGAGCGGGGAAATGCAGCTCTTGTGGGGAAAGAACCTAAACCCAAACCCTAAACTGAGACTCGCACCCCTCCCCTGCACCAGCTGTCCTTTCCCGTGGTGTCCCTGCGGGCGGGGGGCTCATCCCTGGTGGGGAGGGGGTGTCGTGGTGCTGGCAGAGCTGGGGCTCCCGGCAGAGGCCACCGCTGCGTGTGCCGTACCCTGACACTGCCGTGCCCCTGTCTTGCAGCCTCGCCCTTCATCATTGCCATGCTCCTGGCCAGCCTCAACAGCTGCTGCAACCCCTGGATCTACATGCTCTACACCGGGCACCTCTTCCACGACCTGATGCGCCGCTTCCTCTGCTGCTCCACGCGCTACTTGAAGTCACGGCCGGCGTGTGACCTGAGCAAGAAGAGCAACTCCTCGTCCTTCGTCCTCAGCTGCAGGGGCACGAGCCAGAGGAGCTTCATGCAGCCGTCCACGACGTGAGGCCATCGCCAGCCGGGACCTTGAGCCTCTGCTGCGCTGCCTCCAGTGCTTCCCTGCGGAAAGCTGGGCCCGGACAAGGAGGGGGTCTATGAATAGGTGTATATATGCCTGTAAGCATGCACAGAGGGCCTTATTTAACTGAGACGGGAGTGGGCGAGGAATTCTGTGTCCAAGTTTCGGTGCTGCCTGGGATTAGACAGCAGGAACCTGCTCCTGAGCCCCAAACCCTGACATTAGGGGCCTGTGGATGCCACCAGGAGGGGCAGGTGTTGCCACAAACAATCCGGGGCTGCTGGGGCAGGCGTGATGCATCCCTGTGGGATGGAAGGGGCTGCTGCAGCACAGGGAGATGGGTGTCACCCCTGTACATGGCTGGGCACTGTCCCACCTCCACCTGCAGCAGGATCCTGCAGGACGCCAGCGCCTGGCACGGCGCTCTCAGCACAGGAGCACTCGCTTCGCTTGCAGCCTGCGGGGCAGAGGCAGCCCCGTCCCCACAGCCCCGCGGCCCTGCAGCCCTGCAGCTCTGCAGCCCTGCACCATGCCAGCCCTGCAGCCCTTCAGCCCTGCAGCCCTGCACCATGCCAGCCCTGCAGCCCTGCAGCCCTGCACCACGCCAGCCCTGCACCACGCCAGCCCTGCAGCCCTGCAGCCCTGCAGCACGCCAGCCCTGCTCCCCCTGCCTGGGGCACAGGCAAGGGCACTCCTGGGGGGCAGCAGGGACCAGCCTTGCAGGGGACAGTGCTGTGGCCCGGGTGTCCCCACGGCAGCTCTGCACCCTGTGCCCAGTGAGGCTGTGCAGGCGGTGGGCAGGAGCCTGGAGCGGGCACGGCTGGGGATGGGGCTCTGGGCAGTGATGCCCTGGCCGAGCGTGGTCAGCAGCTTCTGCCCAGGCGGCTGTGTGGGATCCGGGCTGGCTCCCTGGGCTCTGACAGGGACACTCCTGTCGTGTCCCCGAGGCCAGGCTTGGCTCTGGGGTCACCACAGACCCCACGAAGTCTCCCATCACTCCAGTGCCATTCGCTTGCTCTATAGCGCACAGGGCATGCTCACGGCATGGATTTTTATTGTTAACAAATACTGTAAATAAAGTTTTCTGACCGTGTCTGGTGGAAGGCGGCTGGGAGGCATGGGGGGAGCGCTGGGCTGAGGGAATGAAGGGCAAGGCTGAAACATGGAACCACCACAGCCGGCTGTGCTGACCGCGGTGCCGCTGCCCGAGGAGCGCTGCCCCCAGCACTGGGATCCGCACCCCGCGGCACAGAGCTGGCATTGGAGGGGGACACAGCTGGGGCTCTCAAAGGGGGATGTAATTTGGCCTTTCATGTCGGGAATGAACATGAAAAATGCATTTAAATGTGTCTTTTCACTGTCACCAGCAGGTCCATTTGCACCTTTCCTATCCCGACATCCCTTTGATTTTTTTGTGGGAGCTCCAAGTGAGCTCTCAGCACATTTGCTGACTGGTTGTAATCCTCAGGACACCACAGAGGATTTTCCTCCCACGTTCACCTTCCTCCTCCTTGAGAGTCACTAACTCCTGCACAAAACAAGGAAGGAGGGGTCTCGTTTTCTGGAGAGTCTGAGGCCTGGTGCACCCTCCATCTGCCAGGGAGGAACGAGCACATGGCAGCGGGTGTTACTGGGACAGATGCACGGAGGAGAGAGGGAGCTTTGGGACACACAGGGAACTGCCCTCCAGCCCTGGCTGCAATTTCTGGTGCTGTCTGGGGGTCAGGCAGGGCCCTGCCCCACGCATGGAGATGCTGCAGCCGAGTGGTGCCACAGCCCTGGCTGAGCTCCTGCACCGTCCCCAGGCTGCGGCAGAGCAGGGACGGGGAGAGCAGCTGCAGGAGTGTCCCAGGGGAATGCACTGCCAAAAAGCTTTTCAGAAGGGTTGAAAGTGAAACAGAGGTGCTGACAGGTGAGCAGCATGTGCCCCAAGTGAGCCCAGGGAGTCATCAGTGCTTCAGGGCTTTTTGGGCTCAGGCAGTGAGCTACTAGAACAAAAAAAAAATAGAAGTAGTATAAGCTCATTATACAATTGATTTTAATTATTTTTATTCCCACAAAAAATGCTCATGGTGAAGTGTTTTTCGAGACTTTCCCCCCACTCTATAATTACCTAAATATATCCTCCTTGGGCCCTGATGTTGCTGGATCTTGGGTACCACACTGCTATGGAATAACAGCTGTATAAAATCCCAAGCCCTTGGAAGAGCTGCAGTAGAAAACCTGGCTCGTTCTCCTCCTTGGCATGGCACGAGAAGAGTCTTTGGCTCCAAGTTTGTTGGAAGCCAAGGGGAGGGCGCACATGGAGACAGTTGAGAGCAGCCTCTGAACAACGAGACCTCCTGGGCCCTGGTTCAGCAAAGCACTTAAGGCTGGAGCCAAAAGAGCATTCAAGGGCCTCAAAGTGAAAGTGCAGCTCCACGGAAGAGGGAGCTACAAATTAATTGACAGTACAGGGGAGGAAACAGCTCTGAACTGGACCTCTTGCCCCTCGCTCCCCTTTCCCTGGAGCTGGAGCCGCAGGGTCCTGGCAGAGGCTCCTTCCTCGGCTCTCCCCATCCATCGGGGTGACCCCGGGGAGCTGAGGGAGGGGTCTGGCTGCATGTGAGTCCCCTCCTGCTGGGCAGAGCCCGAGGGGTCGGTGCTGTCCTGCCCCTCCCGCAGCCTTTCTGCTCCATCCCAGGACACAGAGGAGGGACAGCCCTGGCCGTGTGGGATACTCACATTCCTGTGCCTGGAGCTGACTCAACATCAACTGAGCAAGTGTGCGGTGAAGGCTGACCCTGAGAAACCAACCCAAGCTTGCTTAGAGCCCAGCTTGTCTCCCAAGCGAGGTTCCCAGAAGCTCTGTGCTCCCTCTGCCCTCCCGCAGCCCCAGCACCCAGGGCCATGCTCAGGGCTGGGTCCCACCTGCGCTGTCCTGCCCTGGATCCTGCCCACGGCACTTAACGATGCTCCACAATTAAGTACGTAATTGAGCATCAAAGTGCCACGAGCGGGTTTGCAGCTGGCGGTGGCCCAGGATCAGCTCACGCTCGCAGAGCAGACACGTGTCATGCATGGACTGGTCTGGCTCTCACGGCTTGGCTGAAATGCAAGAAAATGCATGGGAAAAAGTTTGCTTTAGCTATTCTATCCCTAAAAGTTTTGTGCAGCATTTTAATGCAGAAGCTCCCACAACAGCAGTTGTTTGCCACAAATAGTAACTGCTGTGAGGGAGTTTCTGCCAGTGCCATCCCGGGCTGAAGGGACGGAGGAGCGGGCAGGGTTTGGTCGGAGGCCAGCAGCAGCTCTGCAACCTCACTGCTCGCCCTGCACCTGCAGGCTGTGGTCCAGGAGGTGCTGCTGTCCCTCCTCAGGAACTCCCGAGGGTCCTGGAGGGCAGGGGGGTCTCTCTGGGCTGCTCCCTGAGCCACGATGGGCTCCTCTTTTCCTAAAGCTTCTGGCTCTGGGATGCAGTAAGGAGCAGCCTGGCCTGCCTCCATGTGCAGAAAGCATCCCTGAGAGCCAGCTCTGCTGTGGGGTCCTGCCACGATGCACAGCTCCCCCGTCACGGGTGTCCGTGTGCAGGTCCCTCACTGAGCACAGGTGTCCATGTGTGCAGGTCCCTCACTGAGCACAGGNGGCACAGGTGTCCGTGTGCCCCAGGGCAGGGAGCCTGCACAGAGGGGGTTGTGCGAGAGCTGCTGGGGCAGCTGTCAGCACCTAAACCTCCTTCCGGAGAGCCACTCGGATGTTGCTGCAGATCTTGGAGAGCGCCTCAAAGAGCGGGTCACAGAAGGTGTGGATGCAGAGGGAGTAGATCCGGCTGACACACTGGATCTCGATCAGGTAGCTCTTGATGCAGGGCACCACTGCCCAGATGTGGCAGAAGGAGATGAGGGCAAAGAGGAAGCCCCAGACGACGGCCAGGGGGATGCCCAGGACAGCAGACAGCAGCCGGTAGCACCAGTACTTGCTGACGGTGAAGGTGGTGTAGCTGGTTTTCCAGACGCCGTCGAAGCTGTATGTTCCCACAGGCTCAGCTATCACATCCTCAAAATCCACCTGGGAGGAGAGCAGATGGACACGAGGGAGGTTTGGGGGTCAGCAAAGGCCCCAGTGCAAGGATGAGGGTCTGCATGAGGTGAGATCAGGTCCCAGATGGAGGGGGCTGGGGAGAGTGGGGGCTGTGCTGGGGTGGGGGGATCCCTGGATCCCTGCACCCCCGAGCAGGGACAGGCCCCTGCAGAGATGGGAGATGGCTCAGGGCTCCTGGCACCGCCTGGCCTCAGCCTGTGGCAGCAGTGTGGTGGCCAGCCCACGGCTGAGACTCCAGCACCGGGGGTCACAGTCCCCGTGCCACCCCCTGATCTGGGGAATCAGGTGTGAGGCCAGGCAGGAGCCCTTGGAACAGGAGCCGTGCGTGGGAGTGTTGGCTGCAGAGGCGGCCAGAGCCCATTCCTGCCCTTTTTTAGCGTTCAGAGACGTGGCTGCCCGCTCGGCAGGAAGGTGTTTGTGCTAGTAAAGCTCCAGCAGCCCTCTGGATTTATGCATTATTTATTTATACCCGCAGGATGAGGTGCTCAGTGCTGTCTGTCCTTGTTGCTCCTGGGGAAGGGAGCTGGGGCGCAGCCCTGCCCTTGCTGTTTGTGCAGGCACTGGGGGTGTCTCTAAGTGACACACACCCCCCAAAACTCCACGCAGAGATCCCCTTGGGCTGGAACTCACTTCTAGGGCATATATCAGCTGAGCTATTTGTCTTGAAAACCAGCCCGGCCTCCCCTCGGGCAGCTGACGTGTCTGCACATTTATGTTAAATCACAATATCCATTCTGCTTTTGGAAGCACTTGGATCACAAAATCACTCTGTGTCATCTTTAATTTCCTGGAGTGAGCAGGAGATGCTGACAGAAGCATTGACAATGAGGAGACAGCAGCCCCGAGAGCTGGCCCTGAGGTGCCATCAGCAGCCCCTGGAAAGCCCAGGTGTGCTGGGGACTAGCCCAGGTGTGCTGGGGACTAGCCCAGGTGTGCTGGAGACTAGCCCAGGTTACTGCCCAACTGCCTGATGAGCTCATCAGGGATCAATTAATGAGAGCAGTGGGGTATAAAAGCAGAGGCTCTGCCCCTGCTGCTGCTTTTGCTGCCCTCACACTGGGAGTGGATCTGGAGGAGCACTGGAGGTCCAGACAGACTGAGCCTGGCTCCTGGATGCTGCCGGGAGCTGCTCGGGGACCAGCACACGCAGGTACTGTTCCTTTACAGAATCGTGGAATTGTTTAGGTTGGAAAAGCTCTCTAAGGTCACCCAGCCTAGCCACGCATTGCTCTGTTGCTGTGCTTGGAGGAGGTTTGTGAAGCTCTGCAAAGCCTCTGTGGCCAAAGCCACTTCTGTACCATGACCCCAAATTCTGGCTGCTGCTTTGTGATGCTCTGGACGTTTATCCGCGGCCAGGTGAGCCCTTCGTGCCCGGCAGCACCGTAGTTCCCTGCTGGCGGCTCTCTGCTCCCCCTGGTTCCAGAGCACGCCCTGCTGGGATGCCCTGGGTGTCTGGATGTGCCTCCGGCCGTCCCTGGGACGGGGAGCAGCAGCAGCAGGGTGAGCTGTGCTCCGTGCCGGGCTGGCTCTGCCCTCCCTCCCCAGCCCTCTCGGCCCGGCTATTTTAGGGCGCAGGAATGCTGAGGAGCCTGAGCTCTGAAGGCTTCCAGGGCTGGGGGAGCAGCCCCGTGGCCATGGGAGTGGGTGAGCTTGGGAGGTCTCTTCAGGCTTTGGAGGCCCTTGAGTGGGAAAAGGCAGGGATGTGCTGGGGGAAAGCAGCTGGTGGGAGGCCTGTGGATGGCTGGGATGGCGCTGGCACTGTCGCCCAGGAGCGGCTGGCGGTGCTCCCAGGCTGGGCAGCCCCGGGGTGAGCGGGCTGAGGGCTCTCCTGGTCCCTGCTGCCGTGGCAGAGTGCGGCTCCCCTCCCGGCCCCTCTCCAAGCCCCAGGCCGGCTGTGGGAGGCACGGGCAGGGAGCGGCACGGATGCGGGACGCGGTGCTCAGGATGCCGAGGTGTCAGGCAGCTGTCATGGGCAGGTCTCACCGTGCCAGCAAGGAGCCATCGGGGGCTGTCACTGTCACAGCTCAGCCAAGGGAATTTAATTTGACCACGCCATGGTTGTAGCTGTAATGGTGTTTGAATGCCCAAATTCAGGTTTGTGTTTCAGCAGTGCTGTCAAGGTCACAGCCCGTTAGTGTGAGCAGCTCTGTGCACGCTGTCCCTTCTGCTGTGACAGTCGCAAACACAGTTTTAACAAAACCCTTCCACCCCCTCCTGTTCTCCTTTGGGCTGGAATTATCTTTGGCTAACAGAGACAAATTTTGTTTGCAATTCTAAGGGAGTGTAGAGGAAGCCCAAGAGTTAGAATGGGAATTCCTCTTGGTCAGAAACGGAGGGAGGGAGCTGGGGGCTGCTGCGCCTCTTGGCTGTCCTGGGGGAACAATCTTCCACAAACGTGACAACACACATCAAACAATCCGGTGTTGAGACTGTCATGTCTTGAAGGCCAGCAGCCTTCTTCCAATATCCCTTGAAACTGGCGATATTTAATTTCTGTGTTATTTTTGGCGGCCCGCTTGCTGGTACAAAGGAAGGCATCTCTATAAATTTTCAAGCCACAATGAAACTGGAGAGCCCATTCAAGGAATGGGGAATATGGCTTTAGCTGGAGCCAGACGTGCCTCCCAGCCAGTGTCTGGGTGCCCAGCCAGCGGGGCTGTCACCTCCCCACAGCCCTGCGGATGGCACCTCTTGGGGCACACGGACAAGGACCAGTGGCACTGGCTGAGCCGAGCCTAACGCAGGCCAAGGTCTGAAACCCAGATCCTGCTCCCAGCGGTGCTTCTACAGCGCGGCGTGGCACAGCCCTACCTTCACGACGTCCTCGTTGATGTGCTTGGGGTCTCTGTTGACCAGGTCGATCTCCTTGGTGTGCTGGTCCTTGATGATGATCCGCTCGTCCAGCTCGCTCCGTTCCTCGGCCATGGCTGCTATGCCGGGGCTGTGCCGGTCAGAACTGTGCTGGCCAGGACTCTGCCGGGGCTGTGCTGGCCAGGACTGTGCTGGGGCTGTGGGGAGGGCAAGGGGGAGGCACCGGCCCCGCCTGCAGCAGCTGCCCTGTGCCCCTGGCACTGCTCCAGGCTAAAATTAATGTCCTGGCTGCCGAGGCCGCCCTGAAGTGTCCCTTAAAGGGGCTTTTCTGGGGCCAGCCCCTGTGCTGTCACCTCAGGGGGATGGCATGTGTGTGGGTGGCCTTTGAGCCAGGGCGGGGGTGGCATGGGGGGTGTGCAGCCCCCCAGCCCAGCTGTGCCGGGGGGATTTCACCCTTGCGTGGGAGGAACAATGCCCCAACTGGGGCAAAATCCTCAAAAGCCTGAAAGAAATAGTTTATCAATCTGCACATGAAGCAGCTCGGGGGAACAGGAATTGTGTCTATAAATGTCACCCAGAGAAGCCACACTGTCCTGGGGTGGCCCGTGCTCCTCAGGGTCCCTTCAGAGCCCAGGAGAAGGCTTGTGGTGCCAGCCTGGATCCCTTCGGTTCCAGCCTGTTTGTCCACAGAAACTCGAGGAAATCCAAGGCCAACCCACAGAACCACAGTGGTCAGAATATCTCCCCCAGGGATACTTAGTATATTAATGAAGATTTATTTATCTTGGGCTTAATTTTGGCTAATCCTCCTCAATGTCTCCCAAGAGCTCTTGGCTTTCGTGATCTGAAGATTTGTTTAACAGTACCGGTTTTTGTGAGAGAAGGGGTGGAGAGGGAGGGGTGTTTAAGTGCCGACGGCCAGGTGGAGAGGGAGGGATGAGGGTCCCCTCAGGGATGGGCAGCTCCCCGAGGAGGCTGCAGGTGCCCACGGAGGTGCTGGACGTGGAGGTGCCACTGCAGAGCCCAGAGCACGGCTGGCACTGCAGGGGAGATGTTTTAAGGCAAAAGGCTCTGCTGCCTTCCAAAAACATCAGTGCCTGGACAGGGCTGTTTTTATCTAGCCCTTGTGGCTCCGTGCCTGGAGCTTTTCAGCACTGCAGTGGGCGGTTCCAGCCCTTTGGGCTGGTAGAATACAGAGCAGAAATGGCATCGAGTTCCTTCATTGGGCTGGGGTGTTGCAGGTCTCAGGCATGTTCATGTTTCCTGAAAACTTGTGGTGGCAAAGGTCTGACTGAGTGTGACTGTGGGTCTGAGATGGCCAGGCTCCTCTAACTCCTTTCTTTTCAGTATTTTTTTCTGGAGTCAGGTTTGTGCCTCAGTCTGGAAACAGTTTTGTTTTCTTCCTTGGGATTTCAGCTCTAGTAGAAGCTGATGTGGTGCTGCCCTGGGTTGTGACACATCCATGGCTGGAACTGGGGCGAATGCAGCTTGTCAGAGACCTCCTTGACTGCCTCTGGGGGGAGAAGGGGCAGAACTGGGGTGTGGAAGTATGTGAACCCACAGGATCCCGAAAAGACACACGAGGCACTTGTGGAGAGGGGACAAACTCTGGACAGGGTTATGAGTGTGGTGCTGTGAGTGTAAATCTGGCAGGTTGTTTCTGGAGAGGAGTGCCCATCAATGCGCCGGTTCTGGGCAAAAGGACACTGGAAAATCCTTTGATGGCACCAGTTCCACATCCCTGCATCTCCCTCTGCTACTCCACAGAAGCTGGGAGATCCCAAACACAGCACAGACTGTTGGAGGTAAAATCCTTCCACACTCCAGGATTTTGGGCAGCAGCTCCAAGGCCAGACCTGCTTGGTCACGGCTGGATCCTCTCTCAGAGCTCTGTTGCCCTGCTGCTCGGTGGCTCAGCAGTTCAGCACAAATTGTGCGGGGTGTTTTAGCAAAATCAGCTGTTTTCCTGTCTCGGGGCTCTGGTTTGAGTGGAGGTGGTGTGAGTACAGAGCTGCTGCTGCGGGCAGAGCGAGGCTGGCCTGGCTGGGAGCCAGCCCCGAATTTAGGAGGCACAGCTGCTCCCCAGGGCTGTCCCTGCCCGGCGGGGGAGCGCGACCTCAGGCATTTCTCCGCTGATTTTCCTCGGCCAGTCCCACCTGGAAGGTTTTGCCCGGGCTTTGGTGCCCTGCGCTCCCCAGGGCCGGGGGCTCAGCAGCTGCCCCAGCAGCTGGCAGTGCGGAGGATGGCAGTGTGCTGCAGGGCACTGACCCCTGCCCCTCCTCCGAGTGGCATTTCGGGTGGCATGAGTCACTGCCTGTCTTTAGCTGGGCAGGGCTCTGGTGTCCAGGCGTGGGAGGAGGAGAACGCGCACCCACGCAGCGGCAGCGTGCAGGTAGCGGCTGTCTCCAGCAGCCTGGCGAGGCAGGGGAATATTCTGTTGCACTGTAGATGCTATAAATAAATGCGTTTCCGAGTACTTTGGGCTGTGAATGGGACACCGTGTAAAAGCAGAGTCACATACACAGCGGGGGCAGGAGCAGGGGTCGGCAGTGGGAGGGCAGGGGACACCTGCTCAATGCTGCTCCGCTCCCCTGTGCTCTGCTGGACACAGCTGCCCCAAAACGGATGCCGTGGAGGTTTTTTATTCCCTGAAATCCAAATCTTTCATTGTGAGAACGTTTGTTAAGAAACCTGGTGGCACATTTCCCTCTGCAGAAGCAGGCAGCTCCCACTGCCCCCCACCCTGACCAGCCCTGTACGTGCTCTCAGGGGCAGCACTGCTTTTGGGAACAGATTGTCAAGACCCTGAGCAGGTTGTAGGACTGGGACTGTGGACCTGGAAGCCTTCTAGAAGTCAGATAAATAACCTGCTGCTTGGACCCAGCAAGCAAAATATATCTATTTCTCTTGAGCAGAGAAGAATAAAGCAGAGATGAAGCTCATGGAGATCAAAGCTCCTGTGAGAATGAACAGACCAGAATTGCAGTGAAGGAATAGTAGAGAAGGAGAAGTTGGGAGCGTGGTTCTCCCCTCCTTTAGCATCACAGAGGGATCCAGCCTTGCTGGAGCTGTTTGTGCCAGAGCCCTTGGGTGAAAGTCTTGCCCTGGGCATTGGTGTCCTGGCCCTGGGGGCTCTCGTATTTAGGTGGTCCCTCAGCCCTCCAGGGCTGATGACACAGAGGATGATGAGGGCAGCGATGTGTTGGCGTTATCTCTGCAGGGGCAGCGGAAATCGTGGCTGGCAAATACGAGTTTGAGCAGAAGCTCTGTCATGTTTAATATCAATTAAAATTAAATTTCACAGAGGAAGTACAGAAGAACAGCAATTTATCATTCAAGTTGTTGTCTTAGTTTGTTGCTGTACAAGGAGTCCTGCCCTTTAAAAGAGAGAGAAAGTCTATGAATATCAGATTCATGGCCCTGTGATACACAACCAGCAATCTCTGCATCCTGGTCTCTGCTGTAAGTGTGGGAGAGGAGCTGGGGATCCTGGTGGGGTGCTGGGGGTGCTCTGCTGGGCTGGGGGCTGGTGGTGCTGCCTCTGCAGTCACGAGCCCAAGGGTGCAAGTGTGGGGTCACATGGAGCAGAATCTTGGCTGTCCTTGTGGAAATCCTTCTTTATTTGTTCTTTATAAGTTCTTTACTTTTTTGTAAGTTCTTTATTTGTTGTGGAACCCCTCAGTATAGATCAGGCTGGGAGAGCTCAGCTGTGACACCACATGAGGCTGCATTTCATCCCACAGTCTATGATCAACAGTTCTTCCTTTTGTCCTAATTTGAGCTATGAGCTCCTTTTTGCTCTGGACATCTTTCTTCTGAGTCACAGGGATGCCAGAGGTGCATCAGCTGCTGTCAGCACCCTCGGGTCTGGACCGTTGGTCCCTCAGGGTGAGCTGAGAGGAGATGGAACCCCGTTAAGGCACCCGAGTGCTGCTGAATGACTCCAGTGCTCTGGGTGGCACAGGAACCTTCTCCAGCTGCTTCTCCTGTTGTGCAGCTCATCAGGCCCCAGCTGAGCCCATCCCCTCCCAAGCAGGTCCTTACGGCTGTGGGCCAGGCTGGGTTTCAAACACTGAGCAAATGCCTGTCCCTGTTGGGTGTGGGGACAGAGGAGTGTCCCCTGGAGGAGCAGCCAGCCCTGGCTGAGGATGTGTCCAGCAGTGGGGTCTCACCAGCCCCAGCCAAGCCGAGCACTTCACTGCGCTGCCCTGGATGGTGCCAGGGCTGCTCTCATTTAAACACAGCTCTGGGCAGCTCATGGGATGTTGTTCCTCCTCTGCTGAAGGTGCAGGACAGTTCTGGGGTGGCCTCTTCCAGCCTGTGTTTATGTCACCTCTAATCTCAGCTCTTCTCCCTCACACCGGCACTCTGAATTCCTTTGGATTTTCATTTTAAAATAGCCTCACTTGGCTTTTCCTTATCAAGAGACAGTCTTGCCTTGATTTCTCACTTGTGACATAACCAGTGGGGTATTCTGAGATAATCAGAGTTAACCAGTTGTGCTGCTGATTAGAACAGGGGTCCCAACCTGCCTTTGGCTGTCATTCATCCTGGTGGTGTTTGTTTTCTCATGAATCCAGAGCAGGCAGCAGCAGAATGATGCTTTCCCTTTCAGCAGGGAGGGTAAACAGCCAGATACCGGGGGCACTGCCAGCAGGGAGGAACCCAGTCCTGGCTCAGGGAAGGGTTCCTATCCAGCTGCAGTGAATGCAGTGGGAAACCAGGTGGTTAAAACTGCCTCACTGGCAAGAAAATGAGCCCAAACAGGGGCTTTGTAGCACAGGTTTAAGGTAAGAAGAGAGTGAGTGTGTCTGTGTGTGCTCTGTGACAAGGACCCTCAGAGTGGGGCTGGCTGCTCTCCTGGCCTGGTCTGAGCCCAGCTCCAAAGCTCCTCCTCAGGACCAAATTCCCCCGTGGCAGTGTCCAATCCCTCTGTGAAAGCAGAGCTGGGCTTTGTGTGACCTGGCCCTGGGTGAGGTGTGAGAGGCAGGGAGCAGGAGTGCAGAGCAGTGCCTGAGTGCTCAGGAGGAAGGAAAGGTGCTGCCCCGTGGGTGCTGTCCTGTGGGTGCAGAGGGGTTTGACATTTCTTGGCTGTGGCACAGCCAGGAGGCTCCTAATGCCCACAAATAAAATCCTTTCAAGCCCTGGAGCAGGATGAGTCTCATAATAACCCAGCACAGAACAGAGATCCTATTTCTAGCACTGGGAGCTTTACGTGTGGAGGTTTCAGCTGCTCTTCCCCATCCTGCTCTTGTTCTGACCTATTGTGGTTCTCTTCTCTCTGGCAGTGCCTGCCTAAAAGCTGAATACTGAGCTGGACTCAGGCTCCAGTGTGGCTGCTGACCATCTTCCCTTTCCAAAATAGCAATTGTGCAGCTAAGGCAGGTGGCCAGGCTGTGTTTGTGGTACTGGGGGCTGGGCTGGGGGGTCCCTGAGAGCAGCATTAGCCCTAACGTGGCAAGGGGGGTACTTTGAGCCAAAGGCGAAAGCTGACAAGTTTGTGAGCACCTAATATCCCAGCTTAGCATGCTGACAGCTGCTGGAAACGAGGGCTGTGGAGACTGGCAAATATAGCAACACGAAGAGAGCTTCCAGCCCCCCTCTCCATCAGAGGGACGTTTCATGTAGCAGTGTATGTGATGATGTGTGACTGGAAAAACTGCTCTGGTAAAGAATACAGGCCCCAGCAGGCTGCTCAAAACCCACTGGCACGGTTTCCTCTTCCCCTGGGCTGTCGGAGGCAGTGGGATGCTGTTCAGGACCTGTCCCTGCAGGTTTCCCAGGGCTGGTGTGAGTGGTGTCCCTGCAGCTGCCCGGAGCACAGGCGCTGTGCCTGGCTGCCCTGGCCAAGGCTTCTCGGGGGTTTGCAGCATTCCCTGGGGATGCTGAGCACAGGGTCGTGTCTTAGGGGTCGAGCTGGGCTCTTCCCCCTTTCTGCCTTGGCTGCACCAGTCCAGAGGCCATTCCCACTCCCAGCAATGACCAACACCAACAGGAAGCGTTACCTCTGCTTTTATTTTTTTTCCCCTTCTAGACCTTATTTATTGAAAGCAAACAAACCACGTGTCTTGGGCAAATATTATGACATTTCATTATTCACACTTGGTGTGATAAGTGAGCTGGTTTAGGGGCTGTGGTTTGTGATTTATTTGGTTTGGATGTGGATATAAATCCAGTCTGTGGAGGAAGCACTGTAACTCTGTAGGAATGCGGATGCTCTCGTGTCCATTGGAGCATAGCCAGTACCCTGTACCTAATTTGTGGTGTTTTAATGCAAACAGGGCATACAAACCCATTTATAATGTTGTAGAAACCAGGTGATTTCAGCAGTGTCTAAAAAGATCTGAGTAGTGGAAGGTGCATATTGGTTTATTAGATGGAGAAGGGAAATTCCATTTAAAATAAACATTTATTTAGTGCATAAAATTATTGATTGCTCTGCTCAGGATAAAAGGGAGAAATAGAATAAATACTCATTATTTTGTTCCACTGCCTTTATCTTGCAGACAGGCTTTGGGGGTTTCAGCTGGGACTGTCCCTGTTTGTACAATAACCATCCACAGCAGTGGCTGTCAGGCACAGGAGGCTGCACATGGAGCTCGTCCAGGTGTGGTGGCAGTGACAATCCCGTTCCCACTGTGCTTCCCCCTGTCCCACTGCTTGCAGCTGAGGCGTCTTGGGAGTGCTCTCCTTGCATGGGTGCCTCTCTGGGATCAGGGCACGGAGTGTCTGTGCCCAGGCCTGACACAGCTCCTCCTCCCGTGACTTACATCCGTGCCTGAGCTGTGATTTTGGCTCAGAGCTTCCTGGGGTCTCTGGGATGGATAGAACTGCTCTCTAAGGCAAGCTGTTTTCCAGGAGAAGAAATGTTTTAGCTGCAGGGCAAGCTGCTGAGGGCTGGAAAAACCAACAGCTTTTGGTCCTCCTTTGAGTACACAAGAGCCAAACCTTGTGAGGTGCTGGTCCTTCTGCTGTGGGCAAAGCTGCTCAGTGACCCCCATGGGGCCTGGCCTTGCTGGGATCTGTGAGCCTGTTCCAGGTCTGTGCTGGCGCTTTCCAGGAGTTAACACTGAACTATTTGTATTTTTATGGGTGTTGCTGACTGGGACTATTTATGGCAGAACTAAAGGAATTAATATTCATAACTTCCCCTGACTGTGCCATATAAATCAGGAGTGGCTGTGACAGTGGGCCCTTGTTCCAGCCCCAGTGTGGCAGCTGCTCAGATGTGGCTGGACAGTCTTGGTGCACAAATTAAAGCTTTTTGAAAGACCCCTGCTGCTGTCTTCAGCACTGCCAAGCCAGTCTGTGTGGTTGCAGTGACAGCCCTCGGTGCACCTCGTGATGAAGGTGAGCCCCATCCCGTGGGCAGCTATCGATGGACAAGAGACTTCTGGGCTACCCAGTCCAGACCTGGACCTGCACAGCCCTCCAGGCACCGCAGAGGGGCTTTGCAGACTGACCTCACATCTGAAGGACATCGTGGGATGAGCTCACGTGTTGGAGCACTGCGGCGGTGGCACTGCAGCAGCCCAGCACAGGGACGTGGCCCTGCCGAGGACTGGGGTGGCTGGAAACTGCCCCCAAACCCCTGCCTGAGCCAGGACACGGCTGACCCCCTCTGAGGTGCCAGGGAAGGCAAAGGGTGGTGGAAGAGCCCTCACCTCACTGCACTGGGTGTGCATCCCACAGCGGCAGAGCTGTGGCTTCGTGGGGATGTCCAAGACAAGAGGTGACACTGGGATGTGGCCGGGCTGCAGGGACATGGAGATGGACACATCTGGGGCTGGAGAGCCGGGGTGTCAGCAGTGCCCTGACGGCCCCTCTGCCCTGGGAGAGGAGGGAGCGGCTGTGGGGGCTGGCAGAGAAACTGGCTGAGCCACACTGAACTCGAGGAAGAAGATGGCCAAAAAAGGAATAAGAAAATTAATTGTTAATGATATAATAGATGGGAGGAAAAAATAGAAGAGGGTCAACAAGATCCCAGCTATGTCAGAATCAAAAGGGATTGTGTTTGTGTGTGCAAATCCCCCACTGGAACTGGATTCCATATGTGGAAGAAAAACAATGCTGCTTTTCTCTTTCCACACACTATTTCTGGTGCTCTCTAAAGTCATGCCCCAAGACTCGTTGGTATTTCATGAAGAACCTGCTCGGCCTTCAGGGCAAGCAGTGTCAGAGTCCAGAAAAATAGACACTGCAAGAGCCGTGTGATTGAACAAATGTTATTCTTTCCCTTGTTTTTATAATAAGAAAGAGCATTTGGCAAGAAAGCTTCATCGCTTTGAAGATTGACATTGTCCATCATTTAAATCCTACTGCCTAGAAATGGAGAGGGGAAACTGCACATCCCTGAAAAAAAGCAAAGAGTGCAGGAGCCGCTGGAGTGCAGCAGGGAAGAGCCTGGAGGCTGTGCCTGGGCTCACCTGTCCTGGGGGGAGATGCTGACGAGTCCCTGCTCTGGCAGCAGCCAACTCCATCAGCTGGGGGTCAATGGTTCAGCTTGGCGGTGGAGAGCTGAGGGCGCCGGGGTGTCGGGGTCACACCCTCACTGAGCTGCCCCGCCCGAGGAAGAGCCAGCAGGAGGGAATGGTGAGTTCAACCAGCCCTGTCCCCGGTGAGGAGGAGTAGCCTGAAGCCCTACCGTGATTGTTGATTTGGAGCTCTTTCCTGGAAAAAGACAAAATTATTTGTCCTCAGGACGTGGTGGTTATAAGCAGAAGGGCAACATTTTCCAACGTTCTTTTCCCAGAGAAATATAAATACACGTGAATATTCTGTGTGCTCATGCCTGGTTTGACACGTTCTTGGCTACAAATGCCCTTCCTCCACTGAACCTGAGCAATCAAAAACCCCAGACTGACGTTTTCCACTCAATTTTTCCCACTGATACTGTGTGAATGCTTTGAGGGTGGATGCAGGGAGAAGGGGTGGCTTTGTTTGCACATCTGTTAGGAGTTCCAGGTTTGCCATAGCTCATGGGCAGCTTGAGGGGGGCTCTGCCCCAGGGCCAGGTGTCTGCTGAGAGTCCTTTGCTCCCTAGGTTTTTACTCCACGTGTTTCCACCCTGCCATCCCATCTCTTTGACTAAAACAAGGCTATTTGTGACCACCCTGCTGCTGGGGATGGTCTCAAGCCTGCAGCTCTGGGCAATTTCAGGTCTCTGCTTTGGGAATCCACCTCACACGTTTTGCAGTTTGGCTCCAGTCTCCAGCTGCAGCAGCTGGAGCCAAGGCAGAGCTCCTAGGCTGCTCTGGGCTGCTTTGGATTCAGCCTTTTACTGCCATTGCTTTGGAGACTGTATTGTCATTGTTTGCTGTCTGTTAAATGGCTGTAAAATGAAAATAACAGTGACCCTTTCAGACTTTGAGCCCAACACCGGAAGAGGGTGGAGCTGGCAGCTGCTGCAATGGGTCCTGGTTTGCTCTGCTGGGTTTTGCCTGCAGAAACTTATGGCAAAGAGTCTACTTTGGAAAATCCAGGAGAGGAGGAGGGGAAAGGTGCTCACCTGGGTCTCTGGGCTTGGGGTATGCTTACAGCGTGAGAATGGTGATGGAAATCACAGAACGGTTTGGGTTGGAAGAGACCTTAAGGATCATCCAGTTCCAACCCCCTGCTGTGGGCAGGGCCACCTTCCATTAGAGCACATTGCTCAAATCCCACCCAGCCTGGAGCACTTCCAGGGATGGTGCACCCACAGCTCAGCCAGACCCACCTCGGGCTTCCTCTCCAGGCCTGGGTTGCCACAATACGGCTTTATTCCTTCAGGAAAACGTTTTGGGGTGTGCAGAAGCCCAGAGAGCTGGGGTTACTGCCGGGCTCTTCCTTCCAGGTGCTCCTGGGATGTGGCTGCTCTGGGACGAGCAGTGGCTGGCATTGAGACTGCGCTCAGTGCTTAAAATAGCATGGCTCAGGTCTGGAGATGGGGCAGCCCACTGGCCTGAGGTGAGGCTTAAAAGGAATTTGAGCTGTCAAAAGCAGAGCAGGGTGTTTGAAAACACAACCCTCAGCTTTCCCAGCCGCTGTTAAACCACATCAAGTCTCTGTCCACCAACAGGCCAAGGCTCCTTTTATAGTAAAAGCAAATATTGGAGGGGCTTGGGGCCAAATGCCACTTTTCTTGTAAATCTGCATTGCTGGTGTGATTTCCAGAGCTCTGAGCCCTCAAATCCTGACCAGAGGAGGGAGAAGGGATGATGGCTGGCACCTTTCAGAGCTGGGCTGCAGCACCACCAGCCCCCAGGGTCTGGAGCAATTTCACCTTCCTGGTGGCTGTTACATGGACACGGCTCCTCTTCTTTTAACGTGTCCTTAATGAATTCAACATCCCGAAGGGCTGATGCTGCCTGCAGTGTTATATCCCTCCTCAAACAAATGGTTGGGCATTTTCTACTTGGTGTAGAACACAGAGGAGGAGGAAAGAGATGTATGCACTTCTGGCTTTACTTTAGACAGTGGTGGCTGGAGCAGGAATCTAGAAAATCTCTTTGCACATGTGCAGAGTAAGGGCTGGGAGTTTAAACTTTCTCCTGTGTAGAACTCTGTGAAATTGTCTTTATTTTTAAAAAGCTTTCGTATAGAATCTTTAATGTAGGTGAAAGGAATGTTTAATAGGGGTGACTGGACAACAGATCTGCTCCTGGGAGATTTGAGTGAAAAATGGATGTTGCAATCGATATGCCTGCCTTGAATATTTTATCAAACTGGAATTATTTCACTAGAATTTTGGTTTGGATCAATAGAGTATGGAAGACTGTAGGAGCTGGACACGTGGGATTTGGATGCTACTAGAACAGGCAGCAGAGGGAGATGCTGTGGGTGCTGTTCTGCTGTCTCACAGCACCATCTAGTGAGGGCTGCCCGAGAAAGAGCATCCTCCTCCTTCTCCACCGCCTCGGCCCCGAGAGCAGCCTCCTCCTTTGCCTGGCTCCCGTTTTCCTCGGGGAAAGCCGAATCTGGTGGATTTGCCTCCTGAAGGAATCAGCCGAAGGCTGCTGTGGTTTCCTCTGGCCTGGCACGGGGGGTTTTTCCCAAGAGCAGGCAGCAGAGCTTTCTGCCCGCCTGGGCTGCGAGCTTTGGGCTCAGCAGGAGGGGATGGAGAGATGGAAAGCTGACAGTGGCCTCAGGGAATGTGCTGCACCTGTCCCTTGAGAAAGAGGGCTGGATGTGTGAGTGTGCAGGCAGTAAAAGGGGAATTCCCTGAACTGCAGTAATTCCAGCCTGTTGTCCCTTCCACAGGTGTTTGTGCTGGAGCAGAGGAGAGCATACACCTGCCTCTGGTGAGGATGGTCCTTTTAGAGCCCCAATATCCTGGAGACACTCTGTAAATGTCCCCTTTTGTCCCCTCTCCCTGCAGCAGGATGTAGAGGAATTTTATGGATCTGAAATCTTAGGAGCCAACACAACTCCCGGTGTTGGCAGGGGATGTCCAGCCCCCGGCTCTGACCCAGGGCAGAGGCAGCTCTGCCCCTGACCAGTGATGGAGAACGGGAGCTTCCTCAGGAGACACTTTAACAGGCAAGAATTTCTCCTCTGGGAAAAATGCGTCTGGCTGTGTGTGGGATCAGAGCTGCGCAGGGCAGAGCATCCCTGGGCTCCTCGGGGCTGCAGAGGCACTGGCAGGGATCCCCCCCCCTCTCCCCTGCCGTGCCAGGTGCCACTCGTGGTGCTCCTGGCACACCAGTGGCAGTTGGTCACTTTGGGAGTGTCTCCTGGGCTTTCTCCTCTGAACCCCTCTCTCACACCCGCACCTGACTCTCCGGTGGGACCAGAGCTTGGCAATATCCTGATATTCCAGCTGCAAATGCCAGAGCACACATTTGTTTTAAACTCCCTGGACTGTTATTTGCAGTTCTGTATTTCTGGGGAAAGTTTCTGCTACATGTGCCTGTTCTGCCAGAGTTATTTTTGCTCATTAGAACAAGCAGTTATTGGTGCACTTTTATGTTTATTGCTTCTTTCCTTCATGGCTTAATGATAAGAAAAGATAACTCTGGCCCTGGCTGGAAGCTCTGTTGTTCTGCTTGGACTAATAATTGTATTTTAATGGCTCCAGATAAAGGATTAGCACTTGTTTTTGGCAAAGAGCTGCTTTTACTGCTTGAAATAGTCTGGACTGTGCATTTTATATGGGCAAGTGCCACTAAAAATTATTTGTACCCACCCAAAGGAACAAACCCCAACTATTTGTGTTCCTGGGATAAGTCATCAGGAAGCGTGGTGATAGGACAAGGAGTGATGGATTCAAACTGAAAAAAGGGAGAATTTGGGTTAGACATTAGAAATTCTTCCCAGTGTGTGATTGCATGGTGAAGGTGCCTCAGGGAAGCCAGGAGTGCAGCTGGGCTCTCCTGGGGGTTCGGGCAGGCTGGTGGCTGGGCCCGTGTCCCTTTGGATGGGATGCACCGAGATGGAAAGATAAAACAACCATGTCACTGGGCAGATTTTAGTGCTGACGGCTGGAGCAGAGAGTGTCAGGACGTGCCTGAAGGTCTGTCACGTGAGGGGTGCTGAGGGGTTGATAAGGGCTGATATCAGCCCATTTCATGCTGAAACTGCTTCTCCTGGATCTTCAAATATTATTCTAGTGAATTGTCCATCTGTAGTCAGCTCAGTGCTGGGTTTTTAAGCATCCAGAAAGATCAGGTCAGGTGTGTTTTCAGTGCTGTGTTCGGATGAGGTGTTTTTCAGCTGTTTGCAGGGGTGGGGGTCGGTGCCACTGGGGAGGTGACATCTGGCAAAGGAAAGGGGCAAAGGGGCCGGGGAGAGGGTGACAGCAGCTGGTCCTGCTGGGTGTGTGTGGTTCCTGCCTGCCCTGATGTCCGTGGGGTCAGCAGCCCTGGAATGCTCATCCGGCCAGCACGTTTGGAACGTCGTGAACCTGGAAACCCCAGAGTCTTATTTTAGCTATTGCATCGCAAATCCTTTATTTTTATTCCAAAACAGAACGGATTTCAGGTTTCAGGTGTCATAATGGATGGGTTCATCCTGTCACAGGGTGACCTGCGGGAGAGCTGATGTCACCCAGATCCAGCCCTGGCAGCAATGCCATGGGACTCCCGGGGTAAATGATCCACGAGAAATTGCCCTTGCTGGTGGCGATGGGGCAGGGCCTCGGCTCTGAGCAGGAGCAGAACTGCTTTGTTCACAGCCAGCCACAGCCTCTGACCACCTGTGCTAAGCCCCAAATCACGCCGTTTAATGCTGTTAAGCATAACAACTTATCCGATTCCACAGGATCAAGATTTTCCTTTGCTGTTGGTTTGAGGGTTTTTGGTGGCTTTTTCCAATGAAAGGGAAAAATTCGGGAGCACTTATCAGGATCCAGCAGGTCCTTTCGTACAGCTTTGTTTTCCTTTGTATCACGCTATTCACATGCACTTAAGGGTGTGAACACTCCTAAACACTCACGGTTTCGAGCTCTTTAGTGCCATTCTCGGCAGTTTTTAACTGTTCACACATTTCAGAGCACGAAAATAGAAAAGAAGCGCTTTCCAAGAGTGTCTCCAGCAAACCAGGAGCAGCAGCAGCGAGCCCCTGGCACTGCCACACGGATGCCACGCTGACGAGTCTCTACTATTTTTGTGTGGTTGTACTTCTGGACTGAGCTATTCACAAACTGTGTTTTCAAGTAATACGTGAAAAATAACCGTTTCCAGAACCAAACTCTCTCTCACCCAGTATCAGGGCATGGGCCTGTGCAGTCAGTGCTTGTGGAAGGGGAGGAAAGGGTTGGCACGGGGCTGTGCCGGGGCTGTGCCAGGCCCGTGGTCTAAAGGGGTTTCACATCGCAGAGCCCAGCGATCCCAGTGAATGTGGGACTTCATTCCTTCCAACTCCAACCAGATTCCCACTGTCTGTGAACTAATTCTCAAATGGCCAGAGACACTCTTCCCACCACTTGAGGATGATGTTCCTGTTTGGTCTGGACACGACTGAGATGCTGAATCCATCTTACTGTTTCACTTTTCACTAGGAAGTTCCTGCAGAGCTTCTTGCTCACCACCCCTGGGGAATCTGTGCTCCTGCAGCTCAGGAACAGCCTCTCCTGCAGGAGGGATGTGACATTTCCAATGAAGCGTGTGGGTTTTTGTTTTCATAGGAAGAAATAATGGAGCGATTAATATTGCTGCCCATGCTCTCAGAAGAAAAGTCCAATAAATCAGGAGGTGGATGACGCCCTGAGCCTCTTCCTGTACTGTCAGACCGGGTGCTGTGGCCAGGCTGGCATTTTCTGCCTCCTCTGTGTGCTCTTTTCTTGCCTAGATGGATTTTTTTTTTTAATCTGCTGCAACATGAAGGTCACTTTCATAGGCTGAATAACATCAAGGAGTTCGGACATCAGGAGGACTGATTGTTCCCAGTGGTTATTTTTAGAGTGACACCTGAGGAAACAAACGGCCCACGTCCCATGAGCAGAATGAAAATAAGTTGGAAACTTTAAGGAGAAGGCCGGCAGAGTCAGGGCCCTGGCCTGCACCTCCGTGGTCTCTGCGTTACAGGTGTGTGTGCAGTGCTGAGCTCTGCAGCTGCAGCTTCTCCCCTGCCTCCACACAGAGTGTCTGCGGCTTTGGAAAGCTGCCGGAGCCTTTCTCTGCCCGGCTGCTCGGCCCGGGCTCCATGGGGCTCCGTGTCTGCCCATCCATCACCGCCCCGTGCGCAGATGCTGCAGGATGAGGGCTGATGTCCCCGGCCGCCTCCGGGGCCCGTGGTGGCCGGTGCGGGGCTGTCCTGGGGCCCTGCAGGGCTGTGCCACCTACACAGGGGGTCAGTGTTGCTCCACTCCGGCACCGGGACGGCTCCGGGCCGGGAAGGGACGGCAGGTCCGAGCCTCGGCCGGGATGCTGGCCTGAGGCTCCGGCTGGGTCTCTGCTGGCACGCTCCTGCCTCGGGGCCTCCTTGGTCACCGGTGTTCGGTTGGAACAGCCGTGACCTGGAGCCGAAGCCGGGACGTCCCCTGATGCCTCGTGTGCCCGTGGGGTGGCCGGGTGACCACGAGGGACCGCCTGGGACAGGGGTGAGTGCAGGGCGCTGAGCGCTCTGACAGCTCCCTCTCCTTTGTTCTCTGGCGGTGGCAGCAGCTGCTGAGCCCGGGAGGGGCCGGCTGGGAAGGACAGACCCATGTCACCCGTGCCAGTGCCATGGCACCCGTGCCAGGGCCGGGAGCCCTCCCTCCCGCCTGCCTGGCACCAGCCCCCAGCGCTGGCGGGACCCCCAGCTCCTTGGGACGGTGATGGGCACCTCTGCAGCTCTCATTTTCTGACTTTTTCCTCATTACGTGCCAGGTAAAATAGAGATCTCTTCTTCCTGTTGCTTTTTTCCTCTGTAAGTTTGAGGACAAGTGTTGCCACAGCCTTATCCAGAAGCAGTGCTGGATAATCTTTCCACTTTTAAAGGAAATTCCTTTTCCGACACTAGCGGAACATTTGTTTGTTTGACAGTTCCCATTTAGCTTTTGACAAGCTTGGTAGCTGGTCAATTTATTTTACTTTTTAAGTGAAATAATTAATAAAGAAAAAAAACTACTTTCTTTTGCCAGCCCAACAGAGACATTTGCCTTTGTGAAATAATTTTTATTTATGACTCCTTTAATGGTTGTGTAGCACAATTTTATGGCTTTGGATTGTGTCCCGTTAGGAGCAGGATTTTATCACTGAATTTAGATGCAGGAAGTGTGTGTGTGTGCATAATCCAAGATATCCGAAATCCCCGGGCAGCGTGCAGGAATGATCTCCTGCTGTCAGGAGTGTCACATCTGTGCCACAGTCCCGGCCAGTCCCGGTGCGGGAAGTGCCACCGGTGAAGCCACTTGGGCCGGCCTCAGCTTGGACCTTTCACGGCCAGCGCAGCCTGGGGAATTATTACCACCCTCTGTTTTATCCAAACAATGATCTTTAAGGGAGGAAAAAAAAAAGAAGGCACTGTTCTAAAACTGCTTTGTTTATGCGGCTCCATTAAGTTTGGAATAACAGAGATGGTATCGCGTAACCGTGGCAGTCACTCTGCAGCATGAATCCACTGGGGCTAATGATGGCTTGAAGAGCCTCAATGAATCAGTTGTTAACTGCTGCTAATCCGCGCTGCACCGCTGCCGTGGGGATGCTCCTGCATCTGTCAGAGCACGGGCAGCAGCCTCTTCAGGGCGGCACTCGCCTTCCTGCACTGGGGGGAAACCGAGACTGTCCTTAATTAGATGTACACGTACATTCTTTGACTAATTCTGCGTTTACAACTAGATCTGAGGCTGGCATTGGTCATTTGTTTTTCCCAGGGAATACGCTGCATCCCTGTCGGCAGGGGCTGGGGGATGATAGATGAATGGTCCATGTGCCATCGCTGGCTCCTGGAGCTGCTGCCCCAGCCGAGCTGCACACACAGACCCAGGGAATCACCGCGGATCCGCAGAGCTCTGAGAGTGAGCAGTGCTTGGAATCCCGTTTAAAATACCGTGTTTCTGCACCCAAAGGTGCAGCACCTGTGCTGGCTGGGACAGCAAGGCTTGTGCCACCTGTCACAAGGAGAAGCAGCTCCAGCAGCTGGGGGTAACCCGGCTGGCAGCACGGGCAGGAGTCCAGGTCAGTGATTCTTATTCCTGACTTTATTGGAAGGCTCAGGGGTTCAGCCGGGCTCTCTGGGGGAAGCTGGGAGAGGATTTACTGCCTTGGGTCAGGCAGAAGCAGGGGCTTGGAGGGGCAGCTTTATTCCTTAGTGGGGGCAGTCTTGTGGTGGGAGCTGACTTTGGTTCGGAGGTAGGGGATGGTTTATGGTCGGACAGGAGTTCAGAGGTGGAGTTGGAGCAGCTGAGCCTCTGCCCAGTCCAAGCCCCAATGCCCCTGAATACCAGGGGTGATGTGGGGCACTGCCTGGGCTCCTGTTTCCAGGGCTTCAGTGACGGCTGCTGGCTGCTGCTGGTGGCGTTGCTCAGGCATTTCCATTTGGGAGCTGCAGTGCTGGAGATCACAGACAGCGCAGAAGAATCTTGTGAGGTTCAGCCAAAAGCCATTACTGGCTTCCCGAGCCCTTCCCATTTCCACAAAGTGCCTTCAGTTACTCTGTGTGAAGACCTTCATTTGTCAAAACACATCTCCATCCATCTCGAGAGACTGGAAATGGTCCAGCCATGCCCACCACACTTGAGATCCTGGGGGGTGCAGGGAACCCAGGCTGCACTGCCCCAGGTCAGCACAGCTCTGCTGGACGAGACCTTCAGCTGCCCTGGGGGCCACCATGGGCCACCAGCCACAGCCAAGTCCTGCAGGTAACAGAGCAAAATGGTTCCCTGTGCCTTTGGAAAGGGAACATGACACCTCTCCCGCTGCCAGGAGTTAACAGGAGGCTCTGGAATCCTGGTGATCCCCGTGGAGATCTGATTTCGGGACTATTTATGCAAGAGTCATCTGTTACAAGGTTATTAAGAAGCTAATGTGGGAGTGCACATAAATTAGGCAGGATTGGCTATTGTCCTTGGAAATTAGGGAGCATTTGAACATACTCAGGCATTGGGAAAGAGCCTGGAGGCAGTTTCAGAGGTTTTAGCAGCAGGGGAAGCAGCTGCTGGGGAAGGTGCCAGTGGATCCTGTTGGGGCACAGAGTCAACAGAGCCAGTTTTTAGTCCAACCTGCCAGCTGGGACCAGCAGCCTCTCCCCTGGGTGCTGGTTTTGGCTGGGGTGGGGTTAGTTTTCCTCACAGAGGCCAGTGTTTGGAGGTTGCATTGGGATAGAGTGCGTTTTTTTCTCAGTAGCTGGTTCTTAGTTGCTGGCTGGGGTGAAGCCATGACGCCGAGCTGTCCTGCACCACAGCAGCACCAACCTCTCCCTGCAGCACAGGCCCTGTTCTGGGCACTTCTGCATCGTGTGGAGAGGGATGGACATATTTTGAGACTTGGAGCTTTGCATCTATCCTGGTATTGCCCGGATCTTGTCGTAATGTGCTGGGAGCAGGTGTAATAAACGTGTTTGTGCAGACGAGCAGGGGCTCTCTGAGTGACTGGGTTTGTTTCTTGCAGATGTTCCCATCATGGACTTTTGGAACCAGAGATCCCCCTGGCATCCCAGAGCAGCACTCACCACCTCCTCCTGCATCCTGCAGCAGGTAAGGGGGATGTCCTGCTGCCCACCCTGCCCCGGGGCTGCCTCCTGGGGGTGATGAGTGAGCTTGGGTGAACACAATAAGATGTTGAGAACAGCCAATGATAGAATTTTTATTTAGACTTTAGACCTTTGGCAAATGAAAAAGAAATTCTAATTATCAAAGAAATCTCAGTTACCAAGTGAAGTATCAGCAAAACAAATTTTTAGAAATGTATTGAAAGACGAAGGTGACTGGGGTTATTATTGTTCCTTTTGCATTTTCAGAGCCCAGGCAGACATTATTTATTACCACTATTTTTACCATAGTAGTTAATTTTGAATAAACATTAGGATTCTACTCCGTCTGATCCTCGCTGGAGTGTTGCAATCTCTGTTGCTGCTGTTACAAATGTGATTGCAGATGTGGGAGCTCAGCTAGGACATACCGTCTTCACACACAGGAAAGAGAAGGTTTCGCAGGAGAAATGCCAGTAAACCAAAAGACCAAAACAAGCTCTAAGCGAGATGGCTCAATTTTCCATGTGGTCTGTCAAAGCTAATTCTTTGGCAAATTTCTGGCTTCCAATTAATTGCAGGCTCTAATGTCCCCTTCTCAGTACTGAGGGCAGCTTGTGCACTGGAGGAGCATCCTGCAGCTCTGTGGGGAGCAGGTGCTGGCACCTCCTCTCCCTGCCCAGTCCTGGCACTGTGTGGGGCTCCTGCCAATCCTGGCTGCCTCGCCTGTGGATTTTCACCCCCTCCCTTTGTTGCTGGTTGAAGATCTGATTAATAATCAGCATCTTTTGGAGAGAGCTGGGGGGTGATTCTCTCCTTCTTTTTTTGGCAAACCCTTGGCTTCCAAGCTTTGAGACTCCAGAGCACGAAGGAGGTGGGGGCAGGTTTTCCTAAACAGCAAGAGAGGCCCCTGCAAAGTCCCATATATTCATATAGATATGCATGAATTTGTGTGTGTGCTGACAGACAGGCCTGGAGCTGGCCTGTGGGGCTTGGCCTCGTTTGGGGGTTAAACCTTCAAACCTTTTGTCTTGTTTGAAGGGTTAAAGTGGCAGCCCCTCCTGCCCCCTGCACCTGGGCGTTAAGCCCTCCGGGACACCTGACCCGCAGGTCTGGCTTGGTGCACCTGCAGAGGGGAAATTGTTGAGGAGAAGAGCAATAGAGAGCACAGAGAGAGCAGAAAGAGGCTCCTGCGGGTCAGGCAGTGAGGGGTGGTGGGGAGAAGGGAGATGAGGCATTGAGGGGTGGTGGGGAGAAGGGAGATGAGGCAGTGAGGGGTGATGAGGCAGTGAGGGGTGGTGGGGAGAAGGGAGATGAGGCAGTGAGGGGTGATGAGGCAGTGAGGGGTAGTGGGGAGAAGGGAGATGAGGGGTGTTCAGCCCTGGAATGCTGTGGGCACAGGGGCAGGGATTGGGGCAGCAGTGGTGTCCACGCTGAACCCCAGGCCCCTGTCCTGTCCCATGGGACCAGGCCAGCAGTGAAATGCAGCTCACAGCCACCCCACAGGCAGAGCCCCCTCCCCTGTGCAGGGCTGGACCTGAGGCTGTCGGAGGGTACCTTTTCCATTTGGGCTGACCACACATCACCAGCAGGGCAGAGAGGAAAAACGGGGAGTATTTCTCCTGAGCCACCAACAACGAGGGCCCAGACAGTTTGGATAAGCTGTCGAAGCTATCCAAATAGCCTAAATAATCATCAGGCCGGATTCCTGCTGGCCCCAGCAGTTGCTAGTGGTTGTTCTGAAACAAATACAAACCCAATTCGCTCTCAAAGAGTCATTCTCGAAGCACGAGATAAACTTCATCCTCTCCACTGCTGCTGCCAGAGGCCACGCAGGGACCCCCAAACAGCCCCCTGACCCTGCCTGAGACATCCCTGGCCATCCCTGCAGGAGCCATCCCGGGGCCTCATGCTCTGGTTCAGCGAAACGCCCAAAGCTGCCCATGTTCCCGTGCTCGGGGAGAGGCCAGGGCCACCCGTGACTTACCTGGGCACAGGTGGGGGGAGCTGGAGGCAGTGGTGCCATCCCCCCTCCCCACAGCCCTTCCCTGTGCCCAACCATCACCCAGCCAAGGGGGATGAGCATCCTGGCATGAAGGCACACGTGGGAACGAGGGACTGATGCCCAGAGCCGTGTGTCACCTCCCTGGTGCCGGCCGTGGGGTGCGAGTCCGGCCACTCCTGGCAGGTTTTTATAGAACTTCAACTATATTTAGATGAAAAATAAATACATTCTTGGCTCGCGCATTTTTGATGCCTGATGAATGAGCAGGACCTCTTTCACAGGAAACGCTCACATTCCTGGGGCTGTGCTGGGCGCAGGGAGCGGGGCCCTGCCAGCCTGTGCTCGGTGTCGTCACTGCACAGAGCACTGGCCGTCGCTGTTATTAATAGCTGCACTCTGTATTTATTATTAGTGCTGCCTGGGAATGAGGAGAGGAACTTGGGGATGCTGACATGCCTGTGTGTTTGTGAGGGCACAGGGACCCTGGCTGGGTTGGACTGTCACAGATGCTGCTTGGGGACAGTTCCTGAGCGTGGCCCATTCCAGGACCATGACTAGGGACGCTCAGGGCCTTGGCTAGTTCCTGAATTTCTCCTTATGGACTTGCTGCCCAGGAATTCCCACAGCGTGGTCCTGAGCACACCCACCCCCTGTGTCTGTACCACTGCCAGGGGTACAGATGCCACCGAGGCGGCTGCAGCTGGGGCACAGCTGTGGCTTTGATTAAATTGGCTCTTATTCCAGTCCTCCAGAGTCCGAGCAACCCCTTGGCGAGGCCCCATCTGTGCCCGAAGGAGCAAATGCTGCTGGGTGAGCCCAAATCTTCCCTCACCACCCCCCTGGACCTGGGTCTTGGGGAGGTTTATAAATCAAGTTCAATCCTTTGACACTAAATTCAGTTTTATTCAATGAATATGAAAATCTGGCATGGTTGTGCGGCCAGGTCGGCCCCTTTTGCTCCATGTCAGGGGAATGCAGCATCGCAGAGGGGAGGTGGGTGGGTTCCCAGTGGGTTTGGCTGGGCTCCCCCCATGGAATCCCTCGGCAGCTCTGTCCTTCCCCAGGGTGCTGAGCACTCCGGGATACCCCAAACAGCTCCTCTGTGCCAGGAGGGATGGAGCCTTGCACTGATCCCAGCAGCTTCCCAGTGGCTCCCAGAGCCTGCCCCAGCCCTGGAGCTGGTGTAGCATCTGCACCCCTTCCCCCTTCTTCAGCTCGGTCCAGCTTCCTCCCTGTGATGGCTTCAAGTCCCTTTAAAATCTCATTTCTTCTATTGCCCAGAACAGGTTTCATTGCTCCGTGTTGAAAAGCCAAACTCATGCTGAAGGAACTCCTCAAAAAACAGTCTCTTCCCAGGAAAAAAAATTCTCAGGGCATTGACGTGTCCATCTATTGTAGCACTGGGATCCTTCCCACGCTGACCTCCGGCCCTGCCTGTGTTCGGGGAGGAAGGAGCTCTGACTGAGGCTGATTTTCTCTCATCTTTCCAGGTCCTGGAGGGACTTTTCCAGCATTGGGACTGCGTGGGCTCTGGGCTCTCAACATGGTAATAGCATCCCTGTGTCCTGTGCTTGCTGGTCATCAGTCCAGCTCCCATTTTAGGACGTATCTTCCCTAAATTGCTGCCTTATTTGGCCTTTCCCTGTGTGATTCCTGTGACATCAGCCGCCAGGCAGTTGCTCCAGGGCCATGACCTGGTGGGACCCCGTGAGGAGCCGCTGTGGGGGCAGGATGGGGCGTGGGGTCCCCTCCCAGAGGAGCTGGGCACAGCGGGGCCGTGGGCCCGGAACGCAGCCCGGGCACGGCGGTTCAGGGGCGGACAGGGCTCTGACCCTCCCTCCACAGGAGACGCTGGCTGCTCTGGCCCTGTGGGGGCAACATCCTGCATCCTGCCCGGGCAGCGGGGCGTGTTTGAGGGCCACCTGTCCCCAGGCCACCCTCGAGCCTGTCACATGTGCCTGTCCCCGCGGGTGTCACAGCCACGCGCGGGGCGGTGGGGACGAGGCAGCTCTGGCCGAGGGGGAACGCCGGTCCTGAGGAACGTGGGACAGTGACACCAGTGTCTTGGCTGTCAGTTATTTACCCCGGGAACAGGTGTTTCCCACCGGAACTGCCACCAAAGTCCTGCCCTGGCATCTCCTCCGTGCCCGTGCTCCCACCCGAGGATGCTGTGGAGAACCAGCCCATTTCCCTGGGATACTTTGGGACAACCACCTTCATTTCCCCACTCTGGAACTTTTGTCTTGCCATGTCAGAAATCCACAGCCCAACTCATCTCCTTTTGGCTGAAACCCTGCTATAAAAAACTTCTGTGCCAAGAGCTAATTAGAAATAAAAAGACTTATTTTGAAAAATCAGATGAAGGGGATATTTCTGGGCTAGGGATATTTCCTGATTGCATAAATGCAAGCAAAACAAAACTCGTGTATTAATGGTTCTTCAGAGATAACCCAATTTATTTTGCTATACTTAAGAATGAAACTGAGTCATTTTTTTTACCAGAAGTGGTGTTGCCAGCTTGTGCTGCTGGTATTTCTGGGGATAGAATGGCTGAGGAATGTTGAGTTTTGGATGTCCATCGGCTAGACCAAGACAGTGCCTACATTTTCCAGGGTAAGAGAACCAATTCATAATGAGAACTAATTTAGAATTTTATATTTTATTTTTATTTCTAATTTTCTATACTATTTCTGTGGAAACCCATAATGAAAATCTCTATTTGATTCATGAAGCAGCACAGGAATTGTGCTCATCCCCTTGGTAACTCCCTGGAGGTTGGAGTCCCCTTGACTTCTTGCATCTATTTTTGACATGGAACCACTCAGATGGTGAAGACATCAGCTGGCCACGCTTGTCCTGCTCTGTCGAAAACAAGGAAATGACTCTTCCATGTGGGAAGGGAAGGAAAAAAGGCCCTACAAGTGACTGCAAGGTACAATAATTGTTCAGGCACCAAGAACATATGAAATAAATCGAATTTCATTTTAGGATTAAGGAGGGAAAGCTAGGGAGGCTCCAAGACAAATCTGATACCATGTGAGAGCTGCAGTTAATTGAAGTGTCTCAGATGTGTTTTTTCTTAACCATTTGGGATTTGTTTTCCCAGAATTGGGATCTCTTTCGGAGAGCTGTGACTGGGGCTCACACACATCACTCTGAATTCGATACTTCAAAACTAGCTGGGATTCCACACCCAGCTGCAGTTGAATGCAGTGCCAGGATGTGTGGATTTACTGTCAGCCTCTCATTTTCACAGGGGTTTTCTGCGTGTTCTCCTCCCTTCCAGCTCTGCACCGGCTCATTCCCAGTGGAACAGGCATGGAATTCTGAGGTGCCTGTGATGCCGAGGACATGAAATGCCAAGGCTGAGGGTGCAGCAGCTCAGCACCCGGGCTGAGAGGGCACCACGTGCAGCTGTGTTATTGCAGAGGCAGATGTTTCATCAGGACTCTGTGAACTCCTCCACAGCCCCATGGAAACGCTCAGAGATGGATATTGGCTCTGCACATGGACCCAACCAGCTGAACGAGACACGGGCCAGTGAATAAAGGTCTCTTTTATAAAAGAAGGCCATTAATGCTTTGCCAAGACCTTCCCTTGAGACTGGCTAAATAAATTTCCTCGGATTGACAGCGCTTGCAGAGCAGCCCTGAGAGTGAGAGGGGACTCGGGGCCGCTCGGCTGGGAGGCCCCCGCCTTCTGGGTGTGCAGCTCTGAATTCACTCGGGCAGCAAAGGTCATTTTTCAAATCCAAGGAAAACTTGTTGCAGCAATTTTTCTTTTCTGGTGACTTTACAGGGACTAAACATATTCTGAAAATCTCCAAATTAATAACAAGTGGCCTTGAATTAACTAATCTTGATAAACTGACTGTGCCTAGTGCTGGGGAGTTTTCACAAAGTTCCTGGGCTTTGGGATGGACCTTCCTGCAGCTGGAAGACCACAAGGTTGTGACAGGCAGCTTTGGTGGTGCCGCTGTGGCAGAGGAAAGGAGGGATCCTAGAATCACAGAATGGTTTTGGTTGGAAAGGACCTTAAAACTCCACTTGGTGTGGAGTTATACCCTTTTTTTGAGGGGAAAAGAGCCAAAGAGCTCTCTCTGTGCTTCCTGCAGCCCCTGCACACAGGCTTATGCCACAAACCGAAATTAAATGTTTTGTTCCTCTGCCTGTAATTCCCCAGCACTTCCTGCTGCTGCAGGGGCTGCAGAGCCACAGCTGTAGGGGCTGCGTGTGGCACAGACACAGCCCTGGGCTCGGGGTCCTTTTTCTGTGGGTGTTTCCAGGCCTTGCGGTGCAAACCGCAGCTCCTAGCGAGGGGACAGGGCCCAGACTGAGGGGACAGGACCCAACCCGGGGGGACAGGGCCCAACCCGGGGGGACAGGGCCCAGACTGAGGGGACAGGGCCCAACCCGGGGGGACAGGGCCCAGACTGGGGGGCCAGGGCCCAGACTGAGGGGACAGGGCCCAGACTGGGGGGACAGGACCCAACCCGGGGGGACAGGGCCCNCCACGCCGTGGGGCAGGGCCCCACGGGGGGTGACAGGGCCCAGACTGGGGGGACAGGGCCCAGACTGAGGGGACAGGGCCCAGACTGGGGGGACAGGACCCAAACCAGGCCAAACCAAGGGGACCAGTGCGGCCCTTGCCCTGTGGCTCAGGGTGTGCTGCCAAAGGGGACATGGCTGGGGCCACTGGTGCTCTGGGGCTGTGAGAAAAGCCCCCTCTTGTCCCCAGACTTGCAGCCAGGCTCCTCTCTTTGGGACACAAGGGAGTCTGGCCCCATTTCACGCCCCGTTACCAGGACTGATGCCCCATGACCGCCACGTTCAGCCTTTTCTGTGGTGTGCTAACATGAGCAATGACAGACTGAACTGCAGAGGTGAACGGCTCTTCCCTGCCCTCCTGCAAGCCAGCGCTGCCTGAGGACCAGAAGAGCCCCATGAATATTCAGAGCGCAGCTCTCAACCTCAGGCTCCTTCTTTATTTTTGACAGAGAAAAAACCCAGTATTTGCAGAGCCACTCTCCTAATATTTTGCCTGACCAGCTTAATTGTTTTCCTCCTCAGCCCTGAATCGTTGCCGTGCTGAGGCCGCTGCCCAGGCATTCCTTGTGCAGATATTAACGTGTGTTTTGCTGAATTCCCGAGTGCCGGTGTTGAGGCCCGGCCCCATGGAGCAGGAGGGCAGCCAGGCCGTGCCTCACAGGCTGGGGAGGGCTGGGCACAGCCAGGGCCTTCGGCTGAGCTGAGCAACGCTGGGTGTATGTTAACACTGTCCAAATATTAACTCTGCCCGGAGGATGTGGAGGTGTTTCCTGGCCACGGCAGCACCTGGAGCAGCGCCGGCCGCTGCCAGACGCGGCAGCTCCGAGACAGCTCCTCACATGCAGGCCTTGGCTGGAAGCTCCCCCAGAGGAGAGGCAGGGAGCGAGCAGGAGGAGAGCCCCTGGACAGTGGTGACTGTACAGGACAGGCTCCTGCTGCCAGCCCTGGGCCAGCACTGCCACCCTGCCACTGGCCGCGGGCAAGGCTGGGCCGGGCACTGGCGCAGGGCAGCGCTCGGGGCCGGCCTTGCATCAATGCTTCTTTGGAGCCACAATAAATAGAGTTCCTGCTGTTCCTGGTTTGCTCCAGGTGATGCTAGCGTTTTTTGTAATGTTTTTTGAAATCAGGCAACAGTCTACAAAACCCTCACTGTGGAGAGGGTGATTTTTTGGGGATTTGGCTGAAGAAAGGGAGTTGAAAATAAACAAAAGCTCAAATTAGATTTATATAAACATAACCTCACTTTTTACAGAAGAACACACAGCCATATGGGCTTTCTTTAGTTCTGCCCTAAAGTAGCAGCTGCTGCAGGTCTCAGGAAGTTTTGACTGAACACACCAGCACTTCATGAATACTTGCTTTTTCACCTCTAAATTTTTCTCTCTGGGGCTTTTAAACAAGTTTTATTGTAGTGTTTATACAGCCACCTCACTCTGCCTTTGGTTTATGTTTTTCTCGCCTGCAGCCACTGAATTTTGAGGTTTATTAGTTATACGTATCTGAAATCACATTTTTTAAAAGGATTGACTGCCTAATGAAACCCCTTAAGAGTTTCTGTTTAAGGCAATTGTCCTCCACCCCACAATCAGGTTTTCACTGACTTATACCCAGGATCAACAACTTCTCTATGGCTGTTTGGTACCACCAAGGTAAATAACAAGAATCCCATCCATTCCAATAATAAAGTCCGCATCAATTCATTGGAGAAGTATCCAAGCAAACAGCTGGTTTTGGAAACAAACTGTAAAGGAGAAGGCTGATTGCTTTTCTCGCCTGGAATGATGCAAACCAGAGCCCGAGCACCACCAGTCCAAACCCCCACCCTGGGGCTCTGCTCTCACACCCAAAGCCAGGCACTGCAGGGAAAGACAGACCACTGCAGTTTTTTCCTGTCCCATAAGGATTTTCTGCACAGTTCCCAAAGAACAGGGGTTGCAGAGCTGGCTCCGGGCTCCCCACACCATCTGTGCCCCAAAAATCCCTCCTCCTCCCCACTGACCGCTGAGGACAGGGCTCCTTCCACATGGGTCCAGTGCCAATAAATAAATAAATAAAGCTCAGTGTCCAGGTGTTTTCCATAGACCAGGGAAACCTGTTAAATGCCTCCAGACCTCCCTCTCTCCTGACTGCCTGGAGATGCCAACCAGCTGCCTCTGGTGACCCCTGGCCTTGGAGTGGCAGCTCTTTGACAGGGAGTTACTGTCCTCCTGTCACTGGGACTAGGAGCTTTCCCTTACTCATAGGAGCTGAGAAACTGAATTTAAAGTTTAATTGTTTGTTTTGGCCTGAATATTACAAACGTACACAAGGAACCAGCAGTGACTGAAGTGAAGGGCTCTCCCCTCCCCTCCCCTCCCTCTCGGTATGTGTAACAGCATCGCTCCAGCCACTGCTCATTTCTCAATTATTTCCTCCCCACCTCAGCAGGTAAAGCTCCCTGTGCTCAGGTGCAGAGCACAGAAACCTCCCTGGCTGAGGCCAATTCCTCCTCTGGCCCCAGGGGATGACAGCCCCCGGAGGGGATGACCCTGATGTTGGGGGGAGGAAGGTGACCCCCACGCAGCCACTGTCCTTAAACAGCCTCTGCCTCTCCCCTGGTCCAATCTCCCACATCACAGACAGACGGGCCCTTTCTCTGCCTTGAGTATTTCTTAAAAAAAAACAGGGGACCACAAATGAGACAGCACTGCAAATATTTGCAGATTCAGAGCAGTTAAGCTCTGAAAAACTTCAGCTTGCAAAACTTCTGCTGAAATGTGGCTTCTGCCCCGTCGGTGGTGGTTATTTCTCTGTGGGGAGGCTCTGCCCTCCCTGTCTCCCACCCCTGCTCCTGGCTGGGTCGGCAGTGGGGGAGCAGGTGAAGGATTTTGATATCCAGAAATACTTTACTTAAAGCTTTAGGAACATTTAAATGTATTGTCAGTGGTATTTAGAACAGCTATACAGAATGTGAGTTTAAACTGGAGCGCAATATTCACACAGGAGGCACAAATTCCCTGTGCTCGCCTGCCCTGGCCATTGACAGGACACGATGGGCTTTGTCCTTTGCAGCCCCACAAGTTAAGATACTGCCCTTGCTGGGGGCAGGATCATCTCATGCCTACCCTGAGTTTCAGCTCGAATATCAACACTAAAGGCTCCCACATGTTTCGAGCTGTTTGATGCATTAATTTCATGCTTGCTTTTGCTCCTGACATTGGAGAGGCACAGGATTTTGTTAAGCTGTTTAATTGCAGTACATTTCTTTAGCAGACAGTATTTTACGAGCTGCAGAAATACCTGCAAGGCTTGAGCAGGTGCCAGCAGTCCCAAAAGCCTGAAGCGGGTAAGTGTGTGCTGGAACAGGGACTGCTGCAAATTACAATTTATAGATCACAAAACCAAAACTCAGAACACGCTGCAATGGGCTGCCACTACCCCTTGTCCACAGCCCCTCTCCAGCTCTCTTGGAGCCCCTTTAGGTTCTGGAAGGTACCTACAAGGTGTCCCTGGAGTCTTTCATTGTGCACAAAGTGAACGTGCCCCCCCTCCTGTCAGAGACCACCCCACGGCAGGGAGGCTGGTGGATGACCCAGCCCTGCCCTCCCAGCCCCCAGGAGCAAGGGCTGGGGAACAGGAGAGGGCTGGCCCAGTGCTCCCCCAGGCCCCCTCTGCTCCCCGTGCCTCTGCTCGGACATTTGCCCAAGCTCCTACCCGCATTCTTGTGCAGCCAAGAACCACAAAGAACCACCTCTTCTCCACTGCCACCCGCCGAGTCTCGGCTGGTGTTTAACCCTGGCTGGGGAGGAAGGGGATCCCCTTTTCCCCCACAGCTGCCCAAGCAGGGGAGAGGGGAGAGTTACCCACGAGGACAGGGTTTTACTGGAAAATCCCACCTCCAAAGTGCTCACGTGTAAATGTGGATCCCCAAATGCACCAAAAGTGCCACCCATGGGGGCTGGCAGAGACCTCACCCCTCTCTGCACCTCAGCACCTCCCCGCTCTGCTCCTTCCCACTGGCTCCTGTAGGCACCCCAGTGTCCCCAGGAACTTCACCTCGCCCAGTGGCTGTGACAGGGCTGCTCGAGGCATAGGAGGCACCCAGGAATGGCTGTGCCCCACGTGGGGCTCAGCTGCCCCAGCACAGCCATGGATTTGTTCCACTCCCCCAGATGGGCAGTGGGGCCCAAGGCAGGTCCACAGCTCACCTGCTCCAGCCCTGCAGCAGGTCCAGCTTCACCCAACTCTCATCTCTGAGTTATTTCAACACCCACCAAATGGAGCAGGCCTTGAGGAGAAACCAGAGCCTGCTGAGCAGAAAGAGCCCCCAGCAGTTGTGAGCTCCTTGGACACTCACCTTGGTGACAAAATATTCCAGTTCTATGGCAAATCATGTAGATACTCAGTATAACAAAACAGACTGAGCACGGACACCTGGCAGCCCGCACTACCTGATGTTTTCAGAGAGTACCAGAAGCACCGCTTGATGTAGGGAACAAACACAATCCCAGGGACTCAGTGCCAGATCCTGGGGTAGCCCCATTCCCACCAGACCTGAGAGGCAACGGGAGAGCTGTGGGACAAGGAGCAGGGCAGAGCCCAGGGCAAGGAGCTGCTGGCTCCGAGGGGAAGGTACAGCTCCTTGGCACTCGGGAGGCTCATTGAAATAATGCAGGGAAAAAGTGACATTGCAGCATCTCAGGGACACACACACACACACACACACACTGCCGCCCAGGACAGCTGAGGCTGTAAAGCTGTTTTCCACAAAATTCTTTACATTCCAGTTCCAGGGTGGCAGCTCCATGGGCTGAGCCAGTCGCTGCCCAGGCAGAGCCGTGCCCTGCCCCTCTCAGCAGGGTGAACCCCTCGCCCTGTGTGCCCACTCCTTGGTTTTGCATTGTTGCACAGGACAAAGCCACAGCTGCGTGTGGCTGCAGTTTTACATTATTTGCTCTCAGCAAGTTGATCAAATTCCTCAAACCCACTGCCTTGGCACAGTGGCAGCAGCCTGTTAGCCTAATTCCAGTAAGGATTTAAAAACCACAAACACCCCTTGTTTTTGACCACAACCATAGGTTTAGTATGCCAGAAGTTACTGTTGAGATGTGTTATTTCCAAAAGACTATTGCAAGATCTTAGTCATAAGAAGGTTGGACAGACTTGACAAAAACCAGCACAGCCTCTCCTTTCCAGTTCCTCCTGGCCAGGCACACCGTGCACCTCCCACCCGTGGGCACAAGGGCTCCCTGTCAGATCCAAGAGGACCCCAAGGAAATCCTCTCCTCAGGCTGTGCTGGGTGCAAGGGGACACGGAGTTGCTTGCAAGTGAATAGTCAAGGCTCTTACATTTTTTAACCTTCCCCTTCTCCTGTATTTCCAAATGCCCCCAGTCCTGGTGGGATGTTGGGGAGCCTGTGGGGCCCCGGCTGCCCCTGCTCAGACCCTGCTCTGGCTGCAGGTGGTGCACAGGAGGCTGGCGTTGGCCAGGGTGAAGGGTTTGCCCGTCAGCAGCGTCTCGCACTCCAGGCAGGCAAAGTGCTTCTTGTGCCAGGCCAGCCCTTCCACCTGCTGGTAGTCTTCCGAGAAGATGATCTACAGGACAGACAGACAGACAGACAACTGCTCATTTCCACCATCTCACCAAGCTGGAGCGTGGCAGGAGTGTGGCAGGAGAAGGGAGAACTGGCCCCACACCTCCCACCAAGCTCATCAGTTGGAAAGGTCAGGCTTTGGGAACAGGTACGTGAAATAATCATAGAATAGTTTGGGTNAGGGGGGGTCACAGGGACTGTGGTCACTCCCCACGCTGGCACAGGGGGGGTCACAGGGACTCTGGTCACTCCCCACGCTGGCACAGGGAGGGTCACAGGTCTCGGCCGGTCCCTACCTCGTCGCAGCCGGCGCAGCGGGGCCGGAGGCTCTCGCAGTAGTGGCGCCCGCACCAGGCGGCCCCGCTCTTCCAGAAGTAGATGAGGTCGACGAGGGGCTCGGCGCAGCGGCAGCACACGAAGCAGGCCGGGTGCCACTGCCGCGAGTAGCCGGCGCGGTCGGCGTACACCACGGGGCAGTCCCCGGGCACCGGCTGCTGGCAGGTCTCACAGTGCTGCAAGAGACAGGCAGCGGTCAGCGGGCTGGGCACAGCAGGGCTGGGCACAGCAGGGCTGGGCACAGCGGGCTGGGCTTGATCCCACCACCGGAGCCCCCAGCACTGCAGCCATGGGGAAGGCCCCTTGGGACGACAGGTATGAGCACCTTCGGTCCACGGGCACAGGGGGAAGACGGTGCTGAGCAGCTCATTTTTGAGGGGCCTTTGGGACCCCTCCCAAACTCAAACCTNGAGAAGCCCTGATTGAGCCTGCACCGGGATTTTGGCACTGGCAGGAGCAGAGGGACACTGGGTGGTCCCTGCCCTGGCACAGGGGGGATCATAAGGACTCTGGTCACTCCCTGCCCTGGCACAGGGCGGGTCACAGGGACTCTGGTCACTNCCGGCGCGGTCGGCGTACACCACGGGGCAGTCCCCGGGCACCGGCTGCTGGCAGGTCTCACAGTGCTGCAAGAGACAGGCAGCGGTCAGCGGGCTGGGCACAGCAGGGCTGGGCACAGCAGGGCTGGGCACAGCGGGCTGGGCTTGATCCCACCACCGGAGCCCCCAGCACTGCAGCCATGGGGAAGGCCCCTTGGGACGACAGGTATGAGCACCTTCGGTCCACGGGCACAGGGGGAAGACGGTGCTGAGCAGCTCATTTTTGAGGGGCCTTTGGGACCCCTCCCAAACTCAAACCTTCACCGAAATCCAAAGGTTCTCAAAGAAAAAGTTAAGAATTCCTACAGTGCAGCACATCCAAGATGTAATTTTGAAAAGAGATCAGGAACTTTGGTATTTTCTCATTGTTTTCTGTCTGTGCCTAACTCAATTGTCACTCCACAGATTTCAGCAAGTGTTTTCCATTTGTAACAGGCCACAGAGCCAGAATTAGACGTGGTTAATCTCAAGATTAATGGCATCCATGCACATTACATGAGACCAACTGGGTTTGCTCTTTATCTGCGCCTGCAGAGCGATCCTGTGATTAGTGAAGAGCCAGCCTGAAAGTTCCACTCGGAGGCTGGCAGGATGTTGTTCCAGTTCCCATTGAAGCTGGATAGTCCAGGTCAGGGTGAGAGCTTCTGAGCCTGGGCTTTGTCACTCCCTACAAGAAACTCTCTTCAGTAGCAGCTGGAATCTCTTCCAGCAGAGCCTTGCCTGGATTTCTACCAGCAAACCCACAGCAGCCTGGGCTGCTGGAGGCTCTTGTGCAGCCGCAGGCAGTGGGAGCAGCCTGTGTGCCACACGGGCTGTGGTTACACTGCTGTGCCCCATCAGAGCCTTGGCACAGCAGTGTCCCCCTCCAGCATGGGCCAGGTGGCACAGGGCCAGGGACTGGGAATGCCCCTGTGACCAGATGACGACTTACAAACACCCCAATTTAAGTCAACAGCTTCTAATAGGTACAATAATAGAACCACAGACTGGTTTGGGTTGGAAGGCACCTTAAGGACCACCCAGTTCTGACCCCCTGTCATGGCAGGGACACCTTCCACTAGCCCNCCTCCCAGTTCTGACCCTCTGTCATGGCAGGGACACCTTCCACTAGCCCAGGCTGCTCACAAGAAGAAGAGGAGACACAAACGCAAGATTTCTCAGTAGAAAATAAACTAACAGTTGTTGAGCTGCAGGAGGCCATCAGGGATGGGACAGGGACAGAAAAGGGACAATTCCCACCACAGCCAGCCCCTTGCCCTGGTGGACACAGGAGTGCTGGGACACTGCTCTTGGCACTGACAGGGTTTCCTTCCTCTCCTCCCTCCCATTACACAGGGAGGCCATGGGGCATCTGCACCCCCCGCGTGGCTTTTCTCTGTTTGGTCACTGATCTTTCCAGCATCCCACGCTTCACCATGGCCTCCTCCCTCCCTCAGCTGGGTTTTCAGTGACTGCCCCACCGCCCGTGGCGCGGTTCCACCACGCTGATGGGCACTGCCCGTTTTCCCAGGAAATCCAGGCTGACGAGAAGAGGCAACGCAGGAGGAGACAGAATGTTTCCTGGCGTGGCTGTTCTGTGCAGCTGAAAGGGGATACGTGTGCTGACACTGCTCCTTCCACCACGGAGGGCTTCAGACACGTTTCCAAGCACTCCCAGCCCCACGCCAGTGAAGGGGGAAACTGGGCACGGAGCAGGAGCTGTGGCGCTTCTGGTCTGGCTGAATGAGCGCCGTACGGAGCAGCTGGCAGAGCGCTCGTGGGCAGATGGGCACCGAGGAATTCTGCACCCATCACACCCGACTGAGGCCTTTTCCCCACGCCCCCAGTGCCTCCCTGAGGCACCAGATTTGGGGGCAGCCCCAGAGCCAGACCCTGCAGCTGCCTCTGCTCTGTCAGCCCCAAGAAGCCACAGACCCAGCAGCCCAGCCCTGCTTATCTTGCAGGATCTGAAGAAAGAACAAACACAGCAGTTTCCAACCCTGAGCTCAAGTTTCTTGCCAACAAGAACTGTTAAAAAAACAACTTATTTTGCTGTTTCTTTCTATGGAAATTATTCACAGGGAGAAGCTATTCACAGGGCTTTTCCCAAGCATTGTATAACCTCTATATCCTGCTATTTACACACTACAAAGAAGCAATACTTCAAATTTGAGGTGGGATTACAGCTTGGTGCTCCTTTTACATCTCCATCATGCAGGCAGAGCAGTGAAGGCTTTATTAGCTGAATTACCAGAGGTGTTGGCCAAAGAAGTGTCCTGTTCTCTCAAGCTTTCCCGTCTCGCTCTTCCCCAGCTCCTGCTCTGCAGTGCCAGCTCCCAGGGAAGGAAGGAGCTCCCAGACACCACCAGCCTTCCCCTGAGCACTCCCTGCAGCGCTGGCCTCAAGCTTTTGGGAACAATGACTAATTTGGATCAATTGCCTCAGGATTTGATTTGATTCCAGTGCAGTGACTCGTAACACCAGAGGAGTCCCCAGTTCTGGGGGGTTAAGGATTTTGTGCTCTGTGGAGAATACTCAGCTCGTGGGACAGACTTGCAGCAGGGATGTGGAGGAAGACAAGGTCTGTGGTCAGCAGGGCCAGTGGCCCCAATCCTTCCCGGGTCTGCCATGCCCTGGGCTGCACAGCGTGGCTGTCCCAGTGGATCTGCCACTGCTGTGAAAGCTGTTCCATTTTTCAGCTGGTGCCTTGAGAGAAATGATGCCTCAAACTAAGGAGAATAACATCACAGTTATGTATTTATTTATTTGAAAGGACAAACTCGCAGTTTAAGTAAACCCTCATTGCTACGATGACTTATTGATATGTTTAAAGGAAACCTTCCTTTTTTGGCTATTTTTTATCTTAAAATTCAGTGTTTTGTTGCAATAGTGAAAATCTTTACTGTGTCACTGGATTCAAAGTCAGAAGTACGTTAACAGGCCATGGCAGAGGGGAGACATTACCCAATATGGACTGAAAATGAAAACTGCTCTTAACATGTATAACCTCAGTGCAGGAATGGCAGGAAAGAATCTCCTCTTAAAAGCACTTGGACACCATTTGCTTTTTCAGCTTTAAATCCTCTGCTGCGAGTCACCCTCACAAGGACCAGGACAAGGTATTTCCACTCACCATATTTTATGATAAGCATCTGTTGAGCAGCCACTCCAGACAGCGCTGGGGGAATATAAATCTAGAGGGGTGTTGAGGAATCTCAGCCATTTCCCTGCAGAAATGTATTTGTATGCCCAGGGACACAGGGCAGCTGTTTACATTTCCCCAGAGTGATTACAGCCCTGGGAGCACTATCTCCATGTTTACAGCTCTCTGGACAGAGCCTTCACCTCCTGTCACTTGTGGTCTTTCTGGGGTGGAAGCCCACCTGGAAATACTGACTCGCATCACAGACTTGTAAAGGTTGGAAAAGACCTCCAAGATCATCAGGTCCAGCTTTCAACCAAATACACAACCACACACACTACCCATATCATCCAGGGACACGTCATGCCCAACCTTGCAGAGCTGCCAAGAGCCCACAGTTCAAACCAGCTCCTACAGTGAGAATTCCCTGACCCTGGTGGCTCAGCAAGGCCTTTGCTGCAGGGAAAGGGAGATGGAGAAGAGGAGAACCCCCCTCATCAGCCCTGTCAGATGGACCCTTGTGCTCGACAGGGCTGGCTGGAGCAGAGGGACCCTCCAGGCTCTCTCACAGTGCTGCTCCAAAGCACCTGCAGCAGGCATGGAGAATCCCCTGGGAGCAGGATGGGGACAAGGCAAAGATCACTGCGGCTGGTGTGATCTGCCCCTCGAGTTGAGCCTGAATCTATTCCCAGTGGCTCCCCGAGCCCGGAGCAGCCCCAGCACTCCCATCCCATCCCATCCCATCCCGTCCCGTCCCGTCCCGTCCCGTCCCATCCCATCCCATCCCATCCCATCCGTCCCAGCACTCACGTAGTGCCCGGCCGCGGGCGCGCTCTCCAGGGCCCCGTTGGGCGACTCGGGGGCTCTGCCGGGGTCGATGCTCTTGTCCTGGGCCTTCTCCTCCTCCTTCCCGCCGCCGCCCTGGCCCGGCAGCGCCACTTCCCCAACTCCCAGCGCCTCGGCCTTGTACTTCTTGACGAACTCCTCCATCAGCTTCTGCTCGCCGTCGGCGAGGCCGCGGCACTGGGCCGGGTCCTGGTCGTAGAGCGGCAGCTGCCGCGCCAGGCGCCGCCGGCGGTGCAGCGCCCCGTCCGTGCCCGCCACCGGCTGCAGCTCCCTGGGGATCAGCTCCATGTACTGCATGGCCTGCATGGGAGACACCCGTCACCGGGCTGCGGCGGCAGGGAGCACAGCTCGGCAGGGAGATGCTCCACTTGTGCCACGGAGCAGCAGCAGAAAACTTCCCCTCCCTTCCCCCTCCGAGGTGTTTGAACCCACAGTTCAGAAATAACAGGCTGAACTGGCTCAGATGTCAGTGGCAGCCAGGCTGTTACAAATAATTTCATCCTCAGAAAACAGACTGGGTGTTTTTATGGTGTTTTGGATTTTGTTTGTTTGTTTCTTTTTTTAAAAAACAAAACCCAGTCCGCCAAGGAAAGCAAAGCAGCACGGACAGACCTGCTCTGCACAGAAATCCCAGCACACCCTCCCTCACTGGCACTACCACGACACTTTTCTATGAACCTTGATAACACAGCTGCTGAAAAGACTAAAAACCCATAAACATCAAAACCCATGAGCAGCTCTCTATTGCCTTGTGCTGGAGCAGGGAGAGCTGTGGGGAGCGAGGCAAAGGCCACACTGAGCACCCCAGAGCTCTGCAGGGCTGTGTGCAGAGCAGCTCACAGTGAAAGATCACCCTTTATCAATTAACGAGATTATCATAATACAGGAAAAATTCAGATAGCAGTTGGGTCTGTGACACCCACCGACAGCCACCAATTTCCCCTGACTGCTGATTCCACAGCAGAGGGAAGGTGTTTGGTCACATATGTCCTGTGACACGGAAAGGAAATGCCCAGAAACTGCCCAAAATAGTCTCTGACTTCCCTGGCCACTACCTCAACAGCAGAATAAACCCATCTCAGTCTCAGGCTGGGTTAGTGCTTGTGGGCCATGGGGGCTGCACAGTTAACTTCTCCTGGCCAGGAATAAGGAAGGGAGTTTCCCACTCCGGCATTTTTCCTATTGTAGTGTGAAGAGCGACAGGGCAGCCAGTTGGCTCCCTGCCACTCCCCGTCAGACCAGCATCCAGCTGCATTAGATTTGCTTCTTACTGGGTCAGCACTTGAAAACTCAATCTAAAAAACCTTAGCAAAGAGATTTAACTGTTTGTGGCACATCGGCTGCTTCAGGCTGGGCTTTTCAACACAGAAATGCCTGCACAGCACTGAACAACTCAGCACGTCAGGAGAAACTTCCAAGTCACTTCCACCTTGGCTACTCTGAGCCAGAGAGCAGCACTGCCGGGCGGAATTCCTGACAGGAAATCTGGAACAGCAACAGATAATGATTTCATGGAAGCAGGGCTTCTTCCCCACATCTTGGGGTGCGAGTTAAAATCACTGCACACGGGGATATCAGACATCAGCACTCAGTACATCGTGCCCCTGTGCAAAGGTGGGGTTTATGACTAGTTTCCTGGGAAGGTTGCTGCCCTGTGAGAGAAGGTGGTGCTTGGGAACAGCTGCTTGGAGAGCTGTGGGGTGCTGGGGCAGTGATCTGGTGCTCAAATGGCTTTCAGAGACGTGAGAAATCCTAAGAGGAACGACAGGAGAAAGAGACAAGCATTCCCTGACAGCTCCTCCCCGGCTCACACAGGCACTGCCCCACAAAGGGAAACAACTGAACTGGGTGCTGTGTGACCAGGACCACCAGCACAGCACGAGCTCCAGCAGCGTGGTGGGATCTCAGTGGGAGAAATCCTCAATCCACGGATGTGCCCAGAGCAATGAACACTTATACCAGAGCAAGGGGCCAGCACGGGCACCTGCAGCCTCCTGTTCCGCCCCACCTCCAGCATCTCCACTCCCAACACAAAGCCTCTGTGCTGAGAGTGTGAAAAGCAAAGCCTCAAGGCTTTTGTAAAGGCTTCCTTAAAGCCTGCTCAGGGGCACGTTTCAGTATCTGCCCAGATATGTAGTGGGATTTCACTCCCTGATCAAGGGAATGCCTAAAGTTATAAGTGCAGATGTCATAAAAATGTGTCCAGAGAAAAGATCAGGGGAAAAAAAAAGTCCAACCTGACACCAAAAACTGCCATGAAGAATCAGAAAAAGTTGCTACATCTACTGCTATCACTTATCGTTATGGCCAATGCTTCACTGTGTTGCCTGAGTGCAGGTAATTTGGAGGAAGAGCATTTTAGTTTTCACTGTTCACTACTGGATCTTGGAGCTATTTTATGATCTGTTCTTTTCACTCTCCCCAAGGACCCAAGTATCTGCTTCATGACTTCTGCAGGCATGGCTTAACATGCTCTGAACTTCCTCCTATTATCGACAATCCACTTCAGCAAAACAAGGTTAAAAGCCATCCCACGTTTCCAGCCTGCCTTCAGGAGGAAACCACTGGAGCGAGGCAGTTGTGCACTAACAGCTTTTTGGCCCAAATCCCTTTGAAACTATCCCGAGAGTGGCTGACATCCAGCCCTTCTCCTCAAAGTTTGTCAAGTTGATCTGCAAGCCGGAATTTATCAAGGTTGTCTCCAAAGCTCCTGCTTGTTGTTTACTTGAACCAAGATACATTCCAGCCTGTCCAGGCACTATAAAGAGATCAAAAGCTTTCATAAAGTTTTTGAACCTCCCCCATCAGGAGGCTGGGGCTGGGCTGGGGGCTTAGTTTTGCATCCAGCTCTTGGTACCAGGACCACGCTCCCCATCTCCCCTTTTTACCCTGAGTTCTCTTTATAAAACCTAAACAGAGACATTTTGTACCCTCAGAGCTGCCCCTTGCCAGCAGCACAGGATGGAGCTGGATGCTGCNTCGATGGAGCATCCCCAGCACACAGCTCACCCCCCCCTCAGCCTGTCTGAGGCCCTCAGGGTAACTGGCTTTTAAGCCAAATTAACCACTCTGGCTCTGGGGACTGTGGCTGCACTTTCACATCTGTACCCTCAATTCTTCTTTAAAAAAGTCTGGTTGCGTTTTCAGCAGTTTGCAGCTATTTGTATCAACAGCTTGCAGCTATTTGTTTCATTTGAGGAGCAGGAGCTCTTCACTGCCCACTGTTCCCTGACAGTGGAACACAGAATGGTGTTATACCACAGCACAGTGAAAAGCCAGCTAAACGCTTTCCCGCAAGAAATGCTCTGCTGGCTCACGCTTCCACACGCCGAAAACCACTTCCACCCCTTCCCACACAGCTGGTCCAGATGGAAACCAGGCACGGGAGGGAGGTGGAGCTGGGCTGGGGGCTTGGCTTTGGATCCAACCCTCGGAACGGGACCACACTCCCCATCTCGCCTTTCTACCCTGAGCTCTCTTTATAAAATCTTTTTTATTTGGACCAGGTTACGTTTGAACTGCAAGGAAAAGAATTCCCAGCTCCAGAGTTGGATGTGAGAGTGGTTCTGCCGGCAGCAGCACTGGGCAGAGCTGCTGCCCACACAGACAGGAGCTGCAGCAGGAGCTCCCAGGCAGAGCTCAGCTCCCAGCCAGGCTCACACGCCCTGGCACAAGGAGCCCTCCCACCCCTGTTCCGGGGGCAGGAAGCTCCACAGGGCTGCTGGAACAGGGAAGGGCTGCTGTTCATCAAAGGGAGTGTGAGGGACCCTGGGAATGGGGCCTCTGAGCCCGCCCTCCAGGGAAGAACTCCTCCAGCAGCACAGGGATGCTCTCTGGGAGCAGGAGAGGAGGAGGAGCGCTGAGGCACAACCACCCTGTGCCACAGAAGTCAAACCCCTTCCCACTCCTCCGCTTTCCCAGCCCAGACACCTCGAGAAGGCCTGGAGGAATCGTTCTCACATCCAGCCTGGGGCTTTGGAGCAGGCAGGGGCTGCACAGGGCTGCAGGACAGCAGGGATGGGATCTCTCCTCAGCCGTGCTTTTATTGCAGAGGAGCTTTCCCAAACGAGTGAGCTTTCTAGTTGTAAAATCCATTAAGACTTCTCCTAGAAATGTAAACAAACCTATAAAACCCAAGGGCGTTCCATCCCCCTCTCCTACCTACTCTGCTTATTCACACAGTTTTCCAAAACACAGAGTGCTCCGTACATTTCTGCTCTCTGAGGCAAACCATGACCTACTACTTTTCCCCAGTAACTTTATCCCAGAGCCGAGCTCCGTTCCCGAGTGAGCGACCCCAGCGCGCCGTGGATCCCCTTACCAGCTTCTGGGCGAGCCCCGGGGGAGCCCACTCGTAGGTGATGGTGTCGAAGGTGGGGTCCTTGCCCGAGATGTTGGGGTTGGTGACGATCATGCGGTTCCTCTTGTAGATGCGGCCGCCGTCGCCGCCCTTGAGCCGGGCCGTGAGCGAGGAGTACTTGGAGTCCGAGAGCAGGCGGCCGATCTTGCGGTCATCGTCCAGCTCCGAGCTCAGGCTGTGCTCCTCCTGGCTGCACTTGCACGACTTGCAGATCTTCCTGCGCCCGACAAGAGAGCACCCCGGCTGTGAGCTGGGCCGTGGGGGTCACACAACGCCTCAGTCCTGGGGCGTCAGCCCCTCCCAGGGGTCAAACACAGCCCGGGCTCATGGCAGGGACAAAGGCTCAGCACGGGATGGTTTGGGTTGGGGGGATCTTAAAGCCCATCCAGTGCCCCCCCTGCCATGGCAGGGACACCTCCCACTGTCCCAGGCTGCTCCCAGCCCCGTCCAGCCTGGCCTGGGACACTGCCAGGGATCCAGGGGCAGCCAGGGCTGCTCTGGGCACCCTCTGCCAGGGCCTGCCCACCCTCACAGGGAACAATTTCTCCCCAATATCCCATCTAACTCTGCCACTCCCCCTTGTCCTGTCACTACAAAATCTGCTGCCTCTCACCCGTGGGGAGCTGCTGCTTCTCCTGAACTTTGGAAACTCCTTCGAGCATCACTAAATTGGAGATTAGTCTCCTCACCAGACTCCAACAGCCCAGCACCAGCCTCACCTATTATGAAGCTTTACATGCCATTAAAAAATTGACTGCTGGAAGGAACTGATGCTTAACTGACTACAATTTGAACTGTAATAGGTATAAATCACACAGACAAGTGTCTAAAGACACTCTGGTGGCCAGCACTGCCATCAAACACTAATAGCAAAAGGGGCAAAGTAACTCTGACACAACCCCACGGATTTCAGCACGGTCTTGGAGTAAGAATGAGTCCAACCAGCCTTTAATGGAGTCAATTAAAAAAAAAATGGTTGTGCTTCCACCAAATGAGTGTTTTAAAGTTTGGATTTCACACAGCTGAGGTATCACAAGTGGGAGCTGAAGGCACCACAGCCTCCCTGCACCACCACCGTAGAGCCACGCGACGCAGGGAGCTCCCCAGGAGCAGAGAGGAGCCCAGGGTTTGTGGGGCACCTCAGAGGGCACTAATTCGCTTTTAATTACTGACACCTGGATGTCTGCACTCCATTTTAAAGCCCCTCTGTTGTCCTGCTGGGGCAGCGAGCAGCCCCTGCCCCGAGCTGGGCACTGATATCAGCGGCTATTTACCCAAATTTGTGTTTTTAAGAGGAAAAACTGGAAATAAAGTATCAAATAACAAGATGTTCTGCCACTAAGCACATTTCAGTCAGGATGCAGGACAGGACCAACGTTACCTCCAGGAGTGTGGCTCGAAGCCCGTGCACAGCCCTCTGCAGCGCAAACAAGGCACACCTCTTCCCACCTGTGGCTGGCTCCCCGACATCTGGAAAAGAGCAGGACACCGAGCTGGAAGGGCTTTATCCTCAGAGGCCACCTGAGACAGCACTGAGAGTGTATATTATCCTTCAGACTGGTTTCTTCAGCCATTCCTTGTGTCCCATGAAGCCTCAAATCTCCCAAGCCCCATTTGACCATGTCCAGGCAACCAGGAAACTGTGGTTTCCACAGAGAACAGGAAATACAGTGGGGAAATGCTCTGGGGAGGAGAGGTGGTGGTGCAGTGACACGGGGGGCTGTGGTTGTGCTGCATTTTTTGCTGCTCACTGAAAACAGACAAAAGTCACCCATCCATGGGTGCTCACTGCTGCAGAGACACCCTAACAACCTCCCAACAGGAGAAAGATGAGCAAAAAACCCACACCAGGAGCCCATAACATTGGAAAATAAACCTATTTTAGTGCCTGTCCCATGAATTTATCAAACATGGCTTTCTGAACGTGAAGAATGCAGGAGGGTACGGCGGGAGAAAAAAACAAAGTGCTGCAGGAGGCACCAGGGCAAGGTGACACCACCAGACGCTGAATTTATCTCAGCCTGGATGTTTATACAGGAGCTGTCAGGCTCCTGCCTGAAAGACATGCTTGTTCCCTGTAAAAACGAGCAGAAGGAAAACAAGGACAGTCCCAGGCCAGCAGGAGCAGCGGCAGCAGCACGGGAGCGTCACCCCAGCTCTGCAGATGAGACCCCGCAGCCAGAGACCAACGCACACGGCTGAACCCACGCTCCAGCAAACCCCAACGCCTTCAGCCCCCAGGCAGCACTGCCACGTGGCAGGGCTGGGCAGGCTTCTGACCACTCTGGGCATCACAGCTGGCATTTCCCACCGGGGCCTGTGACACGCACAGGGCTCGCAACTCCCGGCCTCTCTGGGGCCATTTATCAGATTTTGGACAGGGTCTTCAATCTCTCTGGAGACACGAGGCTGTTCTAGGAACTGACTCTTCAGCGGTGCACACACTGAGAGCCTGCCTGCCTCACAGAACAGCTGACCTGGAAGGGGCCCACAGGGACCATCCTCATGCAGCTCCCTGGTCCCGGAGAGGCTCAGGGCTCAGAGCCTGGCGGAGGCTGTGGAGGTGCCCAGTGCTGGAGAGGGCTGGTACCTGCCCATGCCACCCGACCCCAGTCCCTGCACGCCTCTGCATTGTCACAGCCCTTCAGTACAAGATCATGCACTATTTAAATCCCTCTCTGGCACCTCGGAAGAGGCTGTGCTTGCCAAAACCTATTTTCAAAGGGAGGGATCAACAGCAGTGAAAGAACAGATGCTGCTTCCCAGCTTCTCAGGGACCTTGGGCTGACCCAAGCCGTGTCCAGCAGCTCCAGGCTCTGGATCTCTGCCCAGAGGCAAACCCAGTGATGATGCTGGCAGCTCTTCTTCCTCCTGCTCCCTCCTACACCCTGTCCCACTTCAGCACCAGGCTCCTCAAAGCTCCTGCATGGAGCTGGGACACCCTGAGCTCTCATCTGATGCTCAAACTCGTTCTGCAGCTTTTGGGAGGAAAAGGTTATTTGATGGCACTCAGGAAAGATATTTCACTTACATGGAAAACACGATGTTGCTAAGAAGTACAAAGTTTTTATTAACAGGTGTTCTAGAAACGACCAGATGTTTGTCTGCCAGTTTTAAGGTAGATGACAGGCCTTTACATGCCTTTTTTTCTTGCCCAGAACTATTAAGTCTCCACACAAGGCTGCTCATCCTGGAGAAACCCAGCCCAAGGGGTAGGAAATGGTCTGTTTCAGCTCCCTTTGCCCCAGGACTGCTGTTTTATTTCTGCCTCACCTTTCACCTGGAATTTTCATCTCAATTTTCACCTGCAGTTTGTCCCAATATTTTGAAGCCAATGAAAAGACCTCTCACCCCCAGAGTCCATAAAAGTACATCTTAAAAATGGCCTTAACATGCCCAAACACGCCCCCTGCCTCTCATATCCAAACGGAGGATGGATTTGGTTCTTCAGCCATGTGCCAGCTCTCCAGGACAGATAAAGACACCGAGGATTCCCTCAGACCACTAACAGCCCTGCCAGTTCTGAGCCACGTGCCAGGTACCCACTGAGTGCTGGGGCTTAGCTGACCCTGATCTCAGCGAGTCAAACAGGAGCTGAGTATCAGCAAGGGACTGCGAGTGGTGGTTTATCTAAAACACAAACATCTGGATTAAATAAACTCCTTTGGAAGAGGTTCATTCACACAAGGGGAAAGGCACAGGGAGAAGTGTGGTCAGGAGCACGAGGCAGCACGGGAACCTCCCCAGACAAGCTGACACTTTGGAGTCCAAGGAAGTGCCAGTGCAGGAACCCTCAGCCCCAGAGGTGCCCAGCAAGCTCAGACCCCTCTGGGCAGCATCTCCTCGAGGTTCTGAAAGCCCAGGCAGCCTCTGTTCGGAGGAGAGAGTTATTTCTCACTCGTTCAGAAGCAGAGGGAGATTGGAGCCACTCTCACTCTCATCCCTGTGCAGGGGCCAAGCACAACAGGCGCCAGTGCCCGGTCACTGCACGTCCTGCCCAGGCACGGAGCTTCTCCTCATGCTCTGCTACAGCTCCTCACATAGGCATAAAAGGAGATTTCTGTTAAAAAATTATGCAAGACACTGCAAAAACCCCAAACCCGGTAAGATAATGTGAAACAAATGCTCTGACTATCCCAGGCTCCACCTATGCCCAAGCCCATCCCGGAACTGCAGCTGAACTTTGGCATCACCTTAAGATAAAGAGTTTGGAGACATTTGTAATGCTTTAAGAAAGTGCCAAAAATCCCAAACTAGGCCTGTGTCAACAGACTGGTTGAAGAAAAGCAAATCCCGCTCATCAGGACTAGATAGACACTCCTTGCAAGATTTCTGTTTTGGCTTTCTGTGCCTCACAGCATTCTTGCTGCTAGAAGAGAGAAAGCAAGTCAGGGCAGAGGAAATTCTTGGGTAGTGAAATGATAGGAAATCGAGGCTGTTCTACCCACAAAAACATTGCTGAGCAGTCCCAGGAACACACCAGCAATGCCATGGTTTGCTGTTACACCAGCCAAAGACAGGGCCATCATTCGCTGAGCAGCTGGAAAACAGAGAGCCCGGAATGACAAGTGACAAGGAAAGAACCCAAACACGGCTCCACCTTGCTTTGGAGCTTGAGGAGTCCTCTGGAAAGGAGCACTGAGCTTCCCAGGCAGGTCTGGTGAGATGGAGCCCTGGCGAGGAGCTGCGAGCAGCTCAGGCTCCAGCTGCTCCGTTTGCTGCTCAGCTGAGACTCCAGAAGGGTCTTTGTTCTGTCCCCTTCTGGCCAGCCCAGCACACCTGGGCCAAGGACCCTTTGCCAAAGGCAACCTGAATCCACTCTGACAGCTGGGTTTGGTGCCAGGGACTGCCCTCGGCGGCAGCAGAACCCGTAGGACTCCGGCCTGAAATCCCATTCAGAGTTCCAGTGAGCTTGGCCAGTGTGGTGGTGAATCCAGGACCATGGAGGACCATCGAGGACCCATCACACATCCCAGCACTCCTGTCCCCACCACGGGACAGGGCCAGGACTCAGCTCTCTCTGACTGCCGTGCTCGGTGCCAGCAGAGCACCACTGTCACTGGGGCAGACCCACGGGCAGGGTGAAGGGTGTCCCGTGGCATTTATCCCTCCTGGCACTGCTGCCTGAGTCACCCGTGGCTCTCCAGCCCGCAGAAGGGCTTTGGGGACACAGTGCCACAGCCACGGGTCCAGAAGGGACTGGCAAAGGGGCCCTCCTGCTTCCACAGAGGCTTCTGGATCCCGAAAGCATTTATTGCACAACACCCTATTTGGAGACTGAAAATGGTGCTGGAGACACGTAACTACCTCAAGTATGTTTTCCCCTCCTTTTTAGGGAGGGAAGAGGAAAAGCTGGTTTCCAGAAAGTGACTCCAAGTTCACAACAGCCCTTCATGGCCGAGGTCCTCGTTTCACCTCTCCCCGCAGCCAGTGCTCCCCAGTGGCCACGACAGGCTCAACCCAAACCCTCCCTGCAGCCTCGGCATCAGATACCCTTCCCTAAATCACAGCATTGAATACCCTTCCCCTAAATCACAGCATCGGATACCCTTCCCCTAAACCACAGCATCGGATACCCTTCCCCTAAATCACAGCATCGGATACCCTTCCCTAAATCACAGCATTGAATACCCTTCCCCTAAATCACAGCATCGGATACCCTTCCCTAAATCACAGCATCGGATACCCTTCCCCTAAATCACAGCATTGGATACCCTTCCCCTAAATCACAGCATTGGATACTCTTCCCCTAAATCACAGCCCGGGCACGACAGAGCTCCAGGGAGGCTGGGGGACCTCGAGAACCCCTTGGAGGGGGTTCCTCCAGCTGCAAAGAGTTTGGAAGATTAACAGCTAACTCTGAAATAGACCCTTGAACAAAGGAACAGGGAAAAGCCACACAATATTCACATGGGTGGGACCAGGCTGCTCAGCGCAGTTGCTGAGGGATAGGGATGGTCAGCAGACCATTTGTTGTCATTATCTGACTATAATAGAGCTAAGCTTGCACAATAATAGCGGGCTAGCTCAAACTTCCTTAAGGACTTGGGGCTAGCTCAAACTTCCTTATGGATTTGGGGCCAGCTCAAACTTCCTTATGGATTTCCAATAACTGGAGGGTGCAAGGAAAGCAACTGCCCTTAGAAGTGCATTAACAAGTACACACTTTCACTACTGCAGTTCTGAGAACAGCAAAGAGATGTTTTGATTTATTTTCTTCTCATCTTCATAGAAAACATCCATTGTAATCATGACCTGCAAGCAATTTGTTTCCCTGCCAGATTCCAAGCAAGCGTTATCCCAATTACCACACTCACAGGGAAAAAAATCCCTTACAAAAGGCTGTCTTTCATCTCAAGTTCTCTCTATTGGATTTATGTCAGGCACCAATGAATGAGTTGATATCATCTGGAATACTGGAAGCACTTATTGTATCAAACCCTACAGAGTAAGAAGTTTTCTGCCTTTTATTTTAGCAACATAAAGACCAGGAAAAGGCAGTGATACTGGAGGAAACTATTTCAATGGAGCTGCCAGATCCCAACCTACAGGATGACAGAGCTCCAACAACCAGGGCCTCTGCAAATATCTCCCTCTTCCAAGAGCACATAGCTGGCAGCATTCCTTTCTTCACTAACAATGTGTGAATTAATGATAAGACAAGGGCAAATGCTGAAAAATCAGATTTTTTCACAAGCCAGACAGTGCTTCAGATACTTGGACTTAATTATAAACCCAAGCCAAGCTGTGAGGAAGTGTCTGGAATGGGAAGAACCCCCCCAGACTCTATTAGACAGCAGATGTGCAGAGTTCCAGAGCAAAGGGTCTCCGGGTGATCTCCAGTGCCCTGCCCAGAACCAGCTGTGTCCTTCCCATGTCCCACAGGAGGAGAAGGTTCTGGATGCCTCTGGGAATGGGGGCCCTCAGAACACTGACAGGATGCACTGATGGGGCTGCTTCCATCAAATTTCCATGTAACAACTGATTTAGGACTGAATATCTTCTCCGCAGTAGGAGAAGGATTGTTACAGTGGAGGAAACAGAGAAAGCTGAAGGTGGGACAAGGGCAGGGCCACGCCTGGGCCCCCATCTCTGTCCTTCACCCCGTCCTGCACTGCAGCCTCTCCCTATCAGCCCCGAGCTTCACAGTCTCAGCACAAGTTTCCCTCTTGGAGGGAAAATAAAGTGAGGCGGCTTTGAGCACCATATCTGCAGGTCTTCAGAAAGAGCACATGAACAAGTCCAAGAGAATCGTGTGGCTGGTGATGCCCTGAGCCCAAGGCAGAGGCTGAGGGACTGTGCCACCCCAATGCTGACAAGACACAGTCACAATGCCTTGGAGAGAATTTACTCTCCTGTGTCCCTCTGATGTAACCAAGGGATGGAGTCAGTGTTGGGACTGGGTGAGATGGTAGAAGGGTGGGGAATCAGGCTGCTACCAGCATTAGGAAATTCCTGCTCGTCAAAAATTGCAAATAGCTGCCTGGAAATCTTTCCCTTTCTCTGAGCCCCATTGCTAAATGGAACAGTAGCTCCAAGATGGGACATCTGAGTACTGCCTTTCCTGGATGGCTGAAATACAGTATTTCCTTCTGTAAAAAAAAGGAGAAAAACCCCAGCCTAAACAAATACTCCAGACAGTGCCTCCCTGCAAGACCGGAGGGATTTTGTAATTTGTAAATTTCATTTTATTGGCCTCAGTTGAGCTCTGAGACCAAGTCCCAAAATAAGGTCTTTAACCCCTGTGCTGCTTTATGATTCCGTGTCTATAAATACTTGCCCAGAGCAGGTTTCTCCATTAAGATCCACATCTGCTTCCCAGTGACAGCTGCTCCCTCCCCTGGGCTCCAGCACGAGGACACGGCTCTGCGAGCAGGGATTCAGTCCCATGAGGACAAGCCAGCTTTCAGGGCAGTCACAGCCACCTCCCCAGGCCACCAGCCATGTGTGACCTGTCCCCAGCACTGGGACCAAGCTCCTCATCCTCCAAGGGAGGCTCTGCAGAGACAGCACCAGCTCCAAAATGAAACTGAGCGTCTGCTAGAGGGGACTGCAGCCAGAAGGGATGAGCACGAACACTCTGCAAGGGACAAACAGCTCCCAGGGGTGTAACTGTGCACAGTTCCGTGGTCCAACCCCACAGAGCTGAGGTGCAGCTGTTTCACAGCCCTGACAGCGATTACACAACAGAGCAGCAGCACCTTCGAGGGACTCAGGCGCTGCCTCCACAGCCCCTCACTCACATCCTCATCACCACCCACCCAAACTGCTCAGAGCTCTGGGACACGACAGAGACTTCACAAACGTGTCCCACAGAAAATCTCTGGGCAGGACCCCGTTATCTGGGAGCTGAGCATCCTTCCCACAGAGGCAGGCACCTGCCAGGCTGCAGAACAGCTTGGGGCTCAGCCCAGGCACCCTGCACACCCTGACCACGGCACCCAGGTTATGAAAACATGAACGACAAAGCTGAGTCTCCAGCTGGGATGGCAAGGTTTTAAAAGCTCCAAGCTTTTGGACTCTACCAATGCAAGCTCCCAGTCCCTACCAGCGCTCCCACCCAATCTGCAGATACCTGCAGAGGGCTCTTCAAGCACCCAGGCACTTGGCTGATGAAGAAGGAGCTCCTGCCTCTCCCCGAGGCACCAAGACCCCCAGACTACGCCCAGGAGCTCATTTAGCCCTGCAAGAACAGCACTTCTCTGCTGTCCTACAGGATGCTTTGGGTGTTTGCAACCGAAGAAAGAAAAAGTTTAAGAATCCAAATTTGAATCAACTGAGTAAACTTTGCCTTGGCTTTGATGGGCGCTTTTAGCTTCGTGGGTTATTTTGCTCTGACAAGAAGGGACAGAGTTTAGTGAGAACAGTACACAAGCCCCGGAGCCTGGCCGGCCAGCTGGGCCCGCTCCAGCGCTCGCGCCGTGCCAGCCATCGCCTTCTCCCTGCTTTGAGCTCTAACTCTCCACTCAGAATTTAATCTAAACAAGCCCTGTGCCAAACAGAATGCTGTCCCACTCATGCTGCTTTAATTTCCTCAGAAAGAATCCCAGAATACGCTAGGCAAGACATCAACAATAATTAAACCCAACAGTGATTGAAAATCAAATTTTCGGGGCCTCGCAACAAGCTCTAATGAGTTCCAGACTTGCCTTCCCTGACTTGCTCAGACTGGCTGTGTGACACTGCCAAGCTAAATTAAAATTTGACAGTATTCCACACCGTGCCCAGAAAAAGTGCCCGTCTTAGGATTCAGGAAATTAAACAGCCGTCTACTGCAGAGACACCCATTTATGTTTGGACGTAGATTATTCAGACACCGATCCAGGGTCTGTATTATTCTTTTTCCTTGTTTTCATTATGTCATTTCATATCCCTTTTGAAGCACAAACTAGCCGGGATGTCTTTTTCCATCCTGCAGCGTTCAGGTGAGAGGAGACAGGCAGCTGGGCAGCAGAGCTGTGCAGAGCCCGGGCATCCCCCTGCCCACGCAGGGCTTGGCTCAGCACTGCCCACGGCAACGCTGAGAGCGTCCCCCAGCAGAACTGCACCTTCCACCACGGAGTCTGTGCCACTGCCTCAGATCTCACTGACATCAAAGGTGACATCTTGTCCTTCACCCTTCCACCACGGGGAGCTGAGCGTCCAGTGCACGTTTTGGGAAGTCTCTGATGGTTTCTGCATTCACAAACATTTTGGGGTGCACTGTGAGCCCTCCCTGCTCCATCCCCTGCAGATGATGCTTGAGAAGCTCCTGGGAGACGGCTCCAGTGCAGAAACAGCTTTGCCAGGGCGCATCCCTCAGCAGGGGCTTGCTCAGCCCTCCTTGCTGTCCAAACCCAGCCCTGCTCCTGCACTCCCTCCCATGAAGGACCCCCAGCCTGGGGCTGCTGGCAGGAGCTCGGCCCCGCTCAGACTCCCCTGCTCCAGCCAAGGCAGGAATTGAGCTGCTGCGGCAGACCCAGCCCGAGCACAGCCCAGCAGCCAGCACACAGCCCCGTGGAAAAGGCTCCATTTTCCCTCCTGAGGACCCATCTCCACTCAGTGCCTGGCAAGGGCTTCCCGAGGGCTCCAGCTGGCACCCAAAGGTGCTCTCCCCACGGGAGCTGCGGCAGCCAGGACCCTGTGGACATGCCTGAGGTATCAGCAGCATGGACCTGCTGGGAGAGGACACACTGAGTCTCTGGGGATGTCCCACCAGGCTGTCCCTCCAGCAGGTCCCACCAAACCCTGACCAACTCCTGCAGGGACAGGGCCACCCCACGGTGCCCCACCGTGGGTGCCTGCCCTTGTCAGCAAGCACTGACAGCGTCCCCAGGGCGGGCAGCCAGCAGGGTCGGCAGATAGGGAAGGAGGAGGGAGAGAGGGAAGGAAGAATCCTGAATCCCTCGGTCCCAGCTCAAAGCATCGTGTATTTGAGGGAGAGCAGGACAGGAGGGTGCTGAGGAGCACAGCACAGCCCAGCTGCCCAGACCGTGTCTGACAGCAGCTCCTGCTGCCAAACACCAACCTTTGCCCGGCTGTCCTGCAAGGAACAGCCAGTTTTCAGAAAACCTGGTAAACAGCTTTCCCTGGGATCCAGCAGCGGCTCAGTTCAATCCTAATGGGACAGAAGGCGCTACACCTCGACAACAGCCAGGCTGACAGGCAGCATGGGCCCCCAACGCCAGCACTGGCAAGAAACTTCATGGCAGAGGGGACAATCCCCCAGGGCAGGGTCTGAGGTGCCCCTGGGCCCCGGGAGACCCATGGCCACTGGTCCCAGGGCACACACCGGGCACTGCCCAGCGAGATGCGATCACACCAGGCTGACATGGGGTGCTGAACTCATCCCCGAACCACGCGGTGACAAAGGTGCAGAGAGGAAGGTCATGGGAGCAGCTGCTGCCATTCCACACGATTTTATCTGGCAGTCAGAATCCCTTCCATCCAGCTTAGTGCCAGCAGGGCCTGGCGGCTCACAGGACACGGCGGTAAGAGCCGGGATTTCTTGGATTAAGCACTTTCCAGAGGGTCTAGAAGGGGGCAAGCGACTCTCTCACTCCCTCAGGACTGCAGCTCAGCACGGCTGAGCCGAACGCGAGTTAATTCAAATAACAAACAGTCGCTTTCCCAGCAAAAGCTTTGGTGGAGTGATTTTTGCCCTGAGATAAGCACAAAGGCAGGCACGGCGCTGGGCACGGCGGGTGGGCAGTCCCAGCGCGGCTCCGGGCACTGCAGCGCACGGGTCAGGTGCCTATGGAAGGGCAGGAAGGAGGGAAGAACCTGGGGGACGGGGTCGGTCCCCCCCGGCCCGAGTGGGGGTGTCCGCCCGGTCCAGCCCCCCGCGGGAGGGTTTGCCCGCCCGCAGCCCTGCCCGGCCGCCGGCACCGGGGGCAGGAAAACCCGGAAAGGAGAGATATCGGGGAAAAAAAGAAACTCCCGGCGCTTCTCATCCATGCGGAGCCCGGTGCGCACCCGCCCCTCCCGGGCACCTCCGGAGGCGGCTCCCGCACGGGGAAGCGCGGGGAGCGCTCGGCCCCGGGCACCGCGCTCGGCCCCGGGCACCGCGCTCGGCTCCGGACACCGCGCTCGGCCCCGGGCATCCCGCTCGGTCGGTCCCCGAGCGGACCCGGCCCCGTCCCACCGCGGGCTGTCCCGGGACAGGGATCGGGACCATTCCCGGTGTCCCCCGGGCTGTCCCGGTATAGGGATCGGGATCGTTCCCGCTGTCCTCCAGGCTGTCCCGGGATGGGGATCGGGATCATTCCCGGTGTCCCCCGGGCTGTCCCGGGATAG
>VZTG01003809.1:489072-515250 GCA_013397845.1 Melanocharis versteri
AACGGGACCGGGAAACGGGACCGGGATGGGAACGGGATGGGAACGGGACCGGGAAACGGGACCGGGAAACGGCCCCAGAGGGCAGGGTGAGGGGGGCACTGCGGAGGAATCCGGCACGGGGAAGGCGGGTAGGCCCTGGCACAGGGTGCCCAGAGCAGCTGTGGCTGCCCCTTGATCCCTGGCAGTGTCCAAGGCCAGGCTGGACACTGGGGCTGGGAGCAGCCTGGGATGGTGGAAGGTGTCCCTGCCCACGCCAGGGAGGATGGAACTGGATAAAGGTCATCCTTTTCAATAATCAAACCATTCTGGGATCCTATGCTAGGACAGCACAGCCCCTGGGGCTTAAAAAAAGAGGGCAAAGAAAGAATGGTATTTGTAAGAGTTCCTGCCCCAAAGCAGTGGTGCCAGAGCGGGGTGTGGAGGAGAGGGATGGGCTGATGGTTTGGGGGTACCCAAGCACTGTGCAGCCCCTGGCTGGGGTGGGGGAGCTGGCAGCTCTCCAGCCAAGCTGCCTGTTGCGGCTGGCCTGGGACTGTCCCGCAGTCCCTGTGTCCTGCAGTCCCTCAGTCCCTCTGTCCCACTGTTCCACCATCCTCCCATCCCAGGCTCTGACAGCAAGCAGGGAAATGGATTTCCGAATCAGACAGGAATGTGCTGGGGCAGTTTGTCACAGCAGACAGACACGGAATGTTTTTAGCAGAAGAAACTGTCCGAAACCGTGTTTCTCTTGTTATTTCAATGGATGTTGAGTACTGAATGACAATCTATTGCCTTTTGTGTTTTGGGTTTTGTTTGTTTTTTTTTTTTTACATGGATTGGTGAGGTCTTTATTGCTTTAGCAAACATTCCTGCCTGCTTCAACAAACATTCCTGCCTGCTCCTGCTGTGGCCAGGAGGTCCAGCACAAAGCCCCTTTGTGCAGGTGAGGGAGAGAGGGCTCCACGTGCTCCCAGCTCACTCCCCTGGTTCCCCATTTCCCACTGATCTCAGCCATTCTCCCTTCATTGTGCCTGAGTCCAGGAAAAACCCTGAAATAACAGAAACCAGGATCCAGCTGCCTATTTTGATCTGTGATCTGGGAGCACAACCCCAGCTCAGAGCCGAACTGGCTCCTTAGAGCTGTAATCAGAAAAAAATCCTAGACTCTTGTTGATTTAATTTCTCCCATGTTGGTACATTTTTTTCCTGAGATTTCTCGCAGCATTCCTGCAGAGAAGGGGAACAGGGAAACAGATATCCCAGGGTCATTTGGACCTGGATATGCTTTTCCCGATGAAAGAATAGAATTTACAGCAGCCCTGTGGAAGGGGAAATGAGTGAGCAGCAGCAAAAGCCAGTACCACCCTGGGAGGAGATGGGAGTGCAGCACAGACCGTGTTTGCCATCCCCAGCCACGCTCTGCTCGGCTCCCAGGAGAAGAGACCTTTCTGCTGCTCCCGATGCGTTGCCTGGGTCCGTGCAGGGGCAGCTGGGTCACTGAACTCTCCACCCGAGCCTCAGAGTCCCCTGGGGACAGCAGTGCCGTCACCCTGGGCGGTGAGCACTGGGCTCTCCCTCGGGCACAGGACATGGGAAACAGGGCATGGGACACAGGGCATGGGACACAGGGCATGGGCATGGGACACAGGGCATGGGACACAGGGCATGGGACACGGGACACAGGGCATGGGACACAGGGCACGGNATGGGACAGGGGACACAGGGCATGGGACACAGGGCACGGGACACGGGACACAGGTCACAGGGCACCCGACACAGGACACAGGGCACAGGGCACAGGGCATGGGACACAGGGCACGGGACACAGGGCACAGGACACAGGGCACAGGACGGAGCGGGCAGTGCCTCCTGGGATCCAGCCCTGGGAGAAGGGATTCCTTCTCTTCAGAAGACACAACAGGGAAGGAGCACAGGAGCTGGTACTGGCTGGGTACAGCAAAGAGGCCGAAGGCACTGGGGGCTGGCAGCCCCTCCGCAGAGCAGGAATGTGCCCCCGAGTGAACATCTGAACATTTTTAGAAGAGGTATTTGAACATCCTCAAAAAAAAAAATCTGGGTTAAAAAGCAAGGGCAGAAGAGAAATTCTGGAGAGATAAAGTCCCTCCAGGGAGGGCGTTTGAACTTGACCTTCCAGAGGCATTTTGGGAGTGAGCAGAGAGAACAAACAGCACAGGGATATTGTTTTTCAAGCCCATGAAGGGCTTGGCAGCCCCGGGAAACGTTTGACATGGCAATGGGGTGACATTATCTCCCTTTCCCAAGGCACACGTGCACGTGGCGACCTGGGACATAGGAAAGAACTCACCAAGGGATTGCAGGGCGCCACGAGGTGCGGGGTGACAGGCCAGCACCCAGCAGGAGCAGCGGCACTGCCGTGCAGGTCCCCATCGTCTCCCAGGCTCACCAGGAGCTGAGCTCATGCCTTGGACGAGCGTAGAGGGAATGTTTTTCGTGGGGGAGCAAATCCACGTAGCGGGGAGATGTTACATGTAAAAGTGACAGAATTGGGTGGGGTTTTGTTTGTTGGTTTTGGTTTTAAGCAGCAGCTGCAAAGCTGTGCCCTTGCAGGCTCCAGGTGCTGGGCAGAACTGGGCGCTCCCTGTGAAGCCAAGGCTTTCCAGCAGCATAAAACCAACCCTAGAATAAGAGTTAAAGCCCTTCTAGATGCTTCCATTTACAATAAAAATACATCTGGAACAGTTGCAAGTAATGATAACACAAATAAATGAGAAGTGATAGTGAAACATAGGCGGCGTGAGAAGGCATGCCAAGGGCTGGCCATTCCCGATGTCCAGAACCTCCTCGGGAAGCCCCTGACGGTGGGAGCTCTCTGGGATGGGAAACACAGCCAAGCTGGACAGGGACTGTTTCAGTTTACAGGTTTCTGAACGGTTCAGCCTGTCAATAAACAGGAATGAACAACCAGAAATGCTGTCTCTGAGGATGAAATTGCTCCAGGACCGTGGAGCAGAGCGGGGCAGCCAGGGAGAGGTGGAGGTGAGCTCCAGGGAGAGGTGGGGGTGAGCTCCAGGGAGGAATGGAGGTCAGCTCCAGGCAGAGGTGGGGGTGAGCTCCATGGAGAGGTGGAGGTGAGCTCCAGGCAGAGGTGGGGGTGAGCTCCAGGCAGAGGTGGGGGTGAGCTCCAGGGAGGAGTGGAGGTGAGCTCCAGGGAGGAGTGGAGGTGAGCTCCAGGCAGAGGTGGAGGTGAGCTCCAGGCAGAGGTGGGGGTGAGCTCCAGGCAGAGGTGGGGGTGAGCTCCAGGGAGGAGTGGAGGTGAGCTCCAGGGAGGAGTGGAGGTGAGCTCCAGGCAGAGGTGGAGGTGAGCTCCAGGCAGAGGTGGGGGTGAGCTCCAGGCAGAGGTGGGGGTGAGCTCCAGGGAGGAGTGGAGGTGAGCTCCAGGGAGGAGTGGAGGTGAGCNGGGGTGAGCTCCGGGCAGGGGCGGGGGTGAGCTCCAGGCAGAGGGGGGGGTGAGCTCCAGGCAGAGGTAGAGGTGAGCTCCAGGCAGCTCCCAGAGCAGCCGAGCTGCGGGAGAGCCGCCAGCAGCGGGGATCACTGCCGAGGAACGATGCTGGGCTATACTTAGCTCTGTGCTAGGAAGAGACAGAATCATCCTGTGACTAAACACAGCTGATCCCTGCAGGAGTCATTCCCCATCACTTGCTGACAAACGGGCAAAGATGCTCAATTATGAGAAACAGGGATTTCAGCTTCCTGTTGATTCACTGGCAGCTTTTATCAGCACAGAACCATCCCGCAGAGGTGGCACCAGGCGGGGGCTCCTCAATGCCCTCGGGGTCTGCTGAGCCTGGAGGCAGCAGCCTGTCCGTGGGCAGTCCCGTTTCTGCTGGCATCAGCAGTGCTGTGTGATCCCAGCACTGCTCCCGACGGGCTGCTGGAGGTGAAACCAGACTCCCCTGCTCCTCTGAGCCCGTCTTCATCGGTCCACGAGGTCGGGAGTTTATTGGAGCCACCAAGGACAGGGGAGGAGAGGATGTATGAGGTCATGTGTGGGAGCACCACTGTCTGTGGTTTAAAGCTCCCGAAGCCATCCGTGTCTCGTGGTCCGATGGCGTCTGGGAGCTGCCAGGCTGGGCACTGAGGGGCTTTGGGGGACCAGGCATGCACGGAGCAGGCTGCGGAGGCTGAAACCCAGCTGCAGGGGAGAGGCAGAGTGGGGGGCTCAGAAAGAGATCCTTCAGGGTTCCATGATTTTCTCAGGAATCCCACGTGCAGGAAAGGGCCAAACCTCTGCCTGGAACTGATGTTGACCTGCTTTGTTGTGAAGAACTAAAAGGCATCTGTGGAGAAAGGGGATGAAACCTGGCAGCTGGAAGGGAGGTTTGCTGTTCCCAGGACACTGAAGCTGCGGGGCTCTGGAGCTGAGGAGCTCACGGAGCCCTGGTGCTGCCGGGGCACATCCACACCAAGAGTGTCCATCCAAAAGAGCTGCTTGGATGGCTCCTTGTTTAATTCAGCTGCAAATCTGTCCCGCAGACAGCAGAAACGAACAGACTGATGAGGATTCCTGATGCTGTGGGTGGTGAGGTGGCAGCCAGCACACCCTGAGGTGCCAGCAGGGACCAGCCCAGCAGCACCTTTGGGACGGGGCCCTCGCCCCTCTGAGAGCAGCGTTTGTGTGCTGAGGGAAGAGAGGCTGGTGCTCTGGTTAAAGGGATTACTGCAAGCTCTGCCGTGTTTTCTAGGGAGAGAATCTGTGGTATTACATTCTTGGCTAATTTTCAATTTTTCTCTTTTGTACAAACATAAAGGGATAAATGAAGTAGAAAATACGGCTCTGCAGCTGCTTTCAGTTAAGTGTTTTCCCCCCTTCCGTGAACGTAGTAGTAAAGCTACAGATTTGGTTGAAATATATTTGAAGAAATTTTCATCTCCTGGATCCCCAGTTGGAGCAGAGCAATCAAAGGGAAATGACAGGAAAATAAATGGAAGAAACTAATCAAAAAGGCAGACAAAGGCCAGTTAAATCCAGGCAGCTCTTTTTCTATTAAATATTGAAAAAGATAACCTAAATTTTTGAATGTACTGATTTTGCCTGTGGTTGATTTAAAGAGATATAGGATTGAAGTAGGAAGGAAAGAAAATACTGCATCAACTCTAAGAAATATTTTGCGGCGACACACACTATGTTTTTTTACTGGTCGTGATCAAATGAGTCATCCCGTTTGTAGTCAAAAATAGATTCAGTAATGTAGATTAAAAAATAAACCAGAAATACGTGTGGTTTTGAACACAGCTGTGACGGGAGGGCTTTCCTAATTTGGCTATATTCATGCAGGGTCTTTCTTCCAAAGTTTACGCAGTTGGTTTCATCATCAAAAGATTATTTGTTGTGAGTAAAGCCCTTGAAATCATGGATCAGTCGGAGGCTCGGAGCTCTGTGAGACTGTCTGTAGAGTGAGAAATGACATACAGTGTTCATGAAGAAAACGAGTTACCTTTTTGCCCTTTTGGTTTGAATCAAGGACTTCCTTTCCTTCTGCCTGTACTGTGCTGCTCAGGGGAAGCAGGGGTGGCATCTCCTGTCCTGCTGGCCCCACTGCCCAGGAGTGGCTGCACCACCTGGCAGGAAGGCAGGTCTGGGAGCGGAGGAGATTGAGTCTGGAGGAGGCCAAACCTCTTGAGAAAGCCGTGGGTGTACACAAAGAGAAGAAGAGGTGTCCCAGAAGGGAGGTTTCAGGGTGAGGGGCTGCTGTAGCTGACATCTGTGGCTGTTAAAGGTCAGCAGATGCAGCTGGAGGGCACGGGCCAGTCACATAGCTGGAGGGGTGGTGAGAATGATGGAGCACGTGGAGGTGCTGGGGGCAGAGGGGATGGTGAGGGTGGTGTAGGAGGATGGTGGAGGTGCTGGAGGCAGAGGGGATGATGAGGGTGGTGTAGGAGGATGAAGGTGATGGAGTTGCTGGGGGCAGAGGGGATGATGAGGGTGGTGTAGGAGGATGGTGGAGGTGCTGGAGGCAGAGGGGATGATGAGGGTGGTGGGGCAGCCCAGGATGAGCTGTTACAGACACGGCCATGGGATCCAGCTGTGGTGCTGCAGGCACAGCGCAGCTCTGCTGGAGCAGCAGGGTTTGTTCTGGGGCTGTAAACCCTTCAGCCTACAAATGACAGAGACCTGCTGACCCAGCACCCCGGGCCCCTCCTGGGCACTGGAAGTACACGTAAATAAAGCCATGCTCAAGTGCCTGTGGCACCTCTGTGTGTGTGTCTGTGTCAGGCTCTCGGAGCTGTCTTTGAAGACTGACATGTTGTGACATTAAGAACTTTACTACCAGGGAGAAATCTTAGAAATGCAAGAATGCAAAAGTAACAAAAGTAATTTTGCAGATGATTGTAGTTAAAAAATAGAACCATTAGCAAAGGAGGACTAACCTTATCTGATGCTCCTCTTTAGAGTTTGGCATGTAGTTTTATGGATTAAACTGTTTTTCATTTTGACACTAAGAGCCCTCTTTTAACTTTCCAAAAGCACATCTGAAAACAGCTCAGGAATCTCAAAGAGAAAAAGAGTCGAAAACAAAGATTCCTCCTCTGCAAAGTATCTTCTTAATTGAAACTTGGCCGCAAAGGTCTCTCTCCCAGCTCCAAACCCTCTTTTGGAAGAAATTACGAGTGGCCTTTTACAACTGGAGCCGTCCTGCCTGCTCACCCCATGGCCCTGGCATGGACCAGGATGGAGGACTTCTCTCCATAGCCGTTATGAGGAGAACATGGATATTCATGGTCAGGTTCTGACTCTTTTCCCACTTTGTGATTATTTTGCTGCCGCTTGCAGTGTGTAACAAAGGTGCCTCACCTGGGGCTTGCCCGTGTGACGCCAGGGGCCATCAGAACAATCTGCTGCTGCATGGGAACAGCTTCAGGAGCTCCTTTTAAAAGGCTGCCAGATCACCCCCATTATTCACTGCAGAAGGACCCATTGTGGTTTGATAGGAGGTGTCCTGTTTCCTTAAATTAATGATACGCTGCAGGGCTGCACCATATATTTAAATTGCCATTTACTGTAGTAATAAATATTAATCATCCTCTAAAAGAAGAAATGGACCATTGTCAGAAGGAAGTCAAGGAACATTTTATGTTACCCCAGGCTGTCTTGTTTCTGCAGGGACACAAGAAAAATTGTGTTTATCATCTGGTATTTCCACAGAAAAACACTGTAGGGCCTCTCTAAATCCATCCAGCTTAAGCGGCTGCTTGCAAGTTCAAAAAACAACTATGGATTTAAAAGAAAGTATTTATTTCCCTATAGTTTAGCTACAGGTTATCAAATGTTCTTGCAGGCTGAAAGAGCACGTGGGAAGGAAAGGCCTTGCTGTGCCACGGGGCCGTGCTCAGCAGTGACAGCAGCAGCACCCAGGGGACACTTCCCATTATTTGCTCAAACGGTGGCAAGGGCACCGAAGGATTTCACCCGGGGATGAGCTCATGTGCCCAGAATGTGAGCCCAAACCCTGCCCTGCCTGCATCCCCCCGCAGCCAGAGGGCCTTTCCAGACCTGGCTCCAGCAGCAGGAGCAGCTTAGGGCAGCAGCTCTTACCGTGACCAGAGAATTCCCTTCCTTTGCCCACTCGTGGCAGAGCAGATCATTCACACTCTGGGGACACAGCGTGGGATTTATGGCTGTGGCTCAGTGCAGGTGTGAGCTACCAGTGCCTGCCTCAAACACGTTGCCCAAGTCTGGCATGCAACCCCTCTGACATTACATGGGCATGCCCCGTATTTATCTCCACCCCTCCATTAGTTTTGTGTTAATCTTGTTTATTACCTCGTTGTTACTCTTTAGAAGCTGCCAGCTCGTTCATCTCCCCGAGGCTCCCACTCAGATGCTGTCACTAACTTGATTTAAGGGGCTGTAACTCTGGACCTGTCTTGGGGAAATTCTCCATCCTTCAGCTCGGTGCTGCCGTGAGGAGCTCTGGTCTGGATCCACGGTGGGATGGAGGGGTTACAGCCCCTCTCTGTCCAGAGGGTCTGCATGGGGAGAAGCACAACTGAAAACGACACTTCCCCACAAGGGCCCTCATCTTTCTGGTCACTTCTGTGGCCCTGGGGAGGCACAAAGCCCAGGGTCAGGCTCTGCTCTCGCTGGGGACATGGTAAACCCATGATGGCCCATGGACACTCTTGTTTCCTTCCACCCGGGCTGTCTCAGGGACTCTGGGGTGATTCCCCCCCTGTGCTCACACTGGGCTCTGTGCTCACCGGGGTGGCACAGCAGTGCCACGTTCTGGGAGATGGGAACTGCTCCTGGAGAGCCCTGGAATCACCTTCGGGCTCTGCCAGCAGAACCCTTCCCCACAGTCCTGCTCCAGGCTGGTCAGGCTGCACCCTGACGCCCACGTGTCCTCTCTCCTGAGTCCCCAGAGCACCAGGAAGGGGATGGAAATCCAACCCACAGAAAGGAGGGGGGGGACTGCTGAACTGGGAAGCGGAAATGGAGCTGGCAAAGATGGCCAGAGGTGCTGGCCAGGGGGCATGGAGAGACTGATACGGGCTGAGCACCGTGGTGGTTTCTGAGGGGAACCTGTAACTGGAAATAAGGGAGCAGAAGTTTCATGATTTTAAGGGATAAAGTTATTTCTGTTCCCTGAGTGGGTCTCTGAAACACCTCCTGGGAAATTCATCCCAACGAGAAACACACTCCAGTTACTGCCTAAATAACAGCAATATGTGGGTATTTTAATTCTGTTCTGTCGGCTCAGTAAAACAAACAATGCCAGAACACAGGACTCAGCCATGTGCAAAAAGAAAAGTCTCTTCTCATTTGCTCGAAGCAGAAATGATCCTGTTTCTTCTCAGAGAGATCTCTCACTCTGGGAACAACGGTGTGGAACGCTCATCCGTGTCTGCTTCAGGAATGGGGCTGAAACACTCTTGGATAACAGCAGTTGATCAGAACATAATGGGAAAATGAGGGTGCTGGAGTTGATACTGGACTTGACTCAGACTTTTCTGCTGGATGTGAGGTAACAGCCAACATCCAATCTACAGCTGGCACAGGGCAAGGAGCAGGGAGCCCCCACAGCAAATGGGAATCCCCCAACACTGTCGTGGGTGAGAGCATCAGGGGTCTGTGATGTTGGGATTGGCGACAAGGAAGTCTAAAGGTGCTTTTATGGCTCACATGACGATCTGGGTTAGAGTCTGGAGAAAGTGCTGCTGGATATTAAACCTACTTATGAAGAACCGGGAAAAATTGGTGGGGGGGGAAGGGGGGAATGAAGGCAGGAAGGCAGAGAAAGAAAGGAAGGAAGAAAGGAAGAAAGGAAGAAAGGAAGAAAGGAAGAAAGGAAGAAAGAAGGGAAGAAGGAAAGAAGGAAAGAAAGAAAGGCAGACTGGCACTAGCTGGCTGTGCCCGCGGTGTGTGTGCCCATCCATCACAGCCTGACACACACACACACAATCACTACATGGGTTTGGAATGTGGCTCTTGGCCACAGATGAAGCAGATTTACGGCTCTGAGCTCCACAGCAGCCTGTGGAGGTAAATCTGGGCAAAGGAATTTCCTTGTACCTGTCATTGTAAAGATTTCACACAGCACTGCTCCAGCAGAATTATTTATCTCTCTAATCACATCAACAAGAGAGGAAGCAGTGTTACGTAAGGGCCGTGGGTGGGTTTGCATCTGAGAACAGGACAATGCAGATCCAGGTCCTGTCACTGGCTGTGGGCACAGCACACACACATTCAGCTGCCACCTTCCCCAGCAGGCAGCAAGAGCTCATTAGCCCAGGAGACATGGCTGGGAGCAAGGGACGAGGGAGTGCCTGGGGGAAGGATGTTCGACAGCCCAGGACACGGGGAAGTGGAGTTTGCCATTTCTAGGCAGGAACATTTATTTTTCAGAGCTGATAAAGAAGTAAAATAAGTGACTTTGCTAACCTTAGCACTACAGCTTGACCATTATTCTAAGGAATATTCCTACCTGCCAGGGAAGTAACAATATAGTTCTGTAAATAGTGGGGAAGAAAAGTTGGGAATGGCACAGCTGGAGGGAATCTTGGACAGGAATTGGTGCTGTAGTGCACGTGAAAGGGGCCATGAGAGAGAAACCCAAGTGTGCATTCCCAATAAAATGGTACAAACTCTGGCTCCTCGGATCAGTCCTGTTCATAACAGGGGGCTCTGGCTACTGAGGGACCTCAGGGCTTTGGGCAATTCAGCTGAAACTGGCAAACCAGCTGGAAGATTCCTGCTGGGAGAAGGGCTGAGGAGCTGCAGAGATGGCACAGTCACTCACCCAGGGCAGGCCTGTGTTCCTGTGGGGTCACATCCTCAGAGAGCTGGGGGGTGCCAGTTACCAGGGGGAGTCTGGGGACATCGGGGCTGGGACGGGGGGCCTTTCCCACAGAGGGAAGGCAGAGCTCTGCCCCGGCCCTCGGGGGCTGGGGAACAGGTCCCTGACCTCCCTCATATTTGTAATTGCTGCATTATGAGGAGTAAAGGGCTGTGCAGCCTAAGGGACAAAAAAAAGGCAAGCAAACAAACTCGAGTGTAAGTTAGAGCTACCCAGGGATTTTTCTAACTCATTTCTGGCCCCAGTTAGGGTTTTATGTGTCTCTTTCCTCCAAGCAGTCAATAAAAACAGCCCTTGCTATGGAAACTGCCTCCTTCATCATTCAGAGACCCAACGCGCCCTTCGAAGGACGCTCGTGCCAATTAGCACGAAACTTGTGCACACAAAGCCCTTCAGAGGAGCTGCTCAGCCACAGAGCATTTGCCATTAACATCTTTATTTTTAACCATTCAGAATGGGCATGAGAGCCGACTCCAGCTCTCGATGGGATGATGGATATCCTGCAATGCCTGGTGGGAGGGAACGTGCCATCCCAGCCTGGATGCACACACAGAGCTCGTCCACGAGAGCTCCTGTCGGAAATGCCAGCCCAGCCCCATCCTGAATCCAAAGACAAAACTGCCTTTTTTTAATGTTCCCTGCGGCCCGTACATACCATATTTGCAAAGGAGGGCTTGGAGCGTCTGCATAACTCATTGCTGTGGAAAGAGTCATCAGGATGATGTATTGAAACCCAGCCATCTCCATTATGGTATGCCATGTATGTTTTTAGAAGCTATTTTTAAAATTAATAGTACTCTGTAATGCTGATAAAGTAGAAAGCATTTGTAATTTGTTGCACTCCCAACCTCTTTCTAAGCCCACATTAGTTCACTTTCCACTCGACTGAAGGACAATTTTTTAGAGATATGATGGTTTGGAATTTGTTAATAGTGTATTAAGGGAAAAAAACCTTTGTTATTTAATGAGTACATGGCTCTGAAGTGTTATATAAAGGCTGTTGTGCTTCCTTTCCCGCACTGATTTACGTCTCAATATTTCATGGCAGCGTTCCCAGTGCTCACTGCCACAGGAACCCTCCTCCTTATCTCTCAGGCTTCTTGCTCTTGATCAGGGGTCGGGTGAGGTTTGGTGACACGGGACAGGGAGCTCTGGCTCCACACGCATGGGTGGGAATGTCGAGGTGAGGTGTTTGATCCTGCTGTGGAGGCTGCGGGAAGGAGCACTTTGCAGGACACTGAACTTTATCCATATAAATAGATGTCCATGCACAGACTTCTTTTAACCATTAGGTTTGAAAGCCCTGCATTTCCAAGAAATCGATATTCTGATGGTATCCTCTGGCTTTCTCCTTTAGACAGGCATCTCCCTCTCTCCAAGGATGGGACCTCCTGGTGGTTTCCCTCCTCGCAGGTTGTGAAGCCAGGCCCTGCAGGAGCCCAGGGGAGCTGTGTGCCTGCTCCCGTCCCCCTGGGCTGTCCTTCAGGGGCTGCTGTGCCCCTCGTGCCTCAGCCAGCCCGCTCTCAGCCCCATCCCTGCGGGCTCTGCAGCTCCCGAGCACTGAGGCCTCGCAGTTACTCCTCTGCCAGGTGCCACCAAGGAGCTGGAGCAGCAGGGGCATTCCACAGAACCTCCGAGTGCTGGAGCGGTTTGTGTTGGAAGGGACCTTAAAGCCCACCTCGTTCCATCCCCTGCCGTGGGCAGGGACACCTTCCACTCGAGCGGGCTGCTCAGAGCTCCCCGCAGCCTGGCTGGAGCACTTCCAGGGACGGGAACACCTTGGTGTGAGGCTGGAGCTCCGTCCCTGCCCCGGGCCGGCTGCCTGAGCCCGGTGTTGTCCCCTCCGGCTGGGGCAGCCTGAGCCCGGTGCTGTCCCCTCGGGCCGGGGCAGCCTGAGCCTGGTGTTGTCCCCTCAGGCCGGGGCAGCCTGAGCCCGGAGTTGTCCCCTCGGGCCGGGGCAGCCTGAGCCCGGAGTTGTCCCCTCGGGCCGGGGCAGCATGTCCCGGGGCTGTGGCAGCTCAGCCACTGCCAGGGGAGGCCTGGGCTGCGCTGGTGGCAGAGCTCGTCCCCGAGGCTGTGTCCCCTGGCACTGGCAGCCAGCAGCACACGGCCAAAGCCCTCCTGACCTTCCCTGCGGCCAGAACCACCCCGTGCAGGATGCTGGGTGCACCTGGACAAAGACTGGGGCATTGTCCTAGGTTAAAAATAGGTTTATTCTATCCCCACCTCCACAGCCGTTCAAACAGCTGGGGCACTGTTATCTCCTGCTATCCGGGGCCCATTGTCTCTGCTAATGGGCCATTAAGAACTCACCACATGACTCATGAGTCATCTCATCCCATTGGAAGAGGCTCCACCCAGGGGGGAGGAGCCAAGCATTCCCACCTGGATATAAGCTGGACTCTGGGACTGTACAGTGGCCCCTGCCCACTGGATCTCCAGAGGACAAGAGCCTTCACTGGACCATCAGGACCTTTCTTTCTACCCAATCAGCGCTTCAGAGAACCATTTCATCTGGACTGCTACCACCACCCTGAACAGGGTGTCAGGTTGTATTCTGACTGTCAGTGGTTACTGTTGTTGTTTATATTAATAAAGAACTGTTACTCTTTTTTCTCAAAAAGCTCCTCAATTTCAGAATTATATTAATTCGGAGGGAAGGGAGGTGCATTTCCTCTTCCAAGAGAGGCTCCTGCCTTCCTTAACAGACTCCTGTCTTTTCAAACCAAGACAGGCATAAACAGAGTCTATCACAATTATTAATGGTGTTTTTCTAACCTTTTTAACAAGGAGATACTCACTTCCAACAGCAGTGCCAGTGTTGGCATCCTTGAATTTTTTTCTTTCCAAAGAGGTTTAATTGAGCTAGGTATAAATAGCATATCAGTAAACAAGACCTTTTGGCTCTGTGAATCATGTCGAAAATATCTGAAGCCCTCCACAGCCTCTCTAATGGTGAAGAATGTGCTCATTAGGCTGGTCCAGATGCATTCTGCAACCCAGTGAGAAGCTCACTCTGCAGCAGATAAATCACAGCAGTGTTAATGTTCCTGTTTGAGACACCGAGCGCTCAAAGCTCTGGCACCCACTCCAAGGACCTTGGCACGTGTGGCTCTCAGGCCCTCCCAGATTTTCAGTTTCACCCCAAAATAGTTTGACACAAGAATTGCAGGACCTGAGTTTATTTCATTCCGTTGACTTCACCCCCTGCCTCAGAGAATTCCAGAATGACTCTAAAAATCCCATAAACAATCCTTTACTGGAAACAAAATGGACACTGGAAAAAAGAGCAACTTTTGTTCTGAGTTTACTTTCTTGGGAATTTCTCAGCTAAGCATTTACATGACAAACATCTCTAGTTAATCTTGCTTTGGTGATGTAAGTGAATGGTCCCATCGTCCCCAGGAATGCATTTTATTTTCCTTCAGTAATCTCCATGGCATTAATTACGTCTGGTTCAGGGTATGTGGAAGTGTTTGCAGCATCGGAAACTTTATTTTTAAAGTCACACTAGACCTAAAAACATGTATACACGTGGGTTCACACCTACCCCCACCCAAATAACTGCCACAATTATAGAACAGATTGGAAAGCTGCAGTCCAAAAGCAGAGACCAAATGCCTCTGAGGTGAAGGGTGTAGAGAGTTGTTTTGACCTGAATAATAAAACTGAAATGCCCAGGTCTAAAAATATCCGAGAATATACTTAGGTCCCAGATTCTTCAAATTTCCTTAAAATGCAAATATGGGGATTGGAGCTTTTCTTATCTCGCCTGACGCCTCTCGGAAATAGAATTCGTTGCATTTATAGCCTGCTTTTATCTGAGAGTTTCAAAGTCCTCTGCTGATCTTAATTAAAGCTTGGGTGTGGGGCGGTGTAAGGTTTAGAACTCTTGATCGAGGTAAGGAAAACAACTTCATCAGAAAAAAAAGAGTAAAAAAAGCAGCCTCCAAGGCTGACAGCAGGCAGGAGAGCAGAGCCAGGTCCCCTGCCCAGCCACCTGTGGGTAATTCCTGTCACCCACGGCGGCAGCAGGATCCCCAGTTCCTCTCTGGAGGGAGCAGGGGCTGAGGGAAGGCAAACCTGAGCACTGTGCTTGGTGTGGGCCCTGGAGGTGCTCCACGAGCCTCACTGGCTGCTGCTGCTGCTTTCAGGGCCCCTGAGACTAACACACAGAGCAGCAACAGTAAATGCATTTTGTGAAGCTTCCCTCTCTGTTTCAGAGCAATTGCATTATTACATCTGGTATTTTATCACTTCTGCTGGGGATTTAGTAGAATAAAACTGAGCTCTTGCATGTCAAGGGATGTGGCCCAGCTGCCCTTCAGGGTCAGGTGTTTGGGGGGTGATTTTGCCATGGACGTTTCCATCCTCGTGTATCTCCCCATCGTGGGGAAGTAAAAACACACTGACTGTGAGGGGTGGGGACGGTCTGCAGGATCAGGGCTGGACACCAGAGAACCTCAGCACAGCTCAGTGAGAAAGGAAGTCTCAGGCCATAAACATTCCCCGTTATTTTCAAGCCATCAGTATCTGTTCTATCCCAAATCCACGAGAACAGTCCTCGCTGTGTTCAGGAAGTGCACCCCGCATTCTCAGGGTGTAAAATGTGCTGAGCTCACCCTGGTGCTGCTCATCCCCCTTTCCTCCTGTCAGCAATTAGAGCCAATAAAAATCTCAGGCATAATGAATGGATTTATTGTGGTTATCTTAGTGCTAAGTAAACTCAGAGATAAGAAACACGAAGATGGTCCATAATCTTAAACTGCTTATTAAATTATTATCTTTTAAGTATTTTATAGGCTGAGGAGAACAGCAGCAGCTCCCAAAATCGAATCCCTCAGAGAACAACCTGGTCTAGTGGAAGGTGTCCCTGCCCTTGGCAGGGCGTTGGAACTGGGTGGTCTTTAAGGTCCCTTCCAACCCAAACCATTCCAGGATTCCATGATTCTATGGAAGAATGATTTAATGGTTGGGCTCAATGACCTTAGAGGTCTTTTCCAACCCAAATGATTCTGTGATTCAGTGAACGAGAGCCACACTCAGAACCACGTGAAAAGGTCACACGTGAGCTAAGGCTTGTTTGTTCATAAATCCCAGGTTATATTTGCAGTCAGGAAATCCCAGGCAGATATTCTCTTTTAGGAAAAGCAGAAAGATTGAAAAAGCCCCTCTTGACCATGTCGTATTCCCCTGGTGCCCAGCTGCTGGTGACAATATCCCCAGTGAGCCCAAGCCCAGCCTCAGGCTGCAGGGTGATGCTGAGCCCTGCAGGAGGGCTGCTGGCCCTCAACTGACGTACAGAAAGGTGAATTCTTATGTATTACAGCATTTCAGAGGGCGTGGAACAGGGCAGGTGTTAGTTTGTCACTGTGGTGATCTTTGAGTGCCTTTAATTGGACAGGATTAAATGCACATCTTCACGTGCCACTTTTAAAACACACAGAATGTTCTTTAGTTCTCTCGCCCATTTCCAGGCACTGCGCTTCCACATGCTGGGAAAGCTCACATATTCCAATGAATCACACGCCTTTTCTTGTCTAATCACCAGATCCCTGACCTGGCACAGCAGTTACAATTCACTTGAACTATTTGTAATGGTGGAGCAGTGTCTGTAAATCAGCCTCTCTCTGCTGACTCTGCTGCAGCCACATGGATTTACTCCAGGTCTGGATCTGCTATGTTCATTTTTAAAGCTGAACCTTTTTCTTTATTGATGTGACACCTGTGAAGGTCACAGATATGTCTGTGTGATGCCGAATGAAAGGAGACAGTACAAGGAGATACTGTTCAGCAAAATCCCAGACAGTTCATTCCTGTTGATGCAGAGGAATTCCCAGAACTGCTACACGTCTCTGTCTCCCCTAGGACTGTTCCATCCCTGGGAGGCGTCAGCTGTAGATCTGTGAGTCCAGCCGTGGTGTAGAGTTCATTCACCCCTGGATAATTCTGCTGAAATGGCCAGGAAAGTGCAGGTTTGGTCCAAACTGTGGTCCTGCCTTCTGTGATTTGGTCTGGGGCTGTTGAAAGCCTCTTGCTGGGTTTGTTTGCATATTTCAGCAGTACTGGGGTTCTACAAATCCTTTGTTGCAGGCTGAGCCCCCCCAAACTCCCGGCTGGTGTTTTATACCTGTTTTAACCTTTCCTGTGCTCCTGCACCTCCCTCGGGGCAGCCTCATTTCTGTGCTGGCACCCCAGCCCCGAGGATGAGGAGCCGTCCTTCCTCCCACAGAAACCTCCCCATTGCTGGCTCTTTTTAACCTGATGGTGCTTTTCCTCCACCGAGCCCTGTCCATTTCTTACCATCTCAAAAAAGAAACCATCTTTAGGTATTGGGTAGGAATTGTTCCCCGGGAGGGTGGGAGGCCCTGGCACAGGGTGCCCAGAGCAGCTGTGGCTGCCCCTGGATCCCTGGCAGTGCCCAAGGACAGGCTGGACACTGGGGCTGGGAGCAGCCTGGGACAGTGGGAGGTGTCCCTGCCATGGCAGGGGTGGCACTGGGTGGGCTTTAACCATTCTCTGGTTCTGTGATCACTGAAAATGCCAGGCGAGGAAATGAAAGCAAGGAGTTTATTCCTGTGGCAGAGCCCAACTCCTGCTGCAGACTCAGCGCAGCAATACCTCGACCACCACTACAGCAAACCCACAAGAAATTTATTCAATACATCCTGCCTCATTTTCTTGTCACAAATTGCCAGTATTCACTATTCAGTTCATCACAAAGTAATTCTGGCAGACAGTTCTTGATCTGAAGTTCATTTGTAGTTCATCTTCAGAATTAATTTCTTTTTGTTGGACACATTAATGGCATATTACTGGTAATGCTTCTAATGAGGCTTCCAGCATGAGCACTCACATCTGCAATCTGAAATAGGGTTTATGAAAATATTCCCCACTAGGTTAAAATTGATTTACAAAAAAATGTCCGAGTAAATTGCTAAATATTCATGACAACTGGGCATAAAATACCCCTGAGCAAATGTGAAAACAAGGGAAGATTTTGGGGATCCATTTCTGGCTCTTTGTGTGGTTTCCCTTTCTCCCTGTGTGACTCTGTGGTGCCATTGCTGTGTCCAGCACGAGGCACCAGCTCCAGCTCCGGCCACTGGCAGTTCCTGCTCAGCCTGCACAGATCCCTTTGGACAAATCCATCCCTGAGATGCAGCTGCTGAAGGCTCCTCCTCCTGTTTCCCAAGAACATTCTAGGCTACACATTACCTCTTAGCAGACTCACTTTTAAATGCTTTTAAACTTTATCTCCAATTTCTGATTAAAACTTGCCTGCATTGATGTTTTAAGTTGTTCTGTCAGAGACGTTGCCCTCTCTGTGTTAAACACAGAGTGAGTTAATGAGCAGCTCTGCTTCTGTATTGAACCTTCTTCACTTTTTTTGGTTCAAAATCAGAATCGATAATCCCTGATCAAGAACATGGAGGTGTCAGACAATAACATTTTTCACGCCTCTATTGGGAACAGATGTGTTCGGTGCTTCTGTGGAGATGCCAGGAACAGAGTCAGGATTTGTCAGGGCCCTGGCCAGGTTTCTCCAAACTCTGTGTCCATCAGCAAAGAGGCTGGTGCCCCAGCAGTGTTCAGAGAGCAGATGTGCCAGGCAGCCAGAACATTCCCCCAGTGAACCTGGGCAGCTGGACCCACATCATCCAAGAGAATGAACCCTGAAAGAATCTGTTTGTGTTACGGAGAACAAAAGTGTAACTGTTTTATTTAACAGAGTGCATTTTAACAGGGTTGCAGGGAAATCTCTGTAGTTATTTAAAAAAACTTGTCTCTGGAATTAAAAGTTAATTTTGGATTTTGTAGTGAAACATAAATTATTTGGGAAGGAAAAGCGCAGTGGCCCATCCGAAGTACACCTGAAACCTGTCCATCAGGAGGGAAATCTTCTGCTTCTCCATCAGTCCACTCTGACGTGATGGGAAGAGCTGTCCAGGTGGAGATCCAGCAGCCTCCCAAGAGATGCCTCCCCCTCCACCTCCCGGCGATGTAACTCGCAGTGACAGGCGTGCAGGGATGGAGCACCAGGCTCTGCTGGGAAATGCAAAAGGAAGTTGCTCCTCCGCCACTTCACATCTGCAAATATTAAATGGGCTTTACAAATATTTTCCCAGTGGCTGAACAAATTTAGAGCTTGAAACATTTAAGGGAAGGAAGGAAGAAAGGATGGGATGAAGGGAGGATGATACTGACACTGGAAACTTTTTTCTGTGTTTCTTTGAACAGCAAACACATTTACTTCAGGGATTTTATTTGCCACATGGAAAGGTAATGCGGCATCCACCGTTCTGGGATTTGTGGCTTTTTTGTCCTTTCAATGCAAATCAACAATATGGTTGTTTACATCTTTGTGTCACTTTATTTTTATCAGTAGTATTAATTTGTGTATTCTTGACATGGGATTTTGCAGGTCAGGAGGAGAAGTGGCCAGTAATACCCTGGGTGAGCAGAATTACCCTCCCTGCACAGCACAGAAGCTCATGTCCCTCTCCAGCAAGTCCTGTCCCTCCACGTCCGTGTCAAAGTCCCTCTCCAGCTCTCAGAGGCTCTTGGTTGATGAGGCCACGGTCCCCGGTCCATCCCACTCCCTTCGCAGGGAGATGATGTGCTCACCTAAATCATCAGTGCAAGTTTTCCTGGTGTAAATCCCTTTTCTCCCAGGGCACAAGGATCCCGCTCTGATGCTGCAGCCTGGAGCATCCCGTGTCCTTAGGGAAGGGTACAGGAGCAAAAGCAGGGCCAGAGCCAAGCAGGGCTGCACCCAAAGCTCAGACTTCCTGAAGACGCTGGTGTCCAGGCAGCAGGAGGAAGGCGGGATGCATTGTTCAGATTGATGACTACAGACACCACAGAGGTGATAAAGAGCCAGACAGACTCGTGTGGAGATGGTATCTGTGTTTGGAGCACCTGAGCAGTGTTAATCTGATCTTCTGTTAAAACTCTCTGTTGCATTTATCCATTAATTATTAACTCTGGACAAGAGCCATGTCTCTCCCTGAGCAGGTTCTGAGCGCTGTGAGACACGTGAAGGGGTGGGGAGGGAGGTGAGAGCCTGCTCTGCCTGTTGGTGCTTGGCTCCGGGCTCTGTTCTCACGCCACAGGCAGGATTTGGGATTTGGGGGATTTGGGAATTGCTGTCACAGAGCAAGAGGTCCCTGTGGATGCTCCCTGCCTGCTCCAGGCTCTGGAATGCCTCTCAGCCAAGGCCCCAGCACGCCTGAACAAGGGTTTTGGCTCTTTTATTTGTTGTTGCTGTCCTTGTCAGACTGCAGCCCCTCACAGGCAGGATTGTTTATGTCACATTTTGTATTTATTTATTCTCACTACGTGTTAAATGCTAATAACAGGGAGCTTGAGGACACACTCTGTTGGTTCCTATTCCCTGCTCACATTTCAATGTCTCCTCTTAGGTGTTAGCTAAATTAATTCTTTATTCTTTATCCAGCCATGATCACGGATGTTTCATGGAGGAAACGCTGGAGCAATGACCTGAGTCCTTTTTAAATCAGTGAGAAAACTCCCAGAGAATTAAACCTAAACTAATCTCTACATAAACTCCCTCCATAGTCTTAACCACAATTAGGGGTTGATTTACAGCCTGAAGGCTGAGGTTTTTCACCTCCCTGTGTGGCTTGCACAGGAATGTTCGACAGACACAAAATGCAGGATTTTAAAAACTGAAATATCTTAAAATCTTTTTACAATTCGGTTTTGTTTTTTTTTTCATACTTACTGCTTACCTCCTCTTATAGTATACAAACACTTTGGAGCCAGCAGGGCCCTGAGCCATCGGGCCAGCAGCCGGCAGGAATGCCCGTTTTAAGGGATCTTCAGAGTCAGGAGAGTAGCCTGGATTTGCGGGAAGAGTATCGGTCTCTAATGGAGCCGAGCATGCTGTAAAGGGTATTTTAGAAGATTTGCCTGTTGCTGCACCTCTGAAGAGTGCCTTTAGTGCTCACCGATGTACGTTTTTAAACCCTGAGGAGCTGTCGAGCTAACGATGAAACCCAGGGTGAATACAGTATTTGTAATAAAACTCATCACTCGATGGAAGAGTCTGGGGCACCACTTTGGCTGGAAAGCCGGCACTGCAGGCAGCGATGGACGGGCTGGGTTACACAAACCTCCCCTGCCCACGGGCAGAGGGAAGGGGAAACGTGTGAGGAGCAGCTCAGACCCTGCCCCGAGCTGCTCTGACACATCACAGAGCCACCTTTTAGTCCGGTTCGTGTTCTGTGTTTCTCGGGACTGAAAGCAAACCCGTTTGTTTTTAAACGCAAATCCTCTTTTAAAAGCCATAATGTTAACGGGAGACATCTGAAATTCTGAGCCACTGGTACACGTTCACAGGGGCAGGATAATGAATGTCAGTGTTTGTACAGTATCTCTCACTCACAGCATCCCAGGGGGACTTTGCAGATAATGCCCTGCAGGAGCTTTTGGAGCCAAAACAAAATAACAGCTGGGCCAGGGCACTTTAAAAATTCCATTTTCATTCCAGATCTGCTCTCCCCTAAAGCCACTGGACTGATTTGCCCCCCGGAGTTGAACTAAGCCCTTTGTTTACTTTTGGTCCTTTGAAAAGAAAAGAGAAATGAATTATGATAGTTTTGTCCAGCACCTCTGGTGGAGACCAAGTCCAGACCTGCCCAGATGTCTGCCTGGCACACAGGGAGTGCAGCTGAGCTTCCAGGTGACACAGCCTGATCACCAGTACTGTTCCAGGGTTCTGTGGGCAGCTGGAAATTCCAGACAAGTGTTACAGGGCTTCATCGCCTTGACAAGGCCTCAGCATCTGAGTAAACCTGAATAGATTTGGTGACCTGATGAGTGGCAGCAGAGGACAACCCCCAGCCCTGTTCACTCTCTGTTCACAGAGCCTCACAAACAGGAATGTTGGTATAAATTGGTTTCTCCCCATCGGCGTGAGGTGCTCAAAGCTCAGGTATTTGACGACGCTCGGATGCTTTCTTGGAAGCTGCAAGCTGAACCTCCCAGGTCAGGGGATGCAAACAGCTTTTTGGGATAACACAAAGGCAGAAGAACACGAAGTTGTGTCAGAAGCACAAAACTCTCTGAAGTCTTTGAGGGGAACTTGCCTGTAGCTCTGTGCTGCCAGTCACAGTGTGTATGAAAGGAGATGGAGGGTAAGAGGGAGAGAGTTGTCTAGGAAGGGATGGGAGGGGGAAGAAAGGAAGCTTGATTGTGAGAGGCGGGACAGAATAGGGATTACGTAAGCAGAACAGGCAGAAAATGAAAATAATGAAGAAGAGGCTGGCAAAGTTTCTTAGAGCTGCAAAGTTTCTGTTTAAGTCTACTTTTGTTGCTGGTGGTTCACAGAAGGCACAGTAAAGGTGGATTTAAATCCCCCATCCTGCCTGAATGATCCACAGCCATGAAAAACAACCTACAAATCCAGCAGCACCTGGCTGCTCTGGCAGAGACCATCCCATGGACACCAGAGTGACCCTTCTGCTTCCGAAGGCGTTTTCCATCATGTGGATGGACAGCAGAGCCAGCTGGGGCTGACAGCCTATGGCTTTCAGTGACACCATCCCCATCATCTCCAGAATTGTTCAGATTGCTGTTAGTGCCTCAAGCAGTGATGCCCAATCCCTACAGACAGCAAACCGAATGAATTTGGCTTTTCTGGCCGTTTTCCCTCCCTGGCTCATTTTTAATATGCTCGAGGCCATTCACGGGACGTGCGGAGGGCAGGAGCTGCTTCAATCGCGGCGCCTGTGCTGCTGCTGCCTTTGAGCCAATATAAAAGTCATCTTCCTCGTGTCCTTTTACATCTCGTAGCTTGTGAATCTCCCCAGCACTGCTCTGGAGAACAGCATATTCCTTGCCTCCGTGTTGTCAATGCTGAGACGTCTCGTTTTGCTTCGGGGGGTTTTGCCAGGGGGCTCTCGAGGGAGGTATTTCCACTCTTGTTCCTGCAAACCACACCAGCAACAGCTGGAGAATGAAAGTCTGAACTCAGAGGGAGGACCACAGCAGCAGCAGAATATAACCTAGCCCAGTTCCTAGTGGCATCACCTAAAGGATGAAACTTTGCTCAATTCTGCTAAATCCCAGTGATTACCAAAAGACCGTGGTGATCTTTGGTTTCAGGTTGGATCCAGTGCTCCCAGGCAGGGGCGTGGATCTGCTGGCAAACATGGATGGGGCTCAGCTCGGGGAGGGCACAGGGCCACAGAACTGCTTCCCAAAGATCCCCTTACATCCCAGGTATTAACTGTGCTTTCAGATTGGAGGGGAAGAGACCCATGAGATACGTTTGGGTTTGTTTTGTAATTTTTAATCCTTTTTTTCTCTTACACTTGTCCTTATCCACCTTCTATGAGGGTTTTAAAATAGCACGTACACCCTGAGCTGGTACAACTGTGAGGAATATGGAGGAGAAACATCTTGGAGGACTTAAAGAAAATGTCCATGTGATAATCTTGTACTGCTTCTAATTACAACACTGTGTAGCTGCACACTTGGCTGTGTTCTGTTCTGCCACCAGACCTGTGCCTGCTGAGTAGGGCTGAGCAGGGCTGATTTAAGGGGATTTACTTGAGCAAGTTACTTGTGTGCGAGCACATTTTGGGGGATAGTTACTCACAAGGCTTTCAAAGGACTCTGAAGGCTGCAGTCACTTGAATCCTGTTGAAATTCAGTAGCTGTTGGGTCCTTCTGTGTTTGAATTCAAATAAAGCTCGAACTTGTCTTCACACTTTATCTCCCTTTCCATTTAAAATGTACCAGCTGTGTTTGACCTTGTGGATCAGAAACTCTCCTGGGCCGGTGTGAATCTGTAGCACATCCATTACTGCCCCGGAATCTGCTGCTGTTTGCTGGACTTTGGGAGGTTTGTACCCAGGAATATTTTAATCTCTTCCTCCCAAGAACCCTCTTAATACCCCAGGGACACCTTCTGCTTTGGGTTTTACGTTCTCTGGGCTCCATGACGCTGCTGGGGGAGCTGGAGCGTCAGCACACTGCGAATTTCCTCGTGAACGAGCTGCTGCTGCATGGCGCAGCCTCGCTGCAAACTGTCCCCAAGGTGCTGTGCCTGTCAGCTGGAGGAGCAGCAATTTTCTGTAGCTGAGCATGGCAAAGACAGGGAATTTTCTCCAGCTCCAGGGCAGCAATGAGCTGCTGCAGGTCTCAGTGCTGAGATGGTGCTCGACTCCTTGCACCTCTCCCTTTGCAAACACCACTACAGCAGGGTCTGCCAAAGTGGAAAACCCAAATACTCCCCGCCTGCTTCCCTAATGTTTTCCCAGATACCCTTGTCGTTCTGCCTCTGTCCAGCACACCAGCTCTCCTCTGCCCCTCACAAGTTGAACTAAAGATTAGGATCATGAGGAACCCCGAATCTGCCCGGAGCCATCTGCCGAGGCTGTGAATGCAGGGGCAGAGCAAGGAGTGTCAGCCAGGGCTTTGGGGAGCTCAGGCCCAGGCTGGAGCCCTGCCTGGAGCTGTCCACGGCCTGATGTATTAATTCATGGAACCAGCATGAAAACGGTGCTCGTGTTCAGCTTTGCTATGGACACCTGAGCTGTGACTGTACATGAAACTGCACAGGTGAGAGGGGCAACCTGGGTGAGGCTGCTGCTCGAACTGCCGGTGCCTGAGACCATCGGCGTGGGACGTGTCGAGCTGCTCGTGACTCTGAGCACCAGCAGTTCCATCTGAACTCACATGAAGTGCATGGAAAAGCTTTTACTGATGACAGTGAGATTTGGACAAAGTATTTATATCCAAAGACCCATGAAGTAATGCAGAGATGAAAACAACCCCTGGCTGTTTCTGACTCGAGCCCCGTTTCACCCCGAGCTGCGGGCACCAGTTTGGGGTTCACCCATCCCCTGAGCCCTGCTTTCCTTGCCCAGTTCAGAGTCCCAGCCTGTGTTCCAGGCAGTCTGATTATTGGTGTCACAGCTCCATTTAATTATAGATATTCAGTTACATAACTCCCCTCTCTTGAAGGACTTTCTCTTCCTGTGTTAACGACTTTGCAGGCAGAGACTGTGACCCTGAGGGCTGGGAAGTGCACGCGTGGCCAGGAGGAAACAGTCTGAAAGCTTGTTCTGGAGAGATGAGTCTCCGAGAGACTCGAGTGGAGTGATGGCCTTTATGCATCATGCATGCAGACATTTCATGCAGGAGCATGGAGCCATTATCCCTTCCCCAGAACATTTTCTGTTTCCTCCAACTACAACCTGTAAATTTAATTTTCAAAATATGAGGTTCTTTCACCTTGATATTAAAAATCAAATTCCCACTCCGTTGCAATTACAGGAGCAATAATGCTGGGGATTCTGCTAGGGAAAGCAGATCTATCTGAGAACCAGGAGTCTGCTTCTGCTAATGATGTCCATGCAGCAAACCTGGTGGGTATCATTAAAGGAATTTTCTTTCTCCCTCTTGGAAGGTGAAGAACGTGACTGGTTCCTTTATCTACTGGAGATTCCCTGCCTCAAGAAAAAAATATTGAGATTTTTACTTTTTTGTTTTTTGCTGTGAAAAGACTTAACTATGTAATGAAAATGCTTTCATAACTCGAAGGAGGAACTTAGCTCGGGGTTGCCTTCCTCTTCTCCTGTGCCTTTGGACCCAGCAGTGCAGGGTTGGTGTCCCCAGGAGCAGGACCTGTGTCCTGCTCTCCTGCACCCCAGTGGGGGGACAGCCCCCAGCATGAGATGGGACAATGTGAAAGGAAAAGAAATGTTAATTATTAAATTATTTTAATTATCTCAATAAATGATCCAGTTATTACAGTCACCATTTCTGCCCCTTGTAATTCAGACCCAGATGGGAAATAAGCAGTTCACGTTCAATTGCAGCTGGTGGCAGATCCTTTGCAGGAGCAGGATCAGGTTTGGATGAGAAGAGGCTTTTTGTATGCAAATGTTTATCTTCCACAAAACTCTGGAGCCCAGTAACTGGGCAGGTCCTCAGCACAAACAGAGCTGTTGGCAGCACATCCTGACACGCTCACAGGTACCAGGCTCTGAAATATGGTGAAATGACTTCATTTGCTGCAGACAGCTCAGGATTTATTGATTGATTTATTTATTGCTTTGCCACCGTACCGCTGGTGATCATTGCCCGTTCTCTTCCAGAGGGAGGTGAATGGGGATTTGAAATAAACCTGGGAATAACAATAACAGCGATATCCTTTCTCCAGAACTATTCTTCCTTCAGTCAGTAGGGGATAAAAGGCATCCCACCTCAGCTGCAGGTCACCGTGCTCAATCTGCTCCCCGTCAGCACTGCCCAGACACCGCCATCCATCTGCTCCTCGCCAGCACATGCAAAATAATGGAGGAGATCATCCCTGGGATCCCCGGAAGACATTTCCTGCACTAGAGCAGTTGCTGTCACAGTTGTCACCAATTAACTCTTACTGGCAGGCTCAGAGCTGGGAGAAAATGACCTGGCCCCGAAAATGAAGTGTCTGCTCAGCAGCGAGTTCCTTTGTGCGAGCCCCGAGCCACACTCACAGCTCTGCCCCCAGGGACTGTACTGTGCACCAATCCAAAAGAAAACGCTTTTCCCCAGCAAAATGCACAAGTACTGCTCTCCTACAAATATTTTCACGACTTTTGCACTAATTAGGAGTTCCTAATCTTTAGATTTCTCAGAGCTGTAACACTCTTGGCTGTGATAACCTTTTGGCTTTGGATAACACAGCTTCAAATTGTTCTGTGCAGAGGAATTACATGTTATCCATCAGCAAATCAGAGTTCTTGCAGCATTTTTTTTAAACTTTCAGGCTCACAAGAAAAATGGCTTTTTATTTTTTTCTTCTTTTTCTTTTTTCTTTTTTCTTCTTTTTTTTTTTTTTTTT
>VZTG01003809.1:515261-543381 GCA_013397845.1 Melanocharis versteri
TTTTTTTTTTTTTTTTTTCTTTAGCCATGGCTCCCAGTTTCAGACGAGGTCTGTCATCCCAACAAACCACGGCACCTGTGCTGCTCCTGCCCCTCCCCGCAGCCGGACCTGCTCGGTGGGATTGTCCTCAGCTGTGCTGGGCAGCCCGGGGAGGGGGGATAAAAGCCCGGCCCCAGCTCCTGCTGGGCTCAGGGTGCTGTCACAGCCCTGCCTGGGGTTTGTCCCTCGTGTCCCGGCGTGGCCAAAGCCCCCAGCTCCGAGGAGCCCAGCCCGAGCGTGGAGGAGTTGAGCACAGACAGGTAATGCACCTTTTCCGAGCAGGGTCATCGTGCAGAGTAATAAATTCATACCTGCCAGAGCTAACTGTAGTTAACTGCAGTCCTGAATTAACTGTTGGGCTTCCCTGGAAGGTTTTTGGAAACTGAGGGCAGTTTGGGGGTTTCTTGTAACGCTCAGAGGAGCAAGGAAGGCAGATCTCTCTCCAGGTTAAATGCTGTAAGTAGGAATCAATCATTTGGCAGTTTAATCTCTGCTTCCACCTAGAAAGTGAGAGGACAAAGGCAAGTTGCTGTGTGAATGAGGACCTTGGTGAGCAGCAAATTTTTTCCTGCTGTTATCCTGGCCTGTAGAAGAGCCTCAGAAAAATATCAAGAATGGGGAAGGAGTCAGAGATATCAGAGTTCTCATTCCCAGTGCTTGAAAGGCCCCAGGGAGAAGTAATTGGAAAATACTTAAGCTCATATTGTTATAGGACATTTTGCTTTTAAATTGTAGTGCAATAATCTTCTATACTGATGGGAAGAGGCTTGGTGAATTTAAAAAATCCTGATAAAGAGCAGTTGGGAAGGGCTGTGTTTTCAGTGGAAACCACGATGTGGCTGCTGCCTGTAATGCAGTATGGAATATCCCAGTGTGCTGCTGCAGTGTTCCAGCCTCCTGGGAAAAGGCTGCAGGTTAACAGGGTGCTGGAGGAGCTGTCACAAATCCTGGGTCTCCCTGCAGGGATGAAGGGTGCTGGCAGTGCTGGTGTGAGCAAACAAACCATAGCGTGGAGGATAAAACGTGCCACTGCTGTGGCCTCTGTCGCGACTGAGGAGCGATGGGAAGGTGTTTGCGTGTCTGTTTTTGCTGTCGGGGCGCTGTGCCCCGGTGCCCAGCAGGAATTGTCGGGGCGCTGTGCCCTGGTGCCCAGCGGGAATTGTCGGGGCGCTGTGCCCTGGTGCCCAGCGGGAATTGTCGGGGCGCTGTGCCCTGGTGCCCAGCGGGAATTGTCGGGGCGCTGTGCCCTGGTGCCCAGCGGGAATTGTCGGGGCGCTGTGCCCTGGTGCCCAGCGGGAATTGTCGGGGCGCTGTGCCCTGGTGCCCAGCGGGAATTGTCGGGGCGCTGTGCCCTGGTGCCCAGCGGGAATTGTCGGGGCGCTGTGCCCTGGTGCCCAGCGGGAATTGTCGGGGCGCTGTGCCCTGGTGCCCAGCGGGAATTGTCGGGGCGCTGTGCCCTGGTGCCCAGCGGGAATTGTCGGGGCGCTGTGCCCTGGTGCCCAGCGGGAATTGTCGGGGCGCTGTGCCCTGGTGCCCAGCGGGAATTGTCGGGGCGCTGTGCCCTGGTGCCCAGCGGGAATTGTCGGGGCGCTGTGCCCTGGTGCCCAGCGGGAATTGTCGGGGCGCTGTGCCCTGGTGCCCAGCGGGAATTGTCGGGGCGCTGTGCCCTGGTGCCCAGCGGGAATTGTCGGGGCGCTGTGCTCAGCAGGGCTCCACACGGTCGCTGGGTGGGGAAGGAGCTGGGTTTGGGCCGTGCCGAGGGTCCTCCTGCCGAGTTCAGCATCTCCCCGCGATTCTCCGGTGCCGTGCTTTCCTCAGGCTCCCTGGGATGGGGCTCCCAGCCCGCAGAGCCCCCGGCTGCCCTGGGGATGCTGCAGCACGGTGGGAGCAGGGCTGAGCCCAAATCCCTGCGCTGCTCTGGGGAGCACCTGGGGCAGTGTTGCCTCTCTGATCTCCTGAGTTCCTTTTCAGCTTTTTTTCTCTGATTCCATGATGCCACTTGCATATTTTATGGTGTTTCCTTACAAGGAGCTTAAATAATTCCTTACTCTTGCATTCCTATGGCATTTTTGCTATGTTAGCTTTTTCTTGTGTGTCGTGATGTGTGGTTGGTGTCACAGGATTTTTCATGGAGGGCAACAGAGAAAATGTCATATTTTTTTTGGCATGTTATTTGATCCCAAACTCCCAGGAGATTTAAAGGAAGGAAAGGGGATAATTATATACCAGGAGCGAGTAGGCTGAGCACAGAAAGGTCATGATTTACACGATGTTTCATGTGAAAGGGAGGGCAAAAGCTGCTCCTACAGTGGAGACGGCGATGTAGCTGTGAAGCTTGAGAGACTTTGTGGTGTTCCTCACAGATATTTTGTGTTCTGATGTGAATTCTTGAAGCAAATTAGTTCATTATCAAATTTGATAAATGAGGAGACTGCTTACACATGGCTTTTAAATACCTGTGTCACGTGGCTTGGCAAATAATACACATTTGTGAATGTTTCCATGAGCAGCATGTGAATGTCAAAGCAGATACTGCTTCATTTTCCAAAGTTCTCTCTTTAGTCTGTTCACTGTTTCATTACCGCTTCTAGGTCATTAGTGAAGTGACACCCGAGGGGGAAGAGAGAAATCAAATGACAGTGTAGGTGATGTCTGACATTAGCCAAATGTCAGGCTTTCTGATGGAAGCATCAAAATTAATCTGAAAATGTTATACCATTTTAGTCATTTTCCTAAGAGATTGAAAATACAGGAGGCAGGCTGATGACATTTTGATTATAGTCTCAAATTGCAAAGACCTTGCAGAACATACCTTCTCCTCTCCTCTCACGTAATTAAAACCTGCTGTCACCTTGATCTTTATTATATTTTTCTATGTCCTGGCAGGTCTCTCGAGTTCTATGTGCTATTGATCCTTGTTGTTTGAGCAAATTCAACATGTCAATATTGCTCAGATGAGCAATTGGCTCCCGTGTTTTGTATTTAAGGGCAAAGATGGAGGAAAAGCACATGGCAGAAGCAGCATGGTGAGAGTATCGAGTAACAGGTGCACAAATAGGTGCCAGGAAGTGAATTCAAGTCATGGCTCAGGGAAAGCTTTAAGCCCTGGGGTTGATTCCACGCAGGGTGATTCCAGAGGGGATCCCTGAAGCTCTCCCTAGGACCAGGCATGCTGTTTGTGGGGAAATCAGCAACATGGAAATTGGGATAAATTGAGTGGGGGACTGTGGGAATGCAGAGCCTTTTGTCTGTGGAAGGACTAGAACTTGACTGGGAAACATTGTCCTTCTGCCTTTTGGGAGTGGGAATATATCCTAATTAACTGTGGGAATATATCCTAATTAACTGGGGCACAGAATTTCTGGCACCACAGATGGGGGGGTTTTCCACACAGCTTGAGTTAAATGCTGAGTAACTCGATTAAAATGCAGATGAAGTGCAGCTGAAGGGACCCCAGTGGGAGAGCAGCTTCCCCTACCTCCCAGGAGCTGGGGGTGTGCTGGGCTTTGGGCTGGACCCGGCAGTGGGAACAGGGCTGAGCTGGCAGCTGCTCACTGCCCATCATCTCCTGAGGCCCACGGAAGATCTTCTGTGAACTGACATCGTGAGGAGTTTTGTAGCTGGGATTTTTTGCCTAAAATGATTGGCAGGACATGAAAGCCAAATGTGTGTAATGTAGGAGTATTTTTTAAATGGCAGATTGATTATTGGCTGAAAATCTGATTTTTGGCAGTAAATTCTGCTGCAAAGGGAAACAAGAGAGACTGTCCCTAGAAGTTTTTCTGGACAGCCTTATCATAAAGATCTGCACAGGGTTTCCTGTCAATAGCTTTTATTTGCTGGAGCTTCTCCTGACAAATGCCTTCTGAAAAGCAAGTGGTCTTTAACTCAGCTGTGCTCCAATTTGCATTCCCTTAATGCAAAACAGATGCTACGATATCACCAGTGGCAAGGAGATAAGCTCAGTCCAGAGTTTTCTCAAGGAAATTAAAATGTTATGGAAGACAAATGCCCAGACAGAAAAAATCCCACAACAGCCCTGAAGCAATCAGGGAAAAAAATTATGTAGATATTTGGACTTTACATTTTAATGAGACTCTTTGGAAACCTTAAATCCATTTGCTTTTCCTTTTCTAGGCTTACAGAAGAGACAAGACAATGACTGTAAAAGGAAAATTTGACATTAATATCAGTGAAGAAAAGGGTTATGTTCAGTATTAAATTCCTTTGCAGATACCTTCAGCATATAGTGAATAAGTAGAAATAGATTTAAGAAACACTGTAAAATTAAACTTTATAAGATTACTTTTTTATGGAATATGCAGTAGCTGCCACATAGAATAAATGTATGTTTTTCATTATATTTTTATTATGCATTTAAAGCACATTAAGGAGCAAACAACCATCAAAGAAAAAGAAACTTATTAGATTTAGCAAGTAATCATATCAGTTTTATGTATGGTTATATTTTGTGAAAGCAGGGAAAGATGCATGTCAGGTGTCCTTTCAGGCTATTCAGTGAGCCATTTTTCTTTGGGAGAACAATATTAATGGCTGTTTGGCTCTGTTCCTGCTGTATTGCATGAGCATTTTGTCTTTTTTATTACAGTTTCTTATAAGTGTGCCATTACAGCTGGAGCAACCAGTAGAGCATCTGGAAAAATGGATCGCTTTGATTTTGGTCTCTAAATGGGCCTCAGTTTGTGTGTGGGCTTCCAAACTGTTTAAGCATTGAGGGAAGCATTTGTGGGCTTGTGAGTGGTGTTGAGGAGCTGTTGCACGTTGTCCTCCAGAACTGAGATCTGTGCTGTGATGGGAGGAATCTGCTGAGGGACATTGTCCCGGGATATTTAGTGATCCAAGGCTGGTTCTGTCTCTTGGTTTCTCTCTGGTGGATAACGTCATTTGTCATCCATTCTCCATCAGGATTAAACCTACCTCTTGGTCGCTCCCAGACCAGCCTGCATCGACCTCTCTGCTCCCTGTCCCCAGGTGCTTCTGCCTCGCTCAGCAGCTTCGGGACATCTCCTGCCTCTGCTGGGGCTCTGGGAGCCGTGGGTACTCTCCAGGCTGTGTTTGCTGGCTCCCCCAGGCTGTCCCGGGCAGGAGGAGATGCAGAGCATCCTGAGCCAGCTCAGGCTCTGATCCGGGTGTCCCAGCCCCGAGCAGGGCTGCCAGACCTGGGGGCTGCTGCTGGGGTCCCTGTGGCTCAGGCACCCGGGGCAGAGGGGCAGGGGTGGCTGTGGCTGCCCTGGGGACAGCAGGGGTGGCCGTGGCTGCTCTGGGGACAGCAGGGTGGCCTGCCACGTGTCCCCGAGTCCGTGCTCCTGTCTCAGCACTTGTCAGGGCCTCTCTGGGCTGGTTGGGCACTGAATTCGTGCGAGTTTATCAGTGCTGGAAGGAGTCTGGGATTTTCTGACTCGGATAAAATCCCCTGGGTTGGCCCCGGTAATGCCGCTGCAGTAAAGTTAATGTGGGTAATGAATGGGCACTTTGATAGAGCTGCTGAAAGCCAAAAGGGCAATGCTTGTTTTCATGCTGAATCACTACAGTAAATTTAGCAATGAGACTTGACATTCTCTGCCTAATAAGAGCAATTTTTATGCTCAAATTGTGACTCTCTTTATACAAAAGGAAAATAACATTAAGCAGTAGTGTATAGCTTTAGCAGTGTCACGGTTTCTATAAATGTCAGAGTACTTATTCATTTAGTTGACAAATGTCACTTCAGAAGCAGATTATTTTTCTTAGTGGCAACCTGATTTATATGTGTGTAACACAGTCTATTTTTTGAAAAAGTGGATTTCTTTTCAAGAACTATTAATTAATTTTAGATTAATTTCAATGAGTATTTTGAGGATTTCATGTTTTCACAACACTTATTAGAGCAACACCTCTGATTTTTTTTTTTTTTTGCAGAAGCACCTTATACACAACTTTTCTGTTGTGTGTTAAACATAGGTTTATTAATCCCTGCAGTATTGCAGGAAAATTGAGTATTCAGCATTGGTGACCTGGGGGGCCCTAGAGGGGACGAAGCTCTGGTGCTCCAAGCAGCTGAAAATTGCATTTTAAGCTGGGAGGAGGAGGAGTTTGGCCATTACCCAGCAGGTGAAGGATGTGGTGCCATGGTTGGCTGCTGATAGTTTTGCTTAGAACTCCGTGTTGGGCGCCCCTGTGAAAGCCAGATCAGGTTTTTATTGGTCTGAAGCACAAATCCTTGTGCCTCTCAAACTATCTCTGGGTTGAACTACAAGGTTACACAGCTTTTATGGCCCGTGCATGCTTTGTGTAGCATTTAATGTGCTGGGAGCCCAAACTCATTAACAGTAAAGCATCTGCAGCTCTGAAGCAGTAAGTTATGAACACTTTTAAAACTTGAAGGATGGTCCCAAAAGCTGTAAGAAAAAAGAGTAAAAAAACGTTAATGACTACAGAACTTCTTCCTAAAGCACCAGCAAGGGGTTTTGCTTTTTGTGTTTGCTTGGAAGAATATCATCCAAATGCTGCTTCTCCAGCAGGGTGAGGAATGGGCGCTTGCTCTAGCTGCAGCCACTTTCAGAATTACTTCTTTTGCTGAAGATTCAGCTGAATTCTTTTCTGAGACTGGTGAGCCTGGTTTGAGGCAGTGATATTTCATATGATTTCAGACTGATGAAAAATTGGAAAAGTGGGTTTTTTTTCTGCATTCTCTGTGGTTCATGTAGAATAACAAAGGCTTGTGTTTTATTTCCAAGTCAGTGTGATCCTCCCATAGACACTGTTTATTTAAGCATAATTTCACCTTAAATACAGCCATTCTTCAGGAGATCTCCGCCATCAACAGAGGCAGAAAATGTGATCCTGGTTTATATAAATAATAGTTGGGGTTTATTTTCTGTCCTGGGGGGGATAGTGCAGATGTGTGCCTTTGTAGAAAAACTAAAAGATTTAGCGAATAATGGCTTTAAAATTTAATCTGTGCAATCTGCTTCCTGCTGCTGTGGGAAGGATCCTGTCTCCTTGTCCCTCTCAGGGAGGAGTTTTTGCTGTGTGGGATTTTCTGATGCTGGGGCTGTGACAATGGCACCTGTCACATGTCAGTGACAGCCTGGACTGGTGCCTGCCCAGTGTGCACAGGTTGTTTCTCTTTTCTTTGCTTTGGGATTCCTGTCGTTATTTTCCTGTACTAAGCATCTGTATTTTTAAATATAATTTTCTTGAATAATTTGAATTAATGTTCAGGCAATTACCAGGCTCTTCATGTACTTAGGGTACAAATGTAATTGCATCATTTGGACAGTTAATTGCACTGTTTAATGATGTTACATCAATTTCCTTATTAAGCATAATGAATCAAATGCAACTGCCATGCACATGGGGTTTTGAGGGAGCAGTTTCTCAGATGGTGGCTTTCACAGCAGGAAGAAACCTGACAGAAAATGCTTGAACTGGATTGCAAGGTGCTTTCACACTGGCTTTGATCAAAGATGTAACCTGAGTTCTGAAAGAGAAAAGTAAAAGTCTTCCATTTCAGGATTTTGGGGCTCAGCATCTATTTTAATATGATAAAATACTTAGCACTGAGAGAAGACCAAATAGATGAACTGTATGAGCCCGAAGATGGCAGTTCCTGCAGGGAAGCTCCTTCCAGCAGTCCCCGTTCCCTATGCTGGGGGCTGCTGTGGTGGGACGCTGGTGTCCCCAGGGGAGGCTGGCTGTGGGGCTGGTGTCCCCAGGGGGGGCTGGCTGTGGGACTGGTGTCCCCAGGGGGGGCTGGCTGTGGGACTGGTGTCCCCAGGGGAGCAGGCTGTGGGGCTGGTGTCCCCAGGGGAGGCTGGTGTCCCAGAGGAGCTGGCTGTGGGACTGGTGTCCCAGAGGAGCAGGCTGTGGGGCCGGTGTCCCGGGGTGGTGACAAATTCCACCCCAGGGATGCCCGTTCTGGGCTGCGGAGTGGGAGGTGCCGGGGCTGCCAGGGGCTGGAAGCTCAGCCAGGGACCGGTTTGATTTTGGAGCTGGTGCCTGGGGCTGTGGCAGAAGGTGCGGCTGGCTTTGGAGGAGCAGGTGATGGCTCTGTTCCCTAAGCTGTGCCGGGGAATATTTCGGGAATTTAAAGGCTCCCAACATGTGTGAGCGAGGAGAAGAAACACAAGAGCTGTGGCTGCGACACTGTACAGGAGCCAAGGGAAGCTGAGACACTGAGGGGGAGTGATCAGTAATGTTAAAAACAAGGAGAAAGTGAGAGGGAGAAGCTGGAGAAGTCAGGCATAGAAACTTCAAGGAAACGAATGTTTCTTTATTATTCCCTTAAGTTTATTAGCAGTAACATTTCCAAAAGGTTAAGCTGAATTGCCGAAATGAAGACTAACGGTGTTTGTGGTAGACTTGAAAAGTGAACTGCCCTGATGAAGAATTCATGTCCCATTTTGCTTGGTTTGCTGTTTTTACATTGATGATGCATCGTTGTAATGCTTACTAATGGCAAAGTACTTGATGATTCTGTCGTACCTGCTGAGAACTTCCTTTTTTGGAGGGATGCTGGTGCTGGTTGTTTCCCCAAAGCCTTCTCAGAAGGAACTTTGGCTCAGTTGTGGTGGTTTAGGGATGCTCATGAAGGTGGCTGGTGTGACACCTGCTTGGAACCTGTCAGGGCCCCACCAGGCACTGCAGGGAGAGGAGAGCTGAGCCCCGGGCGCCGCAGGGAGAGGAGAGCCGAGCCCCAGGTGCTGCTGCACCCGGCTGGAATTGGGGCAGGCACCGTTCCCAAGCCCTTGGCTGTGCTCCAGGGAAGGGAAGGGGTTTGTCCTGACCCTGGTGGGTGAAGAGCCCCTTTTGCTCAGCGAGCAAATGTCCTTTTTGTGGTTCTAAAGTTTATTTAGAGCCACAGGCTGCTGTGGGTTGGAAGGGACCTTGTAAGCCATCCACTCAGGCCTGTGTGGGTGAAGGCATTGATCAAACTCGTTCTCATTGGGATGCTATTTTAAACTCCCTTCTCCAAAGCTGAGTCCAAGGTTTCGTTTCCAGTTATCCGCCCATTCCCACGGACCTGGGGCTGTTCTCTGGTGCCCTGCAGCCCCTGCCAGGGCCCGGGTGTGCCCGGCTGCACGCAGGCAGGCTGGGAGCAGCGCTGTGCTCCAGGGCCAGCCTGCAGCTCCAGGGATGCGGGGCAGTGGGAGGAATCCCGCACGTCAGCAGGATGAATAATGCACGGGCAGAATCATCTCGCTGTCTCCAGGCACTTGGCATCACAGAATGAGCCATCTGTGCCCAAAGCCACCCGCGGGGGCGAGTGCTGCTCCCGCTGGGCTGAACAACGCTGCCTGCTCTGGGGGACGGCACCTCCAGGCACGGGCACAGCTCAGAGGTTGGCATTTCTTTGGTTTTAGCTTGACAGAGCGTGTTGGAGAGCTCTCCTTGTGTGAGTGCTGGGCAGGAGTCTCCCCTCCAAAAATCACTCTGAACTGACGGCTCCCAGGTGTGAAGGGGGTTATAAAATGTGTTGTATGATTAGGATGATGCAGCTAATCCTGTCAGCTATGCTGAGCTTTTGTTCCAGACCTGTTGTGTGCTCTAAACCAGCCTGTTCTCTGGGTTTGCAGGGTGGAAAAGCTTGAAATTTTTCATGTAAAGGTTGAATCTACAGACACCCCCCATGCACCTGGCTCCCAATGTACAGAATATTGAAGGACTTTGGTGCTGGTTTATGATCTCTAATGAGGGCAACAAAGCAGAAGGAAAGGGGAGTATTTTGTGGTGCTTTTAGAAGCCAAAATATGAATGAATTTTCTTGTGCCTTAGAATCAGTGTGCGAAGTAGTTACCAGAGACTTCCATGCAATATTATAGACACAAACAGATTTGACAGGGTTTTCTTTTCCCTGTGGAATTTCTAGTAAATAGAGATAAATTATCTCATCTGTCTTCTGTTTATTAGTTGGTACTGTATCAAATTAAGTGTCTCCAGTATTGCTGTGAGATGGAGAAATAATCAGTACCCTCTATTTAATCATTTCTCTGCCAACATGAGCTCACAGGCAGTGGGACTTGAGGAATTTGCTGGCCCTGTTTGGCCACGTGTGTGTGCATGTGCAGAGGTGCTGCCTACAGGGAATGGCTTGGAAATACCTGCCAGAAACTCTTTGAGTCTCTCTTGCTTCATTTATTCCTCCTCCTGGTCCTTCTTGTCTCTCAGCTACAGCTTTGACACCACCTGATTGTTTGTGACCAGACAAATTTGCTACAACACGATCATTTATGACCAGTGAAATGTTTTCTGTGCAGAGAGCCTTTTTCTGAAACAAAATATGGATTTTTGTGTACGTGAAGCTTTAGAGCTGTGGCACAGGTTGGAGTGCAGCTCAGGAGACTGACTGGGCCCCACTCGGGCAGGAAAAAAACAATTTGAGGTAGCACCAGTTTGCTTGGGGTCACACCCACTTGAGCTTTGAGGGTCTGCAGTGCTGGAGATCACAGGGCTCAGGAAAACCCAGTGTGGAAGCAGCATTTCTTGTTGGAAGTGTCATCTGCAGAGTGAAGTAACTCCCCAGGACAGGTCAGGAAGGCACTGCGGTCTCATGTATTATCTTTGGGTTAAAGAGCCTTCCCCTGCTGTTGCTGCTGAGTCTAAAAGCTGAATACTTTTGAACGACCTCTTTCAGGAAATAGTTGGTACTGGAGAGTGCAGGATTCAAATAGTGCTTTAGTTGTGTTAGTGTGGTGGATGGATGTGGTTTCAGTTAACTGTAATTCTTTGTCCAAACCACCTCTGTTGCCTTTCCCACTCCACCTTTTTGAAGGCTGCATTAGCATTTAAAATGTGGATTTTCATAGTAGGCTTTCCTCTCCTGATCAGCCTTTGCCCGGGAGGGTGCTGGGGCACGTTTGTTATTGCTCAGAAGCGCCTGTTTTGTTACACTTTAATGACATTTCAGACATTTCAGCAGCTCTCAGGTCACTGTCAGAGCAGGGCAGCCGGCCCAGGCACTCAGGACCGTCCGTGGGGTGAGAACAGTCCTCCACACACAGAAGGGCTTTTTCCTCCTGAGAAGATGGAGAGCAGGGATCTCTGCTTCCATCGCTCACACTCCTGGGGCACAAAGCACCTCTGAGAGCTGCCCTTCTGCAAGGTCCAAAGCAGCACCTGTCTGATTACAGGCAGAGCTCTGTGTCTTTGGAGAGCCACGGTGCTGGCAGCAGGGACACTCAGACAGGTGAGCTGGGTCCCTGCCTGGGCTGGTGCTCCCCTGCCAGCCTTTCCAGGAGTTGGCCAGGATGACTGGTGCAAATCCCACCCTGACAAGCATTTTGAGATGCATCTGAGTAACCGGGCTGTTCCAGCTGCAGGGAGGGCACTGGCTGTACCTTTCCCTTTCCTGAGGAGCTGCAGCTCCCTCAGAAGTGCAGGTGAGGGTTCAAGTGTTGCTGACTTCTCACGAGCTTTTTGTGTGTGTGTGGTTTTTTCTTTTTTGTTTGCTTTATTTAGAATCCCAGACTGCTTTGGGTTGGAATGGATCTTGTTAATTATCCAGTGCCACCCCTGCCATGGCAGGGACACCTCCCACTGTCCCAGGCTGCTCCCAGCCCCAGTGTCCAGCCTGGCCTTGGACACTGCCAGGGATCCAGGGGCAGCCACAGCTGCTCTGGGCACCCTGTGCCAGGGCCTGCCCACCCTCCCAGGGAACAATTTCTGCCCAATATCTGTTTAGTGATTTGTTTTTTCCTCCCCTAATCACTTTGTTCTGTTCTTGTAAACCAGCCTTGTCACAGCAAATGGAATGTCCTGGCAGCTTGATGATCCTCATTGTGCTAATTATATTTCCTTGCTGGAACGTCTTTCTCTACCTTCCACAAGCCATATGTGTTCAGCAACTCAACTAGAAAGCAATTTTTGAGTCAACAAATGTAACTCTTTGCAGTATGGGGCTCTGGCACTGAACGTCTTGGGTATTGCAGTGATGATAACGAGTGTGCTGCTAAGTGCCTTCTAGAAACAACAGAAACCACATTCTTCGTAGAATCAGGGGTCTGAAACCTGATGGTTTAGGGGAAGGTCCTGTTCAAGAAGGTGGCATCACTGCGAAGGTGTTGGCTATGTTATCATAGTATCTGGGTTTTTGTGATTCACTGCAGAAAGGGCTGAGTTTGAACGAGGCAGAGGCTGTGGTGTGGCAGCCCAGCGTGGGCAGCACGCACTGTTACACTCACATTAATCCCCGCAGCTCCCAAGGCTCAGGGAGTTTATATTGCCAGTAAAACATTACACAGTCTGGTCCTTTACAGTTTACAACTGGTATTAAATGTTGCACATGCAGCATTTAAATCAGCTTTTCGTTGTTTCCGGTGTTTGGGTGCAGATTTGTGTGGCACTAGGGGTGGTAATTATGTATTTGTTCTGTGCCCTGGGAAGAGAACAGAACAAAAGCATCTGTGGCAAGAGGGAGGTTTGTATCAGCTAATAACAAAAGCTTTGTAAGTGGGAGGAGAGTTAAATACTGCAATAAATAGTCACTGAATTTTGGAGGATCCCTATGCCTCCCTCTCCATAGGTTTTTTGGGGGATAGAACACGTGCTGTCACACCTTTATTGCTGGCTCTGCTTTGTGTCAGTGGGATGGACTGGGGAAATATTTTCCACTTTTTTTTTATGATCCTATGACAATTTTTTGCATATAAGCCCAGTGGAAAGTCTTGTAGAAAGTGATTTAATGTTTGGGTTTTTAATACTGATCACACTTAATAAGTACCCAGAGTGATTCTTGTACATGTGCTCTGTTTAAATAAAATGTTCTTGTGGTGTTGACCTGGTTTACCTGAATCCATTCAATATTTGTGTTGTTACTGATATTGGATTTTTTGTCTGTATGTTTTGTCATCTACTGAAATGTGATTTAGAAATCCAATAACACTAATGTGCTGCAGAAATATGGCTTTATTCACTGACCAGGAGTAACCCACCAGAAGTATTGCTTCAATTTTAAAGCTGACCTTTTCTGTTATTTAGCAGAAAATGCACAACTGCAAAAGGAAATAGACCTTTTCTTTTGTGGACAGGACATATTCCTTCAGGCTAGAAAAGACTGAGGGACTGGCTGCTCCCCCTGTGCTAATCCAACAAGGATAAGGACATTTTTGATTAATAACTTAGGATAGTGCCAACACGGGTCAAATTTGCCACGGAATCATGGTTTTGGTTGGAAGAGACTTTAAAACTCATCCAGTGCCACCTGGGCAGGGACACCTTCCCCTGTCCCAGTTTGTTCCAAGCCCTGTCCAGCCTGGCCTTGGACACTTCCAGGGATGGGGCACATGGTGGAGTTTTCTCCCAGCAACTTTTTCACAAGTGTAGGCAGCAATTGACATTAATGCTGGCCCTTGAGACCACGGATTTTTCCTGCCAGTGCTTCCATTTTGAACTGGTTATTCTGGGATTCGGTGCACAGGTTTTAGCTGTTGTATAAAACTGTAAATGCTTCTGATGAAATTTGTGAGAGGAAAAAAATATGGATCCCTTTCTAAGAGTTTTATATGAAGAGATGTGCCTCTATTCTCTGTTGTGAAAAAGGTCTTTCAAATCAGGTATAGCTTTATAATCACTGGGCCACTTCTTGAAATCATCCTATAAAGTTTAATAAAAACCCAACATGTCAAGGAAATTATGCAAAAGGATGCAAAGTACTCTAAAAGAGAGGTTCCTTTTTCTGCTAAATCCAGTATTGAGAACTTCCAAGTTCTCTATAAAAATATGCTGATGTTCTTTTATAAATATTGTGTACCACTTCATAAATATTTTATGAAAAATATTAACACTTTGCTTCAGAGGAAAGCTTTTGAGGCTTTTAGGCACATCAGAACTGCTTTTTCCAGTCCTCCTACATTGTGTCATTTCCCCACTGGTTTTGTCCTTATGCAGAGTGTTCCTGAGGAAACAGAGGTATCTTAAAGTCTCTCAATGAAATCAGCTGAAGCTGAGGGCAGCATCATGGAATTGTTAAGGTTGGAAAAGACCTTTAAGATGACCAAGTCCAACCATCCACCCACCACCATGCTCACTGTTAAACTGTCCCCAGTGCCCCAGCCACAGGTTTTTAATGCTCCCAGGGATGGGGGCTCCTGCACTGCCCTGAGCAGCCTCTTCAAATGCTGCAATCAAAAGCTGTAACCACAAAGAATAACTCTGAATCACTTTTTTCGTCTGGAAGGCTTGAAGCCACTGCTAGTCTGTGAAATGTCCCCAGTTAATTGCTGTAGCAGTGTGACCTCGGGGGATGAGCTGCTCTGGCAGGTGCTTCGTGATCTCTATTTATTGCTGTGTTTGGAGCACGCTTACTGGGCCCTGTTTTATTGCTGCCTGTTGATGGGGAAGTAAAAGGTCTGTGGTTTCAGAAGTGGCTGTACTGGTTGACTCCAGGCACTGAACTGTCAGGCGGTGATGAGCAATAAAGGCTGCAAAACCTTACACTGCTCTGCAAAGCCCTGGTGTATTAATGACAGCGAGATCTTTGTGCAGCAAAGTGTTCCTTGTGGTGGTGATGGCCACCGTGAGGTAGGAGATCATTGATTCCTGGGATCGATTGGGCTGTGAGTCACTGAAGCGTTTTGTACCCCAGATATGAACATGTTCTTGGGTTGATGGCATTTCTATCCATACATGCCAGCAGCCACTTGAATAACTTGAGTTTTGCTCTCTCCCCTCTCCCTCCACCAGTGTGTGAGGCTCCCTGGTGTGTCAGGAGCAGAGGTGCTGAACAGAACCACCCACATTCCAGTGCTGAGGAGCCAGAGCTGGGCACCTCTAGTGGGGCTGATGTTTATGGGGGGTTGGCACACCCTGCATACAATTCCTGCCTCCCTCATAATCCTCCCCTGAGCTGTGCTTCATGGTTCTTCTCCTTTGGATATCTTGCACTGCCTAATTTTTATCTTGAGGGGTTTTTTTGCCTTTCTTTTTTTTCTTGGATGAATGACTGAAGGAAGGATGCCTGGGTCTGTGATGCCACAGCCCCTGTGAAGGAGCCTGTGCAGGCACAACCTTCAGCTGGGGTTGGGTGTCTAACACTGAGGAATGGGAAGGAAATCAGGTTTCCTGTGCAGGATTTATCCTGTGCTGTCATTTACCCTCCCCGTGTGCCTACTCCTGGTTGCTCCATTGTCAGCTCCCCCGTACAGTTTTGCTCGCTGTGAGGGCTGTGAGCTCTAGACATCCTTCAGGGTCACATATTCCTCTCCTCAGCTGTATGCTGGGAATGTTCCTCTTCTCCTAGCTCAGCTCACCATCTGACACGGATGTGAAGTGGGTTTGCTGTGTTTTCTTACCAGCCTTACCCTGAGTGTGGAGCTCAGGCTGTGGTGCTGCTCACCTGAGCCGGCTCTGGGGGTGCTTTGGGGAGACCCCAGAGCTGCCTCTGGCCCTGGGTGTGGGCACAGCCCCCTCCAGCAGCAGCTGCTCCCCTCGGTGCCCAGGTGAAGCCCTGGCCATGGTGGGGCTGTGGTGCCCACCCTCCCACGGCCGGGCAGTGTTTGTGAGATGCAGACACAGGCAGCTCTCCTGTCCCTCCCCGGGCACAGGGAAAGCTGAAGGGGATAACAGGAGTTATCCCGGGGTGACTGCCAGCCTGTCCTGGGGCTGCAGGAGCTGCACCGGGTCCCTGCTGCGGGGAGAACAGAGTGGGTGTCTGCAGATGAGAACAGACCTGTCTGGGGACGAGGCAGTGCTGTGCAAACAATCCTGTCCATGGCTGTGTGCTGCACACTGATTGCCAGGGAAAACAATGGGAGCTCGTTTGGCTGTTGGTGTGTTGCTGCTGCTGTTTCTGAGCTCAGTGGGCAGCAGCAGGAATCCTCTAAATGGCACATTACTGTGTGCGTGTATTTGTGTGTATGTCTATGCCTGCTAAACCTCAGTATTTTCTTAGGAGCTTGGCCTTTTTTGTTGTGAAGTCTGACAATGTAACCTTGCTAATTTGAGCATAAATGTCTTTTTTTGGTACATAAACTTAGTTTACATCACAGGAGTCCCTGATGCACAGCCTCACTGGACGTGGTGTTGTCTGCTCTTTCTTTCTCACCTTGCCCTTTTCCCCCTTTTCGTGCTCTGCCTTCCCACCCCAAAAGGCAAAATCCAGCCACCCCTTCTTCACTGGAGAGTTTCTCATCTCCCTGGCTGCTGCTCTGTAGGAGAACTTGTTCCTGACACGTTCCTGCTGCTCATAATGAGCTTTCACTCAAGGGGCTGATCAATAGCAGAGCCCAGCAGGTCTGTCTCCATTGCTTGTTTTCTCTATCTTGAATCTGCCAAGACAGATTAGACCATTGCCAAGGTCACTCAATAGGCTGCGAGTGAAGGAGAAGATATCTGGCTGACTTTTTTAGGACAGACTGCAAAAAGGCAGGAGTGGAGCTAAAACTGAGTGTACAATGACAGATTAAATCTGCATCAAGGTCGCAGAGGGGCTGCTGGAGTGAACTTTGGACGCAAGATACACATCCCCTGTCAGGGGCAGGTTGATCACTGCCTGCTGAGGCAAAGTGCCTGGGCAGGACTCGTACGGGAGGAGCAGACCAGGGGTTCAGGAGCTCGGGTGCCACTGTGCTGAAATCAAGGAGAGATGTAGGTGTTTTTGTGGTGGCAGACACGGAGCTGTGGGGCTCGGGGGACTGAGAGCAGCCTTGTGCTCGTGGCATCCTCCTGCTGACACAGAACCGTGGGTGCTGCTCCAGAAGCCTCCTGTGCACTGGGCTCTCGTGCAGCTGAGGCGGAACTGCTCCTCAGAAATGGAGAAAATTTATTGAGAAAAAAAAAGCATGAGTCACTTGAAGTTTTTTTGTATTGACAATGGGTGAAATGACAGAGGGAAGGTTTCTAGTAAGAGGCAATATATTTTATGGGTCTGACTGCTGGAACAGGGACAGCAGTCTTCATGGCTTGGGTGTCTGAGAGCTTGGCCCGCTTGTTTTCCCCCCAGGTTCCAGCAGTTGATCTAATAAAACACACTGTCTCTGTAAATCTTCCAGCCTCAGATCATCACGTCTGCCTCAGAACAGCTAATAAAACAGCAGACACAGCTCCCTAATATTGTTACCTCATTTAATGGCTCGTCGTGGCCACTCCCCACAGGGAAGTGCTGTCCTCAGATTGCAGTGTCTGTGAATGTTTAGGAGTCTTCCACAGAAAACTCTGAGTTGTGCGTTTACCTGGCTTTGCAAATAAAACTGAAATAATTGCTTCTGTAATAACAAAACAAATTAAAAAATCCTCTCCATTCTCTTTTCATTCGAACTTCTCTTGAGTTTGAAGCTATTTGATCTTAGGAGATAAAACCCCTCTTCCTCTGCACTGGAAGGAGATGCGGCTGTGTCCAAGCTATAATTCTGCTTTTATACTTGCTAGATTGGTAGTTTGGTTTCATTTCAGTCTGGTTATTCCTAAGCTTTTAAGTAGCAGTGTGCAGTTAATTGCTGTCTGTGCCTGGAACCAAAGCAGACAGGACAGCTCTGATGGAAGGAACAGGAGTTGAGGTTTTTGGAAGGCATTTGGAGATAACTGGATCCTTTTGATTTCCTCTGCTTCCCCATGGCCACGAGGGTGAGGCCACAGTGTCAGTGATGCTAACGGATGAAGGGAGTTGTGTTAATTACTTGAACTGTAAGACAGAATCTCATATAATTATCTGTGAGAGAAACCCCAACAGATAATTACAAACTGCCACAACTTCCACTCTGAATTGTTCTGTGTGACTTCAAAGCCTGCAAGATTTAAACTGTTTGAGCAGCCAGGCTCCACAGTGACCAAGCTGTTGGCAGAAACAAGGCAAACAGCAGAGCCTCTGGCTTTGAGTGTCTGTCCTGACCTTACAGCTTTAGCTAGGTTTCTAATTGAATTTTAAAGATGATGACTGTAGGCTGAGGCTAAAGTCCAGTCCAGATGGAAAAGGATCAGTGGGGCTGAGCTTGGCTTAGAGCTGCTTTTGGCTTTGAAACACACGGTGTTCTCCTTCCTGGAGCTGGCCAAGCCCAGGGCTTCCCTGTGTCCACGTGTGCCCAGGTTTGGTGCCTGGGGCTCAGCCCTCGGAGCTGTGCCAGCGAGTCCCCAGGCTGCAGAAACTGCTTTCTTTGGAGTTCACTGGCTTCCCAGCACTGCAAGGCCTTGCCCAGCTGTCTCCTCCCTCTCTCCCTGCTTTTGTTTCCAAGCCACAGGGCAGTTGGATTTTTGGTTTCAAGCCCAGTTTGGCACGGAGTGATGGAAATGCCAAAAGTTGGTGGGGTCTTTCTCTTCCCTCATCTGAGAGGCTGGATTTGCTGGGAGCTGAAAGAGCTTCTCCTGGGTCTGCCAGAGGATCTCAACTGAAATCAGTTTAATTTGAGGAGAATCCTTTCTGTTCTCAAAGCACTGTTTCGAGCCAATTCTTTCCTGCTGCAGTGTGTGATTTCTGCAATATGAAGGCTTGACACAGGATTGTCCTGTGGGTGAAGGTTTGGCTGGAGGCTGGAAGGAAAGATGTTCACAAAGGGTTTTGTTTGACTTGGAATGTACCTTCAGGTTTTCCCTGTCACTTAACCTCCTGTCTGTGACATGGGAAATGATTCTGCTTGCCTTGGTGGGCTTCTATAAGAATATATACTTAGAAAGTCATGAGAAATGCAGATTGTGGGGCCATTCCTTGGCCAGGGACACAGAGGAGCTCTCTGGAACAGTCAGCAGAGATGGAAATGTTTCCTTCTATGTACAGTGATCTTAATTTGCAGACTGGCTACCCATCAGGTATGGGCTGGTTATCCTTTGTTTACTAATTTGTCGTGTTGTGTTGCTCACTGTGAAATCAGTTTAAGAGGGGATGGGATGCACTAAACTTCAGCTCTGCTAACGTAATATGGCAGCATGTTTGAACACATTAGTTTCACTCCATGTAACCACAATTGAGTGTGACAATGGTGGAGCTGGTGCAGGGGCTGGGACAGGGCAATAACACAGATCCCACTGTCAGCAGGCTTTGCTTAAATGAACCTTGGCATCACCCATGATTGTTTTAAAAATAGACCTAAATTTATCTTTTAGAGTGCTTGAGGTGAAAAATTGTGAAGTCCAAATTGAGTATAATTTTTTCCCCATTTTCTCTCTTGCAGCAACAAAACCTGGTTTAATTTAATTTAGATTGCCCAGAGAAGCTGTGGCTGCCCCGGATCCCTGGCAGTGCCCCAGGCCAGGCTGGACACTGGGGCTGGGAGCAGCCTGGGACAGTGGAAGGTGTCCCTGCCATGGCAGGGGTGGCACTGGTTGAGCTTCAACATCCCTTCCAACCCAAACCATTCTATAATTCTATGATTTTATACACTTTTCTATCCCTACTGTTGATGCTTTGGGGCAGGAAGTAGTTGGGGATGATTTTGGTGCTTCCTGTGGTGATTTGTCTGCTTTCTGTTGTCTGTGCTTTGTTTGATGTTGTAAATGTGTTTCAAATGGATATCTGTGCTACAAGTAGAATAAACACGGCCCTAAATAAACCTCTATCAGTGTTTAGACAGGTGTGCAGCAGTGTTGTAAATCAGTCTGGATAACTGAGCCTGGAATATTGGGGAGCCTGCAGAAAATGCACTCCCGTTAGGCTTGGGAAGGGAAGAGCAGCAGTGCAGGAGCCTTTGTTCTGCAGAGCTCCTTGGCTGGGGCTGTCCCTGCAGAAGGCTCTGGTGGCCTGGCTGTGGCAGGGAGGGTGGCCTGGCTGTGACAGGGACATGCTCTGGTGCAGCTCTGGGGCTGTTCCTGCTCCCAAACACCCCCGAGGGAGGAGGTGGCTCCGGAGCCCCCCCAGCCCCTGCAGGGAAGGCTTGTGACACACACAGCTCTGCCATTCAGCTTCTATTTATTTCCTTCCCTTTTGTCCAGCTGAGATGTTATTAACTCTGTCAGCTCTCTGGAGATTAATTGGAACTGTAAACACTGAAATTACCTTTGAATTTAAAAAGTGGGGTTATTTAGACCTTGAGGAGGAGATGGGAGCTGTTTGAATGTTGCTTGGCTTGGTCACAAAAACCTTTGGATCTTTGTAGATGGGAAAAAAATGGTTTGAGTGAATGGAAAATGTTTGTGTTTTTCCTTATGATTGTGTCACTGAGTTGCTGGATTTGGTTTTGTTTTAAGTTCTACAATTCTGTGATCTCGTAGCAGTGAAGATCCCAGAGTTGGTCAGGAATTACGCTGGGCATATGAAAGGCTGAGTGGTTGTAAGACCATCTGCAACAATCTGTGTGATCAGTAATTACCTGATTTGGAGATGATTTTTACGGGGCTGTGATTTTCCATGCCTGATCCTGGGCAAGGAATGATGCTGAGGTCTCTGTGCCCACACTCGTGTGCCAGCAGCAGCTCAGGGTTACAGCCCTCACCAAGCACCCAGCAAACTTCACTGGTAGAATGTTGATCTTGGTCTTGTCCTTTCCAATGGATTCTGGAGTGAGTGGCTAGAAAACAAGAACGTGTTTAGTTTTCAGGAGGTTTTGTACCCCTGAATTTCTTTGTATGTGTAACTCACTTCAGCTTGTCTTTGCAAATGTGGTATTTTTCTTCTAAAGGGCTTTGCATGTTTATGGATCTGTAGAAAGATTTAAGTGTGTCAGAGTAGGAGTAATCGAATGGAAATACAAACGGAAGCTGGGGCTGGAGGCAAATTGTGAGAACTTGGACCTGTTGCAGACTTCCAGTAGCTAATTATTGAACTGTTTATTTCATTAGAACAAAACCAATGGTGTTTGAATAATTAAGAATTTGCTCTGTTGGTGGCACACTTTGTCTCTCATTGATCCATTTACTTTAAATTGCCTACGTGCACTGGGGGGTGGCAGAGCTGCATCCTGAGACAGGGGTTTGTCCTTACTTTTCTTTCTGGGGTGTGTTCGTGCCCACTGGCACATTTCCCTGGGGCTGTTACACTCCAGCCTCCCGAAATCCCTGGGAAGGTTTCTCCAGCTGACAGCGGTGGGGTGTGGGCTCCTCTGTGGGAGCAGAGGCTGCGGGGATGTCCCTCGTGGGGATGCTCAACCTCTTGGCTCAGAACGGGGGGCTCTCCTGTCTGGGCTCTTCCTGAGCTCCTTGCAGGCTCTGCCTCTGCACAGAAGTTGTTGCTGCCCCAGGAACGAGGAATGTCTCCAGGCACAGGGTGGGGATCCCCTTTGCCAGGAGAAAGAGGGGGACGAGTCAGGGACCACTGAGTGTGTGTGCAGCCTCCATTCCCCAGGATTTTGCTCTGCTGATTGGCAGTGAAACACTTTTCCTGACAGAGAAGTGAGGTTTTTGTGCCCAGGCTTTAACATCCCTGAGAACCGAACAAGCTCGTCCTTTATGTTTTAATATAAAACAATGTCATATGAAACCGGGGAGAATATTTAATAAGAATATAAAGGTGTACAGTAATAGAGCATATATGCATTTTTATTGGGTTTCCTGGTGTTACAATAATAGTCATCATTTTCTTCAATGCGTTTTCTTGTGGCGGGGAGAAATTGTAATGCTGAATCCTGATTTTAGGTGGATTTCTTACAGCAAGCTGTGGATTCCCAGCCCTTGCCACGGGAAGATGTACCCCTCTGAAAACATTCCTGAACCCTTCATTCCCTCTCCTGAAGGATGGGTCCTGTCCCTGCCCACGGGTGCTCAGGGCTGTGTTCCATCATGAGTGCAGCATCCTCATTACTTGAGCTCACATTTCCCTGGAGCAGGAAGGGCACAAGGAGTTTGTTCCAGTCAGATCAAAACGAAGCTGCTGGGAGGATGAGATTCTGCAAAGTTAAACACACCTAGATATGTGCGTGATAAATTGGGAAGTGACTTTGTTTCTTGTTTTCATGGCCAATGGAAACTGTGACAGGAGAAGGAGGAAATGTGGAAGCTGCACCCAAACACTGTGGAACTACGTTGTGAAACAGATATTTGTTTTGTAGCTGAAAGGAAGAGTTTGAAAACCCCTGTCTTTCATCGCAAGTTGCTTGGGAGAAGTGAGGGAAGCACAAAGCTAAACAATTATAAATGGTAACCTTTAAAAATAGAGACATATTTCCTAACAAATGGCTTCTCTTCATTATCAGACACTCGTTAACTGAAATATTTATTTGGGATTATGGGATGTTTAAAAATGCAGCAGCTGCTCCATTTGCCTTTTCCCTTTCTGAAGATGAGATTTATTCAATGTTAATGCCTGGTGCCTGTTCAGCAGCAGGAGGAGGTGGAGGGAGGGTGGAGCTGCTCTCCCGTGGGCTCTGGGAGAACAGGGAAGGTGTGAGCTGTGTGTGTGCACAGACCAGTCCAACCTGGCCTGGCACACTTCCAGGGATGGGGCAGCCACAGCTGCTCTGGGCACCCTCTTTTCGAGGAGTTTTGTGGTAGGAGGCTGGATAAATCAGAGAATGCTGGTAAAAGTTTGATTATCAGTCTCCAATTTAGCGTGCACTGATGGTGCACCCTGTACAGTGTTATTGCTGTGTACAGAATTAAGTGTTATGCTGAAGAGCATAGCAGGGGATAACTTGCTTTGGGCCTGTTATCTACAATATTAAATAGCATTCAGCAAGGATTTTATGAAGTTCTGTTATGTTTCTATTAAGACATAAGAGATAATCTGGAGAAAGGGGAAAATGAAGGGTTTAAAGAAAAACAAACAACCTGTACAGAGACCCCAAGGTTGCTGCTCAGTTTGTATTGACAAAGCTTCAGAGAATCGACCACCAGGAATTTATAAACTGTCATGTTTGCAGGGGCTTTAGTACCAGAAAGCTCTGTGTTTACAGGAGACCTAATTATTGCCACTAGCAGGTTCGTGCACTTGTCTGTCTGTTAGTTCATGGAAACACAGAAATAAAACGTAAGAGGAGGTTAGATGGTGTTGGAAGAGCTGCAGAACTGGAAGATGAACCTCTGTGGAGAACGTGAGGGACAGAACTAGAAATGCTGTCCTGCCCTTGGTGCTGGCCATGCAGAGGTGTCCAGGCATAAACTAAAACCCCTGGTGTGTGCCCAGGGCAGGGGAGCCAGGGCTGCTCCCGGAGGGCAGGGGAGCCAGGGCTGCTCCTGGAGGGCAGGGGAGCCAGGGCTGCTCCCAGAGGGCAGGGGAGCCAGGGCTGCTCCCGGAGGGCAGGGGAGCCAGGGCTGCTCCCGGAGGGCAGGGGGAGCCAGGGCTGCTCCCGGAGGGCAGGGGGAGCCAGGGCTGCTCCCGGAGGATCAGGGCTGCTCTGCTGATGGACAGGGGGATTGCAGTGGCTGCTCACTGGCTCCCATCCCTCCCTGATGCAGAGGCAGGAATCCCCTCATTTGACCCAAATTCAGGCGTTTCCCACATCAGCCCTGCAGCTGTACAGGGCCAGCCAGGAGCTGGGCTCTCTGTTCACTGTCCTGGGGAGGAGGAAGTGCCTGCACAGGTGCCTCAGTCTGGCTTGTGAGAAACCTGAGACGTCAGGGCTCCTGACAAGCGATACATCCCCAGCTCTCACATAAGCTGAGCATGAATATTAACCTGTCAAAAACCACCTAAGAAAGAAATTGACCTCATTTGCAGATAGCTAAAAGGAAATTTCTTCTCAGACTCACAATGTTATGAACATTTTTTGTTCCTAGAAGCCGTCAAGTGTGACACAAACTTTATAGAGATAGGAAAAAACTGCTTGTCATTTTCCTCACATAATTCTACCATTTTCACTACATCAAAATGTGAGTGGGACAGACAAACCCTGCCTGCCTCCCCTCAGGGTTGGATTTGGGGTGTTTTGTAGGAGGAGGGGTCCAAATCAGAGTTGCTGTGGTTGGCATTGCCCGGGTGGACCCTCGATACCCCACAGTCACAGCAGAGGTGGCACTGAAGCCAGGCTGCTTCCCCAGCTGGCTGATGTTTATATCCAACCTGCCCAAGCCTGGGAACAGGCTGGAACAGCAAAACCTCTGCTGTGTGGGGCACAAAGCGACCTGCCAGGGCATGAGGGTGCCCTGGGTGTCCCTGTGTGCCCGGGGTGCCCCCCTGCCCTTCCGTGGGACACGGGCAGGTCGTTCTCTGCTGCTGGGGTGTGCGGGGCTCAGGGAGCACAGCAGGCAAGGCTGGGACGGGTCACTGAGGTTCACCTGTTCTGCCCTCTGAAGAGACTCTTCCCCCAGCCCAGGAATTGGTGTTTGGGATCTCTGGATGCTGCTGCTTCCAGTGTGCCATAAATGAGCCCCAGTAGGTTGGTGCCTGTGGGATCTGTTGCTAAGGTGACACAAACGGGCTTTTGCTTCAGCTGCTGGAGAGGACAGTCAGCAGGAGGAGTTCAAATGAAGCTGAATTCAAACATTTTTGCATTCTTTCACCCTGAAGTAAAAGCAGTTTTGTTTCATGGAGGTTTGGTTTTGGACCCCCTGAGCTGGGGTTGTTTCTAGTCCAAACAAAAGCATCACTCTGTGCATCTGCAAAAACGTCTCTGTGCTTGAGAGAAGAAAATAAATCTTACACAGTGTATTTCCCCTGTAATCTGTGTTTTAGTGCTTAATGTGTTGTTGCACATGAAAGCGCTGAGGTGGAAGGTTCCTAATGGCTGAGTTGATCATAGATCAGAAGAGCAGAGCTTTGATGATCCCTCTGTGCTGTGCTGCTGCTCAGCTCTGCCCTGTTTGCCCATTTGAGCTGGAAATGATTGTTCTTTCAGTGCTTGAACGAATAAATAACCACAGAGGTTTGCCAGCAGATCTGCTTTGTTTGTGCCGTTGCACTTGACACTTGCTCAGAAGTTGCCTCCTGTTTAGTCCTGCCACTGTTAATGCCGGGCAGAACTGCAGGAGAAGGGAACATCTCCCACTGATGGGGCAGCAGATGCACCCAGGCTCAGGTCTGAGGGCCTGTGAGCCTTTTTCCCCAGCTGTCTCAGCAGTGCTGATGCCATCTGTCCTTGCAAGCCTTGCTTCCCTTTCGCTTGCTCCGGAGGCAGCAGCCTGGTTCTTGCAGTTTATATCCACACCTGGGAAGGAACCCAGGCTGCTCAGAGGGCTGCAAGGCTCTGGCCACGCTCTGGCAGCTCTGCAGGGCTGGCACAGCTCTGCTGGTGCTGCTGGCAGCCAGCCCTGGGTGCGGGCTGTGGGCAGGTTCCAGGCTCAGGACACGATCCTGGGCCAGTGCTCGCTGTTCTGCTCTGGCTCTGCTCCTCCACAGGACCCAGCGCTGCTGTGAATCCGTGCTGCCTCTGAAACGCTGAGTGTTTGAAATGCTGTTGTTACTGTGTGTGGCTGCTCCTGGGCTGCCCAGGGCTGCTGCTGTCCAGCGTCCAGCCCGTGTCTGGCTGTGCTCCGTGGGGCACCTGCTGTTCTTCTCCCCCGGAGCCCAGGGTGATTCCTGGTGCCAAGCGATGCCCCTTCCATGCAGGCAACAACCTCCTCCCCGAGCAGGACCTGCAGAGCTCCAGGGGCTGTGCTGGCCCTTCCAGAGGGCTTGGAGCCTGGCCAGAAGGAACAAACCTTCCTTACAAACCCGCCCCTTGTCACTGATAAATGATCTCCGTGGTCTGCAGGAGCACCTCAGGCTCACACTGGCTCCACTGTCAGGAGACAGAGTTTGCCTTTATTTATGTCTTGGCTGTGTGACCCGGGGAGTCTGTGAGTTTAGAGTCTGTCACACATAACTCAGGGTAAATAAATCCCCTCATAGTTAATCATACGTTGGACACAAATCACTTACAAATTCAAACAGAATGTTCTCTTTTTTGAAGGTTTAACAATGGGGAGATTTAAAACTGGGGTATTTGAGCTGAGTGTCATGTTTAATTTTCACTTACTAAGAATATTAGTTAGGATGCTATTTACTTAAGAAATTTGCCATTAAGAATTTATTCATAGCAAATGCAAGTACCTCTGAAACCTTTGTTCTCAGTTGAAACAAAATGCTTTGTGGGATTATTAAACGCTGCTCCGTGAACTTTGAATTTCAAACAAGAGTTGGGTTCAAAAGTGTCCCAATGGATTGAAGAGACCGAGTGGGACCCCCTGCCTGACCTTGGATGAGTCGCTGCAGTGCTTAACACTTCAACTGGTACCTGGATTTGCGTGATGAGATATTTATTTGTAAAAATGGGGCCAGAATTAATTTTTATTCTCTGCAGCAGAACTTCAAAACTTTGTGTCAGCAGCAGAATGTAAGATCCTTTCTGCAGTTGGTGTTGTGCCTTGAAAACTGCGGTGTCTGGGGTTGATCCTTGGTTCTGCTCTGTTTTCCTGAGGGGCTCTGCGGGATGCCTGATCCTGTTGTATTCCAGTGTCCATTTGTGTTGGTTTTTATTCTCTTAATCTCCCCCCTTTCTTATTTCTGGAAATTGTAGCAATAAGGGCACAATTGTAGGAGGTTGGATGCGATTTGTGAAAGCAAAGTTGTATTTTTGAAAACCTGGGTGTATCCTTGATGTTGAATCTGTTTCACCTCACAGGTTTGTGCTTCAGACAGCGTTATGTTGTTACAGTGCAATTAGAAATGAATGGAGTTCTCCTCCCTCTGCAGTGTTAGTTAAATTCTCCATATGCTGGTAGGTTAAATGGGTATTGAACTGTTTAACATTAATTAAACAGCCAAGGCTGGGGGGAAGCCAGGAGCACACTGTCCAATTAAAGCAGTTGCCTGTGTGAACAGCTGCCTATAAATCAGCTTCTCTTGTACACATAACAATTGTTAATTGAATAATTGCTTAAAATTCATCTCTTAATTTTTCCTCGGGAAATGCATCGCATTAACTTGGAAGCATTGAATTTTTGAGCATGTTTTGATTTACCAAAGCTGAGCAGCAGCGTGTGGGTTAGCAGGTACAAAGAGCTCAGGCTGAGGCTCAGCAGGAGGGGACGGGGGAGGGTTTGGGGAGGTTTGGGGTGTGTGCAGGAGGGGATGGGAGGGTTTGGGGTGCAGGCAGGAGCGTCAGAACCTCTCTGGGAGCTGTTTGGTGTGGCAGTGGTCAGGGCAGTGCCCCTTTCCTTGGCCAGCCCAGGCAAGATTGGACGTTGGACAAGTATCAAGCTGCTACATTTTTTTCTCTGCCACTGTTCAAAAATTCTGAGTTCTTTAGGCTCAGATTCCAAACAAGGGCTTACTGTGTATTTCAAATTATTTTATGTGATCTGGGAGAAAAGCATCCACTCCCGTTTGTTCTTGGTGAGCTGGATGTGGCTCCCTTATGTCAGGGAGCCTTTGGCACTGTGGGGAAGAGCACCCCAAGGTTACTAAAGCTTTTATCTGTCCTATTTGGTTTATAATGTGAAAGAAGAATCTGAGTCTGCATCTTTAGCTGCGGTAGGTTTGTGAAATTCCTTTGAAGTTTGCACTCTGGTATGCATACATAAAGAATCAGAATAATTTTAGTGAAAATCTGCTAATACAGATGTTTTCTTCTTTATACCAATAACAATGAATTTTGATCACTCTTAAACGAGATCAAAGGCATCAGAATCTCCTCTTTGTTTTAACATTATAATGAAAACACAATTATACTTAAAGCACTTGAAATGGTTGAAGACGCAGTAGCTGAAAGAAACTTCAGCTGCCTGAATGATACCTCAGTATTGGGCTGTAGTAACCTGGATTATCTGTGGCTGCTGGGATTTGCAGAAAGGAGAAGCACAAGTGGCTGAGGACAGGAAATTCAGTTGTTCTCTGCAGCACCAAAAGTCATCGATGTGCACTGGTGTATACAGCAAGCAAAGGTTCTTCCTTGGAGTCACTCAGCAGTGGGGAATAAGAGGAATTTTTCATTTCTGATGGGGGCGCAGTGGCTTCAGGAATGAGATTTTTCTGTGCCTGGTTTTGTTTGGGTGGTGCTGGACAAGGGCAGGGCCCTGTCCTGGGTGTCTCACCTGCTGTGCCTCTGCACCCACTGCCAGTCTCCTGCTTCTGCCATCCCAGCTTTCTTTTCTGAGAGGAAACCGGGGAGAGAATCCCTGCTTTTCAACTCATTCCATCAAACCCCACTGGAGGCATGGCTCTGGCTTATTCTCCCTTGAGATGCTGAAGTCTTTTGAGTCCCTCCCTCTCCCCCATCCCAACCTTGTTCTGCTCACAGAATCATGGAGTGGTTTGGGTTGGAAGGAACCCTAAAGCTCACCTGGTTCCCAGCCCCTGCCATGGGCAGGG
>VZTG01003809.1:544440-579274 GCA_013397845.1 Melanocharis versteri
GATGGGAGGGTTTGGGGTGCGGGCAGGAGGGGATGGGAGGGTTTGGGGTGAGGGCAGGAGGGTTTGGGGAGGTTTGGGGTGTGTGCAGGAGGGGATGGGAGGGTTTGGGGTGCGTGCAGGAGCGTCAGAACCTCTCTGGGAGCTGTTTGGTGTGGCAGTGGTCAGGGCAGTGCCCCTTTCCTTGGCCAGCCCAGGCAAGATTGGACGTTGGACAAGTATCAAGCTGCTACATTTTTTTCTCTGCCACTGTTCAAAAATTCTGAGTTCTTTAGGCTCAGATTCCAAACAAGGGCTTACTGTGTATTTCAAATTATTTTATGTGATCTGGGAGAAAAGCATCCACTCCCGTTTGTTCTTGGTGAGCTGGATGTGGCTCCCTTATGTCAGGGAGCCTTTGGCACTGTGGGGAAGAGCACCCCAAGGTTACTAAAGCTTTTATCTGTCCTATTTGGTTTATAATGTGAAAGAAGAATCTGAGTCTGCATCTTTAGCTGCGGTAGGTTTGTGAAATTCCTTTGAAGTTTGCACTCTGGTATGCATACATAAAGAATCAGAATAATTTTAGTGAAAATCTGCTAATACAGATGTTTTCTTCTTTATACCAATAACAATGAATTTTGATCACTCTTAAACGAGATCAAAGGCATCAGAATCTCCTCTTTGTTTTAACATTATAATGAAAACACAATTATACTTAAAGCACTTGAAATGGTTGAAGACGCAGTAGCTGAAAGAAACTTCAGCTGCCTGAATGATACCTCAGTATTGGGCTGTAGTAACCTGGATTATCTGTGGCTGGGTTTTGCAGAAAGGAGAAGCACAAGTGGCTGAGGACAGGAAATTCAGTTGTTCTCTGCAGCACCAAAAGTCATCGATGTGCACTGGTGTATACAGCAAGCAAAGGTTCTTCCTTGGAGTCACTCAGCAGTGGGGAATAAGAGGAATTTTTCATTTCTGATGGGGGCGCAGTGGCTTCAGGAATGAGATTTTTCTGCGCCTGGTTTTGTTTGGGTGGTGCTGGACAAGGGCAGGGCCCTGTCCTGGGTGTCTCACCTGCTGTGCCTCTGCACCCACTGCCAGTCTCCTGCTTCTGCCATCCCAGCTTTCTTTTCTGAGAGGAAACCGGGGAGAGAATCCCTGCTTTTCAACTCATTCCATCAAACCCCACTGGAGGCATGGCTCTGGCTTATTCTCCCTTGAGATGCTGAAGTCTTTTGAGTCCCTCCCTCTCCCCCATCCCAACCTTGTTCTGCTCACAGAATCATGGAGTGGTTTGGGTTGGAAGGAACCCTAAAGCTCACCTGGTTCCCAGCCCCTGCCATGGGCAGGGCCCCCTTCCCTGGTGTGGGTCTGCAGCCAGGGGACGGAGCTGTGGCAAGGACTGCAGTGTTTGTCACCTCCCCAGGACAGGCAGGACACCACAGGCCCCAGCCCAGGAGTTTCCCTGCCCAAAGGCTTTCCATGCCCCAGGAAGGGGTTGAGAATGGAGCAAACCACCAGCACTGCTTTGTTCTGCCATGGCCACCCCTGCTCTGGGTGCTGAGGGACCGATCCCACGTTGTCCCAGACAAAGCCACGCTGGGAAATGAAGCTGGGTGAGGAGGCAGCTGCTGGACCTCTGAACTGTTCCCTCAGGAATTCATCAGGAGGGGTGTCAGGGCATTTTGTCTCATCTGCCCACAGTGGGCCGTGCTGGTCAGACTGGGCTGGACGTGGTGGAGGAAATGAGCCTGTGACAGCTGTGTGCCAAGTGCCCTCTGCAAATGCATCTCTGTCAGAGCCACAGGCAGCTCTTGTCACCCTCCCATCAGCTGGAATTGGATGCCCACAGAGGTGGTAATTACAAATCCCAGCCAGGCTGCACAGGCTCATTTGTCTCTGTTTATCATCAGAGCAAGAATATTGATCATTACTAAACCATTAAATATCTTTGGAGAGGAAGAAGAGAATCAGATTAATGAAGGTTGACATGCATTGTGGAGTGTACTTCTCCATGAAAGTCAGGTTTGGCAAGTGCAGAGATGACAAATGAAATCACTCTGCTGACCTGGGACAGATGGCATCTTGGAGAAAGCTGCTTGGGGTTTTTATTGCTCAGCTCTGTCCTTGTGTTTTGGAGCCAAGTGAGTCACTTTGTGTTTACCTGTGTGTGTGCAGCCCTGGGGTTTGATGGGCTCCCTGGCGTGTGAGTCCACGATGTGATGGAGCTGTGATGGAATTCTGCTGAGCAAAGCCTGCACTGGGGATGGGGGCTCGGAGACCCTTTCAGGAAAAGGCCAGCAGGTGCCTGCCTGGAGCCTGCAGGGCCAGCCAGGGATTCAGGGCTGGAAGTTCTGCAGCCACTGCCTGTTCACACTGGGGTGGCAAACAGCTGGATCTTTTACCCACTGCTCCAGCATCAGATGTTACACTTTTATCTCAGGCAGCAGAACACGGACATTTTCAGCCCAAACTGGTATTTCCCTTGCTGTGCTCTTGGAAATGATGAGTTTTGGCAGTAGTTGGACTGATACCTTTTGACTAAGAGCGTTGTTACCAATTTCCCTTCTAAGCCCCCTTGCCTAATACCCATTTTATGGAGAAATGGCCAAGAATGGGCTGTGCAGGCTTGGTTTCCTCAGGCTGTGGGTGTGCAGGGAGCAGTGTTGTGAGGGCAGTGAGGTGCTGGCAGCACTGGGCCAGGTGAAACAGCCTGAGCCCAGCCAGGTGAGGGCTGATGTCCAGCTGTGGCTGCTGGGGGTCTGTGCAGCCCAAGGAACAGCCAGGACTGACCATCTCCCCGAGCAGAACCACTCCACAGATGGAGCTGCTTGCAAATATCTGTAATCAGCAAAAGCCTTTAATTGCAGAGTTTTAGCCCCAATTTAGGTTTTCACGCATGGCAATTAGGAGAACCTTGTTTTCTATAGATACAGTCTTTTCTATTTTGAAAGCTTGACAGTTCTAATGCTTTGAAATTATTGGAGCTGACATGTCTCCTCAAGAACTGTTTAATCTGTCAGATTTGTCCTTCTATCATCTCAATCATCTAATGACTAAAAGAAAAGAAAAAGAAAAAACCTCCCAATGAGTTATTTTCTACCTTTCTTTAACTTGCCAATAATTACAGAGAATTTTACTTGTGGTAGGAATTTTGCTCTAGAAACAGAGAAGAGCTAATTAAAAACATCCAACATCCTAAATGATGGATTATGTTGAAGTGCAGAGTGGTTTGCAGGTGATAATGTCAGTGTGGGTTGGAGACATGACTTGCTTGTTATACTGGATGCTGAAAAGAAATTCAGCTTTACACAGACCAGATGACCTTTCTCGGTTCTTTCATTTTTATATTAGAGTTTGTCTTCATGTTCCTACAAGCAAATCTCCCTCTTCTTGCTACATGAATCCTGGTAATTTTGCTGGGTGAATGTCTTCAGTTGAGGTCCCGATCAGTTTGTCTGAAGGAAGTGGCAGATTTGGCACAAACTGGCAATCTCCTCTCTGACGGGGGCCAAAGATGATGTAGCAGTAAAGCCTTGGATGGGCATTGCTGGGCAATGACCACAAACCGTGCAGATAATGCCTTGTGACTTCATAATCGTTTGCAGGGACTCAAAGCAGGGCTGGACTGGGGTTTCATTGTGCCGTGTGTTCCTTCTGTTTGGTTGAGTTGCTGCAGGAGCCTCGGCACAGGAGTGGGAAGATGGTAAAATTCTATGTGATCTGCTGAGGTGAAAGAAAAGACATGAATGGATGATATCAGCACTATTAGTTTTCTTTCACTCCCTCAGTGAAACCAATTATTGATTGCAGTGGGAGTTTGAATAATGGATGATGGAAAATGGGTGGGAGCAGGAACCTCCGGATTTAAGTCTTGGATCACCAGCTTTGGTGTACACAGTGTTCCTCTTGCTCAGTCAGAGCAAGAAGACTGTTCATTATTCTGTGGAGGGATAGCAACAGGATATTACACATTAATAGCCTTGATTCCTAATTAAAAACGAACAAGAGATGCAAACTCTCCCAATCAAAGTGTTTAATTGGTGCAGGTTTTGTTTTTTGAAGCTCTTAGTCCCCCACATCTGCATATATGATAGCAGGTAAATCTCCCATTGTGAATGATTGATGCGAAGATATAAACAAAAGCAACTTAGGTTTATGACTTAAAATCACTCCAAAGGCATTAAAAAAAAAATCCCTGAGCTGCCTCCTGTCCCTGCAAAGGCAGCAGTGCAGTGAGCCAGATCTCACTGGAGTTTGCCCACTCCTCGTGGCCCCAGCCCAGGGCGCTGTGCTCACCTGGGCGTTTCATTTGCAACCAAACTGTGCCCTGGATCTTGCCTTGTCTAATCCCAGATGTGTTAGCAAGATTAATCCTGTCCCAGGCAGCTCCCCAATTACTCTTCTGCTCTCACGAGCCTCCTACTGGAACTGTAAGCAGTGGATGCACATCCTTTAAATTGGCGAGAGATTTCACCATCGGCTCTGGGCTCTGAGCCACACTCGGGATGAGCCAGTCCTGCAGGTTGTCTGCTGGACTCTCAGTGCATCTAAATGGGTCTAGCCAGTGGCCTGGCCTTGCAGCACCTGAGGATCAGCCCTGGTGTGTGCTACAAGCAGCTGTGTTCCACGTTTGCTCATTAGAAATAACAAGGAATGCGTATTGTGGGATGAACTATAATGGTACCGAGTTTGGAGTGGAATAAACAAATCAGAGCTTCGTGATGAGCATGTGCTCAGCTGGGAAATGCCAAGTGATAAAGACATTTCTGCTGGGGAGGGAGCCTAATTGCTGAGAGGAGCTGAGCAGGGAGTACAAATAATCAAACCTTGCCATCTCAGAGCTGATGAAAGCTCCACGAGTTCCACTGGCACTCGGTGGAGCCCAGGGCAGCGCTCGCTGCTGCTCTGCAGCTCCCAGATGTTCTCTGCCGACAACAGGGGCCACAATCGGTGTCCTGTGGAGTGAGCAGCATGGTTATGGCCACTCAAGGCCCTGGGTGGGCGAGGGCAGGGGAGCTCTGTTGCTGACCAGCAGCAGCTCCCGTGGGCACGCAGCTCTCTGTGTGCACACCAGTTGTTATCCTGCGGCACCAGAACAGGGAGAGAGACGCTTGAATATTTTATGGACATGGACATTGGACAATGAAAGTCTATTAAACCAGCAACTCACATCACCGTGCACATCCCTTTATTGTGTAACAGGAGTAATTCCAGGTGTTAATGGGCCATCACTGAGACAAGCGCACGGAGTCACTGGGGCCCGGGGGCTGCAGGGCTGATGGTGCTATGAGTGCAGAACACGAGTTCAGGGTAGGATCCAGGAGAAGTGTCCTAGAAATAACCAGCAGGGCAGGTAATAATCTGCTAACAGTAGGGTGTGGTCTCAGGGTACCAGGAGCCATCGCTCAGTGGATCCCTCTGCCCATCCCCTGCTGGCAGAGCAGCCACACGCTGGGGCATTTTTGGGTTGTCTCTGTGTTTCATTGGAGAGCCAAGGTCCCAGTGTGTCCTCACCCAGCCTTCTGCTGGCATCATCCCTCTCTCTGCAGTCCCAGCAGTGCCAGACCTGCCTGCCCTGGTCACTGCTCGGGGACCAGCTGTGTCCCCTGCCCTGCAGGACAGCTCTCAGCCAAGTGACAGCCCGTGGGTCTGCTTCCTGCCTTTGCTGCCTCCTTTCCCTAATTTCCTCAGCACCTCCTTCCCAAGCTGCAGTGCTGGATGGAGAAGGTGCTCTAACACAAAGGGGTTTTTTCCTACTCAATGCTTCCTCATTTCTTGACAGATGAGATGCTCCTCGTGCTTGTACAGCTGGAGGAAGTGGTGCTTCTGCTGCAGCAGTTAATCTGGGAACAGTTGGATAAGGGCTGGTTTCTCTTAGCTGGATAGGCCTTGTGATTTAGGGTGACTCAAGAGAAAGGAGTAATTTGGTTTATGTTTGCCAGGCCCAGAGTAGTTGTGCCCAGTGAGGTTTGCAGGGGGGCAGGGTGGGCTCAGCTCTGCTCAGGGGGCTCTGGGTACCCCAAACTCAACTGCTGCCTGCAGGAGCTCTGCAGCACAGCCCTCACTGCCTGGGCTGTCGCTTACCACAGAGCCTCCGAGAGGCTGGCAGTGCTTTTCTTGTACATCTGTGTTTGGCTCTTATCTTGCAAATCTCCTGTGTGCTGGTGGGACCAGCTGCATCTTTCTACAGCTACTGATTTTCAAGAAACCCAGTAGAGGTGTCACCTGTCAGGTGTCTGGAGGCTTTGATCAAGCTGACGCATGGAGCAGTGTCAGCAGGCACGGGGAATGATGTTTTAGCTCCTCTGTGGTGTCTGGTTTTCCTTGCCCACTTCAGCCTGCCTTCCCTAGGCTGGTGTGCCTTGGAGAGCTGCTGGCCTTCCTGCTCTCCCTGCACAGGTGACACGGGCTGCTGGTGACAACACGTGGCAACGATGATGAGTGTGTGTTTTAATGGATGTCTTAGGAAAAAATGTTACCGTTAATAAAATTTAATTCAGTCCGTTTGTTACTGTTTGCCACCAGGAGAGCAGTCGGTCTCTGGAAAGCTCCAGGTTCCTTGGAAGCGTAGGGGGTATAAATCCACGTGAAATAAGAGGGAAAACATCAATCTCTGGGTTCCACTGCATAACTGGAAGACGTTAAAATATGCTTGAAACACCCACTGACAAGCTCCATCAATAATAACCGATGTGACTGAAGCCAAACACTGGTGTGGAGCCCAGGAAGCACTGGAGTGGGAGAATCCAGCAGCAGGGCTTGGTGCCAGGCTCTGGTTTGTAGTGGTGGGGTCTCTGCAGCACCTTGGAATGTTCTCCCCTTCCCCTTGCTGTTGCTGTGCCTGAATCCTCGGGGTGCTGTGTTTCAGCCAGCTGCTGGAAACGTGACACTGAGGAATTCAGTACAAGCTCGAGAGCAAACTCGGTGGGAAGGTTTGGAACGATGCAGCTGTAAATCGTTTCAGGGAAAAAAAGAATGAAAAGGTGGCCTTGCTTTCCTTACCAGGCAGTGGCAGGAGGTGGGTTTGCTGCTCGTGTGTTATGGGGAACATGTGGCGTGGGCTCTGTTAATGGGGTTTTGTTTGTGCTGTCTCTTTCTCAGAGGTGCTTTTTGGAATAATTTGCTACATTCTGCTCCTGCAATTTGCGAGTGAAGAAAAATGGGATTCTGAGGCTTTCTCTGTGCCTTGTGCTGCAGGGAAAAGGAGCACTAATAGCCCATGAATAATTAGTGTGTTGTTCTAAGCTCATATTCTAGATGGATGCAGTCAGAGCGTGCCTGGGTTATCACAGAGGCTTCAGGGAGCTCTGATAGCTTTGCCTCTCGCTAGGGCTGCCTGACACTGCTCATTACAGAAATACCTGCATCAGAAACACAACCTGGGGACACGCGTTGCATGCCAAATGTGGGGGTGTGCGGTATTTGCAAAATGCCACCATCCTCCCCACCAGGATGTGTTTCCTGAGAGGAGTTTCCCCCCACAGTCCGTCTCCGAGCTCGCACTTCACTGGGAGCTGCTTTGGCACAGTGCCTCGGTGGATGTGGAGGGTTCTTTGTGTGAGTGGATGTCCCAGGTACTCCTGTCAGGTGACAGCACCAAGGCAGGCAGGATAAAAACGTGTTTCAAGCAATTTTTCAGCCTGTTGTTATGGGTTGTGTTGAGCAGCACTAGGACTGGCAGCTCCTCTGGTAAAACACAGCCCAGGCAGAGAGAGAATGTGGTGCCCTTTGGGGCTCAGGGCTGTGCTGGTTCATGGCTCTCTGGAGCTCTGCACCCTGCCCTGGAGCTGCTCCCTGCTCCTCAGGGCCAGGGAAGGCTGATTCCTTTGGCATCAGCTGGGATTTCTGCAGTGCCACAGGAGGGACAGTGCTGGGATGGGCTGAGGGGCTGAGCTGCAGCTCTCTGGGTCAGCTCTGGGACAGGCTGAGGGCTGAGCTGCAGCTCTCTGGGTCAGCTCAGTTTATGCTGCCACTCCTTGCTCCTCACCCTCAAGCCCCAGGCTCCTGGTTTTGCTCATGACCCTTATTTTGGAAGGCTATAATCGACACCAAGAGCATCTGCCAGTCCCTCACTTAGGGAAGAACCCGCGTGTGCACTGGGACAGGGAATTGATCAGTGTTTGGCCACACCGATTGCTCCCATTGAATGCATTTAATAATACTGAACAGTGGAGCCAAAAGCAAGTGAAACCGCTATAATCACGTTGTTATTCTATTTAAGTAGCTGTTGCACAGTGCAGGAAGGGCTGGGAGAAGCCCAGGTCAGGCAAGGATTGCTGTGCCCTGGTGGGTTCACTGCCCCAGTCCCGTCCTGGGCACACTCAGTCACTCCCTGGCTGTGGCTGAGTGGAACACAGAGCTGTGGCTCTGCACGTGGAAAGAGCTTCCCAGGGGGAGAGACACAGTGATCAGGTGTTGAGTGCTGCCCACCCCACAATGCCCAGCTCTGACTCTTCTCTGCTGCGGCAGAAAAAGCAGCAGTGGTTAAATGTAGGTGTAAAGGCAGAGGAGATTGTGTGGAGGTAAAGGCAGTGGAGTGAACGAGCCCCACAGAAGGGATGGAGACAAGGAGGTAATGCAACGTGTAAAGGCTGATTTATGTTATCTTGCCAGATAAAACCCCAGATCATCTACAATTTGTTACTTACAGTTCAGCCCTGTGAAATCAATTACTGAGATGCAATTTAATTAAGGCAGGTTAATGCTTGATCTAAGGCACTAAACCCATAAGACGTAATTTCGGTTTACTAATTATTGTAATGCTAATGGCCATTTGACATCTGCTCGGGCAAATTGGGCCATACATTCTGGTGCCGATTGACTCAGTGATTTCCCCATCCCAGAGCACCCAGAGCAGCTCTGGAGCTCGGGGAGGGGTTGGGCACTGCTCATGGAGGGGACCTTGCCTTGGTTAATCCCTGCTGCTGCTGCTGGTTCCCGCAGATCTGGCCTGGGATGCAATTCACCTTTTTACAGGTTTCCATCGCTTTTTCTCCCCAGAGAGCTGAGTGCTTTTCCCCAGTGTGCCATTGACCTGTCTGGGGACTTTTGGCGAGTTTTTGGCTTCGGTTGTTGTGCAAAGACTTCCAGCTCTGAAGGCAGCTGTGCCTTTGCTCTTTACACGATGTTATCAGTGTGAAGGACCTGCTGGATGTAGCAGGAGGCTGGGAAGAGGTTTGCTTCCAGTTCATTGTTATTCTGTTCCTGTTCCTCGGGGTCCCAAGGTGGCTGTGCTGTGAGAGGAGCAGGAGTGAGGGAGAAGCTGGGGAGTCCAAGAATAGCAGTGCTGAGGCTGGGAGAGCTGCAGGGGGAGCAGGCTGTCACCTGAGGGGCACTCTGGGGCAAGGACAGGGTGGCTGTCCCCACTGCTGCGGCAGGTCCATCCCAAGGGCCACTCTGAGGATGAGCATCTGCAGGAAATATTTCTGTCTGGCTGTTCAGGTCACTTCTTCAAAGCTGCAAAGAGTTTGTCTTTCCCCACTACTACAGTGGTTTGATACATGGGAGAGTGGCTGTTCATTCTAATAGAAGACTAATTAAATGTCCCTAAGGTAGAAGGATAATAGATCTCAGATTTGGGAAGAATCTGCCTGCTCTGTGTTCAGGGCAGTCACCTTTCATCAGCAGCACAGTCCTCACAGGTGTTCTGGTGGGATTTCCTGCAGAGCTGGGTGAGCCACGTGTAAAACCTGGGGTTAACTCATTTTGGCTCCCAGGGAACTCTGATGGGGTGTCAGGGCTTTGTGATTTGTACAGGACAATGATCTTAGGGTCTCAGATCAGAAATTCATCATTTTTAAGCAAACAGCTAGGTGTGTGTTCGAGCTTTTCAGTTAAAAATCCAGCTGTGTCCTGCACACAGCCACGGGAGCCAGGCTCAGAGCCTCACTGAGGGAATCGTGTCAACACCTCCATCCACCAACCCCAGGGTAACCGTCTGTCTTCTCAGACCCAACAGAATCATCTTGCATTCACTCTAATGCAGCCCTCACTGTCGTCTGGGATGTTTGTGTGAGTGGGGACTTGGATCTCTTCCTAGCTTCAGGAAGTTTTTATTCTGTAATTTCCAAACTGGTATTTGTAATTAGTCCATAAAAGAAGGTAATATGTGAAAAGTGTTCAACTCTTCTTGCCAGGATAGAAAATATATATTGTAATGCATTCAGAAAACATTCCAAGGGTAGAGGATCAAGTTGTATTTGATTTTCTCATTCTCTATAATAATCATTTTTGTTGTCTTGCAAAGCTCCAGCTTTGAAGTGCGACACATAAAGATTCTGCAATACCAGCAACTGTTTCTCTTTAGCTATTTTCCAAACGATTTGATTTTCTCAATAGCATTAACTATATGGAGGTCTAACAAGTTGTAATTAATGTATTCAGCCATTTTCTTTTGTGACAAGCTGGAATGTGAGTGACAGCATGAAGGGAAGAAGCAGAATAGAACTGGATGCTTGAGAAGATTATCATAACATAAAAACTGACAACTCTCTGGCTCTTGAATAACGTATTGTGTTACTGAAAAGGGAGGAAAAAGCTATTTCACAAAAAAGCCCAATGGGGCTTAGAAATTTTTTGAGGAGGGGAGAGATTTTCAAAAGCCTTTTTTAGTGTTGGGCAGATTTGAATGCTGAAGTTCACAAACAGATGCTCACGTGCTGAAGTGTGTGTGCAGTGGGATTTGTGAGCACGGCGTGGGACGGGCTCTGCTGGAGCCGCCGTGGCTCCTCGGTGTGCCCCTGGCTGCAGGAGCTGTGGGAAGCAGCACCCTTGGGAGGGGAGCAGGGCAGCAGGTACAGAGCATGGCTGGGCACTGGAAAATGGGCTCCCCGCTCATCTTCGGGATCTCAGGATCTCCTGAGCTGGGAGGGACCCACGAGGGTCACCAGAGTGCAGCTCCTGGCCCTGCACAGGACGCCCCAAGGACCCCACCATGTGCTTGAGATGTTGTCCAAAGCTGAAGTACCTGCTCGGCTCATCCCCTGGGGCTGGTTTGCGTTTTGGAAGCTGGGATTCCTCCTTGGGAAGATGCCCTGGGTGATTAAAGAGCGGGGCTGGCAGCCTTTCCTCCCCTGCTGCCATCCATCCACCACAAGGTCATCTCTGCGCTGGCCCCTTCATGTTTATTTCTGAGCCAATGAAATTCCCATTTGCTCTGGTGCATTTTGTAATCCACAGCTTTCAGCCCAGAGACTGATTATCTGTATTCCTAGATAAAATCAAGGTGCAGGACTTTAAACAAATTTCCCCTCAATTATTTCCCCCAGACAGCTTAAATGGTGCTGTGAAACCCCAGATTAACTCGGCAGTGGCCGAGAGCTTTGTACCTGCGTTTGCCTCCTGACCTTGCTGCATTTCATTTTAAAGTAATTTTACTGCTCTTTCTTTAATTTCCACCCAACACGGGGGCAATATTTGTGCCCAGCCTGGAGCCTGGGCAGGGCACCTGAGCAGGTGAATTTAGGGGGAGCTCTGGCTGGCAGAGCAAACCAAACAGAAACACACGGAGCACAATTCCATTGCAGATTGTGCCTTTGGTCTGGGGGGGATCCCACCAGGCTCTTCCCATCCCACAGGAAATCCTGCCTAACGAGCCAAGGCCTTGATGGAAAACTGCAGTTCTAGAATGTGTTGGGTGAAAAGTAAAATATGGGCTTGAAACAGAAATAGAGAATTCCTGGTAGGAGCTGTTTCCTCTGCCTGCCCCTGAGTTTGGATCAAGGTCGTGTTCAAGGAGCCTCAGATCAGCCATTTAAATGTGTGAAAGTGAAATTCCTCAGGAAATCTGGAAATTAAAATGAATTTCAAGGAGGATGTTAGAAATTAGGATTGGAGGAGAAGTTGTTAGCACTTATTCCAATATTTCAGTTTGGGACTGGAGGACATTTTTTGCATGAGATTTTTTCAATAGAAATATAAATGTAATCCCAGCACGATTTGAGAAACACATTAATTATGAGCAATACAGCAGATGGAGGCTTTAAAACTGTATTATTTTGCTTGATTTATTGATGGCTCGTTCAGAGTTTTTTTAATTGCCATTTTCTTCTGGAAACCTTTAGTATCACATTGATTGGTATAAGATTGAACAATGCCAAGAGAAAAAGATAGATATACCTATTTATCCCAAACCAGACATTTGAACTTTTTGATTCATCAGTGTGTTAACATTTATTTTAGTTATGCTTTTAAAATTTTTTTCTTTTAACACTGCCTGGAATGATCAGTGATTCAAAATATCTTCTCCTTACCCAGTTCTACAGGAAACCAGGGCAACATAAGTGAGTTCTTCAGTTCTGTGCAGACAGTTTTGTAATCCAGAACATTGAGATGCTGGTCAGGGAAAGAGACATTCTCCATCTCTTTCTTGTGATATTGAAGTGTAAATTGAAACTGTGGCAACAAAGTCCAGTGTCAGTGATAAGAAATTGCAGGTGTGTGTAGTATGGGATGGATTTGTGCTCACAAAGGGATCACAGGTGGATTAGACAAATAATTGGAAAAGGAACCCGCAGCCAGGCTCTCACTGCAGTCAGTTGCACACAGTTTCCCTGTAATTCCAGTGAAGTTATTTCAGCTATTCTGATTTACGGGAACCACTGAGATTAGGAGACTTCAAAAATGACTAAAATGGCATCAAAAGAGCTGCTAAAATATGTGAGTCATGGTGGAGAGCATCCAAAAAGAAGTTGTGGCATAGGATGACGACATGTCTCCTTTGGGGATGTTTTCCTCTTGAATTTTGCTCCATTTCCTTTGTTCCTTGGAGTGCTGTAGTGCGGGGTGAAGCACACTCTAAGCAGCAGCATGTGGAATAACTGCATGATTTTGCAATCTCTGGTAAAGCAGCTGCATCTGTAACTCATTTCATGGAAGTTTTACTGGCTTTTTTTTTCCCTTTTACCATATCATACTCGAAGCTCAATAAAGATAAACTTCAAATAATGTCGGTATATCATGGAGGATTCAAAGCCCTGCAGCTGAGCCCGTATTCCTCAAAGTGCCATTTATGAGCTGAGCTGTTTTAATGTAGTGGTAGAAGTAAACCCAAGCATTTGGCAGTGTCTATATTTGCACCCTTGGGACAGATGATGGAGGAGTTATTTGCTCCAGCCTTTAATCAATTTTAGGTAAACAGCACGAGTGTACCTTGAGCATCCATATTTTCTAATTGGCTCTCTTAAATGTGAAGCCTCCCATAACTCAGCGGGGAGATTTACAGCAGGGGAGAGGGAGCGCCCAGCGCTCCCCACTTGGAGCCGTGATGGATCTGCTCCGGCAGCACGAGTGGCAGAGCGCGGCCAGGAGCTGCAGCTCCCTGGCAGATCAAAATGCAAACCATGGGCGAGTTCCTGGCGCCGTTTGATTCATTGCCCCGCAAATCTGGGGCTGCACCGGCAGCCGAGCTGCACGAGCAGTGCTAATCCGTGATTTAGCACTGCCAAATCTGTTTATTTACGTGCGCTAAATTCCCTGGGCCCAGTCAGTTTGTGTTATTCATGCAAGGGCTTCCCGTGGGGCTCAGAGAGTTTGATAAATCCGCTTTCTGCACTTGGTTGGTGAAGTGTTTGTGGCGTCTGCGGAGAGCCCTTATGGTGAGCTGCAAGATGAGTCAAAGGGGAGGTGAATCTTATTGTAGGGTTGTGTCCAAAATCATACGGGATGTGGCAGGACTGAGGAGAGGAACAGCACAAGAGAAGAGTGATGGTGGAAAATGGCTTTGCTTTTCAATTGCATTTGATTTTATTTGGCTTCCCTTGGAGTCTCCTTCCGAGCTCGGTGGCCTCAGGCTGACCCAAAGCCCTGTGTCCATGTGCTGAGTAAGGCTTGAGGTCAGGTTGGAGCGTGGAGCAGCCTGGGATGGTGGGAGGTGTCCCTGCCCAGGGCAGGGGAATGGATGGTGTTCAATGTCCCTTCCAACCCAACCCACGGTATCATTGCCTGTGTTTGCTCTCCCAGCCTTGGCCTCCCCTCTGGCTGCTGTCTGCCAGGGATCAGTTCTGGTGCTTCAGAGCCAGACACTCTCCTGCTTTCCTGATTTTGTGCTTTGTGTTTGCGTGAGTCCTGGGGCTGTGGCAGAACTGGGTAGCTTGCAGGCGTTCCAGAGTCAGCTTCCTGAAGTGCAGCGAGTCGTTCCCAGCTCTGCCACCTGTGACAGCACACACAGAGCTCTGTTTGAGGCAGCCCCTTAAGAGCAGCATTTTGCACAATATTCTGCATTTTCAGCAAGTTGGGACACCCTTTGTTAAGATTCAGACTTTATGCACCGATTACTTCTCCTCTGCTACAGCTTAACTTCTCCTGCATGGCTTAACTTTAAACCCAAGTGAAAGGAAATCCAATAAAGATAAATGAGATGTCTTTAAAGGATCCAACAGGAAATTCAGTAGTGTCAGCAGTGAATGTGAAGATACAGTGGGTTGAGGAACTTGAGGATGATGGGTTCTTTATGAGGTTACATCTGTTTGCAAAGGCTTGGAAGTATTTAAGATAATTAATTGCTTTAGGAGCAACACTTCTTCAAACTCTCATGGCTGTGATTCTCTGTGTTCCTGTCTAGCCCCAGAGCTGGGTGCATAATGTAGTAGCTTGAAGCTGATGCCAAGCAGTGTGCAGTAAGCACTGACAAAACCAGTTCAGCTTCCTGTGGAAATCCTCATGGGCAGTGTGTTTTGTGTGCTTTCTGAACAACAAAATCTGTTTCCCTTTCAGGTCTCCTGGTGTCAGTGGTGACCAGAAGTTTCTGCTGTTCCTGAGAGACAGGTAAGTCACTGAACTGTTCATTGAAAATGGGTCCCCAGTGGTGGGATGAGCAGTTGTACGGTACCCAGGAATGGTCACCTTCAGATGTATTCCCTGTATTTTAAAGGAATTAATTCCTTCCAGACCTTGGGTTATCACTGTTGGGTTCAGTCTGACTGCTTAGGGTGCCTTGCACTAAGGGTGTCTGTGGGAGAAGAGCCAGAGGTGCCCAAATTCCCTGGGTATCAGCTCTTCCAAGCTGTGAGTGCTGCAAGGTCAGCGGGTTTTTGGCTGTTTCCTGATTGCTCAGGGGAAGAATAGTCCCTGCCCATGAGAGGCCTGCTCAGAGAGGAGTATTTGGATTTCCAGGTCAGCTGTGCTCAGTGCAGACTGTGTGGGATGTCCCGGGAGTGAGTCCCACCCTCGGGATGTCACCGAGTTTCCCCTCCTGTGGCTGAGCAGCTGCTCCCTGCGAGCTGTTTGAGTTCTCTGTCCAACCTCCCTGTGAATGTCCCAAATGCTGCCACTCTCCTTTCCTCAGCAGCCTGTTCTACACTCCCTGGTTGGTAGGAGCTGTGCTGGAGCTGTCATCCCTGATTACACATTTCCCTGTTTATGTTGCTTCTTCCCGGTGGTCACCAGCACAAATGTCTCTGGGAATCTTAATGCATTTCCTTTTCTTCTAATGTGTAAATGCCTGCAAACCAATCAAAACAACCATCATACTTTGATTGTGTATTTTATTTCTGCTGAAAGGTTCAGATGTAATGAAAATAAAATGTTCAATGAGCAAACACAGATTTTCCAGAAGAAACAGGCACATTTAACTTGTTTTGAAAGATGGATGAATGCTATTAGTTTTGATATATTCTATATATATCTTCTCACTTGACAATTGTTATTTAAAGATTTAGTTCTGGGTTATTGCTGCACTTATGTTGTAGAGCCGTTTTACACCAACGCACGGATCAGTAACTTAATTATAAATAAGTGGGTTTAAGCCAAATGTAATGGAAATAATGTTTTCTTAGCCAGAGTGTGCTTAGTCCCAGCTGTGGGGATGAGCTGGTGGCGTGGGGGGTGTCCCACTTCCACACTGCACCGGGATGTCCTGGGGTGCTGAACCTGGGGTGGTGGTGGTGCCAGGGCTGTGCTGGGCACACTCCAGGAGAGGATAACCTGGGACCCAAAGAAGGGTCACCAGAGCTGTGATGAACCTGGTGTGAATTTGGGGTGTAGAGCTGCTGTACCCAGCAATTCCAGGATGCCTGCCCCTGGGAGAGGCAAAAGGGATGCTGGGACAAAATATTACAGGGTGTTATTTTACACTTCATTCTTCAGCAGACAAAGTGATGGGTATTGTTCAGCCTGAGCCCCTTGATGCATACCATTGTTAATATTAATTTTAAATCCTTTCAAAACCGTCTTCAAAATGTCTATTAAAATATTTAATTGCAAGGTGCTTCTTTTTGCTTCATCTCTCTCATGTACATTGTTCTTTATCTCAGAAAGTGAAGCGCTTGAGGCTTTGACAGTGAGGGAGGAGAAGCAATCAAAGTGTGAGAGGGCAAAGAGCCCCATGTCTGGGAGGTTAACTTTGGGTTGTTGGAGGATTTGCAGGACTTGGGAGAGAAACTGCCTGCTTGTAACTCGGAATTAGCACCTGGAAGCCTCCAGCGCTCTTGTATCGATGGCAGTCGCGGCTCCCAGCACACCAGCAGAGGGGGAAGGAGAGGAATTATTCACTGCAGTCCGCCCTGATGGAGACTCCGAGCTGCGGAGGGTGCCGAGCCCCCGCCACTGACTGTAATGGAAATAAACACTGTGCCAGGCTTTGGGGCTGTCAGAATCCCCCGTCAGACATTCCTCCTCGTTCTCCCCTCTCACGCTGCCAGCCCTGACTCGGAAAGCGGTGGGATGCGCTTGCCTGGACTGAGGGCAGAGGGAGCTTTAGGAGCTGCAGGGCCGGAGGCGGGTGGCAGAGGGCCCTGAGCAGCTCTGGGGTCAGGGACATGTCACCTGTGGGTGGCTGGGGAATTTGGGAGAGGCCGGTGGGAACGGCAGAGGTGCTGCTGTAGGAAAGGAAGCAGGGCAGCAGTTTCGGGGTGGTGAGCTCTGGAGCAGGTGCCCGCTGTGGACGCGAGGAGATGAATCCCTGGGGATGGTGGGATGAGAAGGGGCAGGTGCCGAGGGAGAACCCGCAAACAGAGCAGCCGAGCAGCCCCCGGGGATGGGGGTCTTCCACAAACACTCCCAAACACCCGCAGGACAGGATCGGCAGCGCCCTTGGGATGTGACAGTCTGAAGAGGTAAAGAAGCACTGCCAAGGGCTGGAGGTGAGGGCAGAGCACAGGCACACCGAGGTGGAACGAAGAGCCGGGAGCAGAGAGTGCTGGTTTAGCAAGGGAGGCACACAGCAGGAGGAAACAGAGCTTATGGAGACATTAGAAATAAGAGAGGAAATGCTGATCTAGTGGCTGCTTGCAGAAGCATCTAAACCGCCCTGATAACCTGGTCAGTTTTGACCAGGGGGTAGAATAAGGGACCAGGATAGAGAACAAACAGATGAGAGTTTGTTTGGATGTGCTGGATAGGTCCGGCCACAGGATCCGAGGAAATTCTCTTTAGAATTATAAAGAATTAATCAAAAGTATTTTGGAACGAGGAGCAATCATTTTTAACAGCTTGTGGAGACCAGAGGAGGTCTCAGAACTATCAAAATGCAAATACAGATCCTAAATGTAAAAGGGAAAAGTACAGTCCAGTTTATTATTGACTAAAAAGCCTAACAAATTCTTGGAAAGGCTCTGAAATTAATCAGTGAAAAAAATTCAGCCCATAACATTTGGAAGAGGTGACTAAAATCAAAATAGAACAACCATCGTTGGTTGGTTGAAAGTGAGATGTGTCTAATTAACCAACCCGGTGGTAAAAGGGAAACAAATAGTTATGATGATACACCTTTTTTGCTTTTCCAGGTGAGCCAGGGAGGTGTAGGATGCACAAAGAGCTGTTTGAGACATTTATTTCAGGAGTAATTGTCAGTATTTCCTGAAGATCTGGGGGAGCCTTTCCAGGGAGGGTCCCAGGGGGACCTGTCTGGCTCCCCAGTCCCTTCTCTGTTTCAATTGGTGACTTGTATGATGGAGAATTTGTAAAATTTGCGGGTGCCCTGGGGCAGGGAGGGAACACAGGAACTCTGGAGGTCAGAATTGCAATAAAAAGGATTGGAAAAAGGGAGATGTTTTGGAAAACCCGAGGCTGGAATGCAATGATGTGACATACGAAGCAGTGGGTGGGGGAAGACAGAAAAAGACATGCTGCTGCTGACAAACCTGGCAAACCACAAGCCAGCCCAGGGAACCAAACTAAAACTAGTTATTAGAACCTCTTAAGTAACTTTAACCTGCTCTAACTGATAATCCATTGCTGCTTTGACTTGTCTGTGGCTGCAGTTTTGCTCTGTTTCAAAGCAAAGCTTGTCTCGTGACTGCTTACGATGTACAACTAGCAAAGAACCCCAGCGTCCTGGCAGGGTGATATGAATTCATCCAGGAAATCAAAGGGGTGTCAGCGGTACCATCTGCTGGGCATGAGCGAGGAGAGGGGAACAGCTGGGTGCTGCAGACATCAGCGCTGGGCTGCTGCTGGGACGGGAGCGGTGGCCAGGGCACGGAGGGGCTGGTGGCGAGGGGCCGTGGGCAGGCGTGGCCAGCAGCCTTCCCCAGGCCTTTTCCTTCTCGCCCACCCTTCTTCCCTCTGCTTTGGGAGCTCTGAGTTCCAGGCGTGCTGCGGGAGGGCGGTGTGACAGCTCTGCCGTGCTCCGAGGGCTCCAGCCCTGAACGAAGCAGCGGGCACTCGCTGCCAGCGCTGCTCCCAAAAGCTTTCCCCAGCCAAGCTGCTTGGCAACATCTCTGCTCCCAGCCCAAACCCAGGGCAGGCCACTTCCTATTCACCAGTTCTCAGCCAGTGCTGTCTCAGGCCTCTCCTGCCGCCCCCGGCTCATCCCTGGTGTTTGCAGAGAGCAGACCTTCTCCTGGAGCTGCCTGTGCCCTGCCTGAGCAGCCCCGTCCGTGCGCTGCGTTGTCTTTGAGCTCCTGGGCTCGATCCTCTCCGGATCTTTACATGAGATAAAACCTTCCTGCGCAGCTGGCTCTTCTGAAGTCAGCAGGACATTCCCAGGGAGAAGTCACTCAGCAGTAGCTCTGCTCCAAAGCCCCCAGAGTCAATAGGAATTTTATTTTTCTGTCACTGCATGCTGTGTGGAACCTGGTTGGGGTGGCGATGGGAGAAGCTGGATTTGGAGTTTTTAAGTGCAGTTCTCACTGATTCTGAATTCATGGGCTGATGTTGGAAAACAGGAGGGAGGAAAACAGATGAAGCTTTGGTACTTCAATAATAGATGTCAGCTGAGTTTTGGGCAGGATCTGGAAAAAGAGAGAACTTAATAATTGTGGCAGAAGTGGGGAATACCCAGCTGCAGATCCCTGTGGGACCAGAGCAGCCCTTCTCACAAAAAAAAATTAAGTTTTAGGTGTAGGTGATGCCCTCACATCACTTGATCTCTGGGCAGTGACGTTGTGGTGAGGGGCAGAGGGCTGACAACCTCTTCTCTTCCTCTGCAAGTGTCAGGAGTGATAGAGAAGGAGCTGGAGCCTGTGGGGGTGTTTGTCCAGCTCTGAGGCACAAAGCCAGGAGCCCTGCGAGCCTGTCCTACCCGGGGCCATCGGGGCAGCCCTGGGCTGCTCTGCTCCTCAGCCTGGGCACGGCTCCAGCTCCTGCTGGGCTCGGAGCACTTCTCCCTGCCAGCCTGTCTGACCCTCTGCAGAGCTCTCCTTCCTCTGCCAGCGTGGGACAAGGGGGAGATGGAACTTGGCAGTTCATGAAATACATGAAAAATGGGATTTCACTCAGAAGACTGATGGGAAGAACTTTTAAAGCACGTTACATCCTGAGTGCTGACATTTGCAGCAGGGAACTTCTGGCCCTGATGCTCTGAAGTGGTGCTTTTCTTCCTAAATACTGCCTTGTGTTTTACAGCGGGAGCAGGGTGACAGTTCACTGACCTGAAAATGAAGGGGAGAAAAGGGATCTCATGTGGAATGAAACGTTTTATTTGATTGAAACACTGAAGCCACAAGATTTCTTTTTGTGTTTGGCATGAAGAAAGTGCAGCCTCAGCCATTGGGCCCAGCGGGATGAGCCCTGCTCCAGCAGAGCCTGTCTGTGTGTCCATCCCTGTGGGGACATCCAGCCCCACACGTGGGGACCTCGCCCTCTTCTGCTCTGGTAGCGTTCTTGCCTCATTTGGGACTGCACTGCCGTAAATCAGCAGCTAGGTTTGGGTTTCCTGGAGGAAAGCACGCGTGGGCTGGGGGGCCGAGCATCCCTGCTCAGCCCTGCACTGCTCCCGATGGATGGGCAGGGACAGTCAGACTGTACGGCTGGAACAAATTGTGAATGGCACAAATACTCCTGCGTTTCATATTCAAACGAGTCCCCCATGCTGCTGGAGGCCAGCAGAGCAAGCCACACCGGGAAGTTGGTGCAGTGTTTTCCTGGTTCACTGAGCCATTTAAAGCAGGTATTGACTTGTCCATTATCATAAATTGGTTTATCCAGTGTGAGAGCCGGCGGTGGGGCCGGGTGATTGATGGGGAGAGGAGTGTGGGCTGCTTCCACTGAAACTGATCTCCAGCAGAACAGCTGTTTGTATTCAGTGCTGTTGGTGTTGAAATGTCCTGAGGACGCCTGCAGTGGGAGGAGGTGCACAGCACGAGGGCTGGCTCCATGGGATGCTGGGGCAGGAGCTGTGCTGGACTGAGCTGCCTCCCTCCCACCCAGGTCTTCTGAAAGCCCTTCAGGCCGGTGGGTGGGATGAAACACATTCCATAGGCTCGTGGAATAGCCCAGGTTGGAAGGGACCCACCAGGATCACCCAGTCCAGCCCCTGCCCCTGCCCAGACACCCCAAAATCCCAGCCTGGGCATCCCTGGCAGCGCTGTCCCAACGCTCCTGGAGCTCTGGCAGCCTCGGGGCCGTGCCCATTCCCTGGGGAGCCTGGGCAGTGCCCAGCACCCTCTGGGGGAAGGACCTTGCCCTGATCTCCAGCCTGACCAAAGGGTGAACACCAAAGTGTCACCAGCAGCACCTGGCAGAGGCCATGGGCAGCTGTGCTGGAGCATCCCAATGGATCTTCCCAGTGCCAGACCTTCAGACCTGCACTGCACTTAAAATCCGGCACGTGCTCTGAGAAATGTTCCAGTACAGAAATAGGGGAGAGGGAAGGAAGCTTCCATTGTGACCTCCATCCCTTCTTGGCAGCAGGAACATCCCTCATTTGTGTCTTTTAAATCATCTTATATTAAGCTAAGAAGTGCTTAGATTTATTTTCATGGATTTCATTTTTAAATGCTTTCACTTGGAAAAATTACTTTTAAATTATCATTATTTTCTGTGAAATTTGCTTTCTTCATCTGTCCCGTGGTTTAAAAGTCAACTGCTTACTCAAGAGAAAACCTCTTTGATGTCATGGAAGTAATGAACACTATAAAGAGACTTTTGAAAACTTTCAGTTTTGTTCTCAAAATGGCTGATAATGTCATTTATTTTTCTTCATCCCTTTTTCACTGCTACTGAAAGTACAAAAAGAAAGAAAGAAAGGGGAAGGCAAACAATACCCTGGGAATAATAACTGAAATATTTTTATGGGAATTAATCTATCTCTTTTCTAAAAATGAGCGAGAAAAGCAGAAATAATTCCATGAAACCAGTAGGAGAAACCCCAAGCGTGTGTCCCTGTCCCTGAGCTGTCAGCACTTGGCAAGGGGCGGAGGTGGCCCCATGTGGGATGGAAATGGAGGAGTGGAACGAGCAAGGAATACTGAGAGGGGGAGATTTAGGTCAGGTGTTGGGAAGAGCTGGGTGGGGGAGGCCTTGGCAGAGGTTGCTGGAGCAGCCTGGCTGCCCCTGGGTCCCTGGAAGTGTCCAGGGCCAGGCTGGAGGGGCTTGGGGCAGCCTGGGCTGGTGGCCGTGTGCTGTGGGACACTGGGTTTGGGGTCAGCTCTGCGGGGCCCCTCTGCCGTGGAACAGCTCGGGGTGCTGGTCTTGGGGCTGGGGAGCTTCCTTACAAACCTCCACACTGACCTCTTCCAGACTGAGTTACAAAATTCTCCCGAACTGCCGGCTCAGGACTATCATTCTCTTTGGCCAGAAATTTAAAGGGAATCGATAAAAAGATACAAAGAAGCCACACCATGCTGAGTTCCTTTTAAGTGGCTCCCATGGTACATCCCTGCCTGGCAAAAGCGAGGGCCTATTTCTAGTCTGGGTTTGTTTAGTTCCTGCTCCCCTGTGCCTTGTTATGCTTTTTACTTCGGTTTTCAAAGCTGCCTCTCCTCAGAAACTCCTATTGTGCGGAGATTTTGCACTCAGACGCCTCTTGGATGAAACGAGTTGATTGATTCTCGAGTCGTAAGCCTCGAACAACTTTGTGTAACCCATTTCCTAAGCCTTTTCCGTGTTTTCCCTTGAGGCTGTGCTGGGGAGTTGCCCCCTGCACGCCCCATCCCACAGGCCTGGCGCTGGCACAGCTGGGGCGATGCTTTTATCGGATCAGGAGCCCACAGAGGGTGCTCCCAGTGGGGCGTGATGGAGTGGACAGGAGAACACTGATGCAGGCAGGATCTTTTTTGCCTTTTTTTAGAAAATCTCTGTAATGGCCGAGCCCGGGGAGGTGAAGGATGGCCAGCATTAATTTCATGTTTTACAGCTGGGGAAAAAGGAGTAAACGCAGACTCCCGAGGCTGCGGCAGCTTCACTTCCTTCCTCCATCTGGTTTTTGAAGCAGGAATTCGCTGTCTCCGTGCCACTGCAGCTCTGGCTGCCTGTGCCCAGACTGACAATGCCCAGTGAATGAAATCACATCTGCTCTGCAGCACGGCTCGGGAGGAGGCTGCTCCTCCCTGCATCCCCGGCAGGCTCCTGGAATGGAGCTTGTCTGAGCTCTGGGACTCGTGAGCTTGGCACCGGAGCTCTGGGTGGGCGGCCACTGCTTCCCCTGAAGCCCCTTGGCCAGGGGGTGCTCAGTACAGGTGCGGGAGGCACCCTAAGGAAAAGCTGTTGTGGAGATGGGAATGCCTGTGCTCACAATCGGTTCGAAGTGGAGCTGTGCCTGAGCTGATGGAGAAAAGCAGGAAAAGCAGGGCTGCTCCGGGCTGTGCCTGGTGGGGATGCAGGTGGAGCTGTTCTGGAGCTCTGAGCACGATCTGTGTGTTTGGAACAGGAGGTTTTGCTCATTCTCTGCTGTATTCCTGCTATTTTTTTTCCAGGATTCCCTGGTTTCGCTGTTTCTTCCTTTTAGACTTGGATCCATTTTCCTTTCAGTTGTAGATCACTGAAACTTTCCCTGGCTGAATTTTAGCAACCTTAAAATTTGGCTGAGCCTTTGTTCCACTTTGGCTGCTCATTCTGGATCCTGTTTGTTGGGTCAGACTATCCAGCACAGCAAAAACTGCTCTCCTTAATAAATGTAATTGCCCATATTTATTTTTTGATCCACTACTTTTTACTCGAGCTGGACTTGTTTGAAGTGTTGTAAGTCTCGTCTCTTTTGATGAGATTTTTAAGTTTTATTCTCTTGGGCCAGAAAGCAATGCAAGCCCAGCTCTAGAGTGACGCACTGTCCTTGCTATCCCGTCACTCCTCAAATGGGATTTCTGGTCCGGGGTTTCTTGATGGGCTGGTGGAGGTGAAGCTGAGTCCTGGGGGATGACGGGCACAGTTTGGCACTAGAGCCCTGCCCTGAGGGTGAGGAGCAGGATGCATACCTGGGAGTGTTGGCTCCCAGAGGCAGGAATGCAATGAGAGCATTTCCCCTGCTGTGTCAGGAGCTGCCCTGTTCTCACTGTGTGCCTCTAACGTGCTTTGATTTTATTGATACAAACCTAAGGAACAGTGCATGATTTGTGTGGAAGAAGAATGATCTGCATCCCTTTCCCTTTGTGCGAATTGGCGCGGTGGTGCTTTAGTGCCAGATCATTAACCTGGGGCTGCAGGTGCTGCAGGGACAGAGAGCCAGAGCCAGCACCTGCCCTGTGCCCCGGGATGCAGGTGGGACAGGGGAGAAACCGGGGCTGGGGACGGAAATCCAGGGCTGGGGATAGAAATCCGGGGCTGGGGACAGAAATCCAAGGCTGGGCCAGCAGTGGAAACCCGAGTGCCAGCAATGCTCCCGTGGTGCAGGCGGGTTCAGCTGGAAGGTATGAATGCAGATAGCTGAAACTGGTTCTTTTTCCTGATTTTCAGCTTAGGTTTTTTTATTCAGGAAGGGCTTGGCATGAGATAGTTGGGTTTTATTTGCACAGTGCAGAGTGGTTTGATGGCTGGATGTGCAGCAAGGAAAAGCCACCGAGATCCCTGGATATGGCGGGAAGCAGGGCAGGGAAGCAAAGGCTGCAGCAGCTTCCCCAGGTTTGAGCTGACGTTTCCAGCCCTCGGGAATGGGGTGGGAGGCTCAGCAGGCCCAGCCCGGACAGCCCATGGCACATGCAGCCCACTCCAGGCCTGCCCAAGCCGTGTTCCTGCCGGCTCTGTGCCTGCTCCTCGGCCTGGCAGCGCTGTCACTGCAAGCTGCGGGCTGGTGTGAGCAGAGTGGAAAGGTTTGTGCTGCCTGAGGTGACAGCCAGCCTGTTCCTGTCCCCACCTGGGGCTCGGGAGAGCAGCAGCAATTCCAGACATGCAGGGATGTGCTGCCAGAGGCTCTGGCCTGCATGGCTCCCTGCTGCCTCAGGCTGCTCTTGATAAGCAATGTGTTTTAAAGAGAGCTAAACCCACATTTTTCCTTGGGGTGATCAGTGAGTATTTGCCATGACAGAGCTCTCCCCAGGCACCTTTGGAGAGCCCACTGTATGTTTTTGTCCTGCTCCTGGCAGCCCCGGGGCTGGGGCTGGGTTCCAGGGTCCCTGGCCGGAGGTGAGCACACCACGGTGACAGGGGACCCTCGGGCCATCTCCTGGAGCGCTCTGTGATTGTCACCAACGATCCCATCTCACAGTGAAGGGTCACAGAGGGTACGCAAGGAGCACCAGGCAGCAAATCTCTCACTCAGCTGTGACACGTTCTGAAGTCCCACCAAGCTGGGCCGAGAGTGCCAGGCGTGGTGCAGTGACCGATGTAACTGCAATTAGCATTTTATCTGGCCTATTGATTCAGCCCAAATTCTGGCAGCAGTGTTTGGCCACTCTTTAATTTGCAAGCAGATGCCTCCACCAGCTGCTTTCCCCGTGCAGATGCTGCACCTCGGGGCTGTGCTGGCGAGGCCGTGGAGCCACAGGAGCTGGGGCTGCCCAGATGGACTCGGGGCACTGCTGGGCTGCTCACAGCACTCCTGGGAATTCTTTTTTCCTCATTCTCCCTCTGCTCAGCCTGGATGTGCCAGAGGATGTGCCAGCCTGGCAGGGCTGGAGGCTTGCTGGGATTTGAGATCTGGACACCAGGGCTGGGGCACTGCTCCTCCTTTCTGAGCCCACAGAATCCTCTCTGTTTCCTGTACCTGGGGCCAGTTTGCAGGTCAGGTCCTTGCTCAGAGCCCTCTCTGATGCTCCCAAAGCTGAGCACTGATCACCTGCTGCCCCATGAGCCCGAGGGCAGCAGCCCAGCTCAGTGGCCTGGAAAAAGCACTGGGTTATTAAAAACCCCATACTGAGTGTAGTCCTGTGATAAATTAGCGGCACTCAGTATTATTTGAACCAAAAGTCCACAGGAGAATGAGCAAAGCTCTTGTTCATTTCGATGGGAATTGCGAGGGGGACGTTTGGGAGCCAAACCCCGTTGGCTCCAGCGTGCTGGCCACTGATGTTTGACCAGCTCTGGCTTCTCTCACCGAGGGCTCTGGGGTCTCCACTGCTCTCTGGGGCCAGCGCAGGGTCTGCTCCCACTCTGCTTTCTCTCACTAGAGATGTGAGCTGTTGTTTTCCTCCCCGTGCTGGAGCCGGCCGTGTCCCTGGGAATGTGTTATTCCAGGAAGCATATGGTTGCTATAACTACAGCCTGCTTTGCCTCTGACACGCTCCTCCTGTGCCTGACGGAGCAATGGGTTTCACACAGAAATTCATCCCTCCTCCTCTGTACTTTATCTTCCTCTTGCTGTTCCAAATGATGATGGCTTATTGCTTACCTGCCACACAGAACGTGTGTATTTATTTACTTATTTGTATTTAAATTCCAGATTGGATGACAAAGGACTAAATCAGGGGAGAAATTGATACATTAGAGAATAAATTAGACATTATAATCTAGAAGTAAATGAATAATAAATTGGCAAATAAGTCAGGCGTTCAGACATCAGCAGTGCTCTATCACCTGTGTATGAAAAGCCACGGGATGAATGTTGTTGGACTCCTCTGTTTCCGTAACAGTCCAGAGGAAAAAGCCACCTTTGCAAATACTGAATCCTGTTGCACCTTTGCGCATGATTTAAAGATCTGAAAGAATCCTTGATTTTCAGGAAAGAGAGGGAAATTGATAACACTCATGGACCTAATTTGAGTTACAAACGGGGCTCTGGTGGAGTTTTCCTTGGGTTTGGTTTGGCTGCTCCATCTTTACCTGCCAGCAGAACATCTTCAAAAGAAAATCTCCCCAAACAAATAGCAGTTACTCATCTAATTGCTCACCAAGGACACCCCGCTAGCAAGATTTACAGAAGTTCTCAACACATGAATTATTTTGAGGTCCTTCCACACTGTCGTAGAGTTAATTCATCAGCAGCTACATCATTTGTTCCCAACTTTATTTATTGCTGGCTCAGATCTCTGTGGGCTGGCTTTGCACCCGTCACTGGGTATTTGCAGAAATACTGACACAGCACAGCCACTGTTGGGATTCGAGAGATGGCACAGCCCATCCCTGCCAGGCTCTCCCAGCTGGGAGTGTGTGGAGTTCTCCCATCCCCAGCTCTTTTCTAGCTGCCTCAAAAGAAGTTCAAGTCAACTGTTCTACCTGTAATGGCTGGACATTGCCCAGGGATGCTTGGGGTCTTGACCAAGCTTTGACAAGCCTTTAGTAGCATCTAGGAGATGGTTTAAAAGACAATATGGACTCTCCCCAGATGCCAGAAGTCATTCCTTGGGGAGAGAAGTTAATTCATCCTGTAAAAATGAATCTGTGCTGATGAAAAGCTCTGGCATGGTGGTGATGAGCATCACAGCCTCTGCCCTCCAAACACTTTGACCTTTTGCTACATCAGTGGTTGTCAATATTTCCTGATTCCCTGCCTTGACTTGTGGCTCTGTAATTTCTCCCCTGTTTGTTGATGCAGTTACTGGCAGTGCATTTCTGCTCATCTCAAAATAGAAATGCATGATACAATCTCAGAATTTAACCTTAAAATCAGGGAGGAGAAAATCATTAACAGCAAATCCTCTCTTGGAGAAGTTTCAGCTATGTTAATAATTTCAGCTTTGGAAATACTAGAGGAATAAATAATGGGATGTTAACAATCTTAGAATCATAGAACTACTCAGGTTGCAAAAGCCCTGTGTGACCATTGAGCCAGCACAGATGAGCAGCTCATTCACGGGTGACACTGCCAGAAATGGAGATGTCAGTGTGGAATGGCACCTGCCAGGAATGCCCCCTGTGCTGGGAGGGGTGTTGGGAGCATCCCCTCCTGGCTCTGTGGTTGTGTGGTTCAGTGTGGAGTGCTCAGCGAGGTGTGCAGTCGGTTCCACCCCAGCAGTGGGCCTTTCTTGGGATCTGGAAATAGAGGCCCAAAGAATGCATTTTGTGTAATTCACTTGTTCCTGATAATATTTGTTTGTGCGCAGGATAATGAAGGGTAATCATTGTTAAATTCGTAAATGAAGTTAATCCCCGGTATCTGTCATAAATATGGAAAGGCTTTGCAAGCTGCAGAATCCAGTGCTTGATTGTGAGTGGGTTCTGCCTGGAACTGGAAAATCTTCCACAGAGGCTTGGCCTTGCCCCGAGCTGGGTGAAGTGGCAGGAGGGGGTGATGGGGTGCTGAGCAGGGCTCCAGGACTCTCTGGGAGGGACCACATGGAGCATCTTCTCTAAAGGCCTGTCCTAGAGCAGTAACAAAAATAAAACAAAAGCAGTGCTTTTCTTCCTGGTCTCTGAGGGCAGAAGAGTTCCGGAGGTCACTCAGTGTGCTGTCCCTGTGTCCCAGAGCAGGAAGTCTCATCCCTGGTGCTGTCCCTAGCCCAGTGCTGCCTTGGGTGGAGGCCCCTTTGGAGAAGTGCCCAGCTGGGCTTGCAGGGCTGGGAGCTGCTGCCCTGGGCAGCCCTTCCCTGGGGAAATTCAGCTGCCAGCTGCCAGCAACTGCTTCTCCTCAGGCCTTTCTGACGAGATCAGCCCCTGTTTGTGCCTGTGTCCTTCAGGCATGGCTTATCCAGCTATGGTTCCTCACCTGAGTGTGGCAGATCCCCCCCTCAGGCTAGGGAAATGCCTTTGGAAAATCCTGCACTGGTATCCACGGGATCAGCAGCAATACCTGGCTCTCCACAGCACTGAGGATTTCTCATGTGCCTGTTCTCAGTCTTTAATAAAAACAAGTTCAGTACACTGAACAGTAACGTTTTCAGCTGTTCCTCACCGTTTTTAATTGCCAACCCCCAAATAGCCAGATGGCCACGGCATCGAACTGAACCAACCGCAGCAATTAGAGGGCCTGGGGACCCTGCAGGCTCCTGCTCAGGATGAATCCCAGCCCTGCGAGGTGGAAAGCAGGTGGCTGGCCTCCTTCTCATCATTTTTCATTTTTGTTTACCTCTGTGTTCTCAGACACAGGCCAGGAGTGAAGTGGGGAGTGCCAGAAATAGCAGGAAATATGGTCTGGCTAAAAGGGGTGTTAGGACTTGTCCTCTCCTTGCATAAAGCTCTCATTTGCATATGCAAATGAGAATGAAAGCAGTGACATTTAAAGATAACTCTGATCAATAAGGTACCTTTGGAACTCAGGTGGGAGTGCCTTTGGATCAACTCAGACTGGCTGGGAGAGCCCTTGTGATGCTGCAGACAGTGTCCCGTCCCTGCCTGCTGCCCAGGTCTGGGATTTTGCTCTGTGTGTCAGCTCGGTTCCTGAGGGAGCAGAGCAGATCTCGGAGCCTGGTTTCCAGCCAGGATCTGTTGCTGGCAGCATGAGCTGATAATCTGAATTTACACAGCTAATTCTGGCTGGGGATCTGTTTGTTTAGATTTAACATCCCAGTGCCTTTGTGAGCAGGCAAAGGGCACCATCCCCCCTGCTTTACAGGGCAGTGCCTCCTTGTGTTGGGCTCTGAGCCTGGGATAGGCGGTGGCACATCCCAAATCCTGTAGCAGATAGGCTCCAGCATTTCCCAGTGGTGTCGTGCTTGGGGGAAGAGGAGGGATGGAGGATCCCTCTGCCCAGTCCTGTCTTTCTCTTCCTTCTCTTCTAGGCAGCAAAGGCTTTACCCAGGTAAAGCTTTTTCACACAAAATTCCCAAATGCTTTCTGCATTCCCATCTGTTTCTATTTGCCTGGCTATTTTTCTGGCACAGCCACATAGCCAGGCCTCTCCTGTCGCTCCCTTCCGTGAGCAGGTGGCACAGAGGCACATCAGGGAGGCTGCACATCCTCCTCACGTCCAGCCAGGACCAAGCTTGCGCTGTTTGGAGAGGAAAAGGTGATCTCAGGCCTGTCACCAAGTGGCCCCAGGAACTGACTGGCCCCTCCTGTGGCTCCTGTGAGGGAATTAGTGGGATTTGTAGTGATGCTTTAATCTCGTTTAGAATGCAGATTATTCCTTTTTCAGTGAGTGGGGGGAATGGAGCAATTTCCACATGTTTGTGTATTCACCAGGAATTACTGGGAGGAGAGCATCCCTCACAGTCTCTGGGGCCTGCACTGAGGGTGGGAATTCACTGCTCACCAGGGAGGGCCTCCCTCAAGTAAAGATCATTCAAAACAGAGCCTGCTCTTCTCTCAGATATATCTCTTTACCCCCCCAATTATCTTTTAGCTCACAAGGGGACAGAACCATCCATTGGTTGTCCTCAGCTTTCTGCTGGACTCTCATATCCACCCAAATCCCTTTTTCTCATCAGGAGCAGCCTGTGCACCAGCCAGGACAAGTTTTCTACAAAAAATCTTGGCAGAATCTCTTTGCTTAAACGTATTTCTATGCGTTTGCATTTGTGAAAGCAAACAAGCCCTGTGAAGTCTTTGTTTAGCAAGGTTATGAATTATTTGCTTATTTTGTTCCATATTTGTGCAGCTGCCAATTTTACATCTCTGTCGTTGTGGCTTGGCCCAGCTTGTCTCATCCCAATAAGTAATAACGGTGGTAAATTTAATTAAAGGAGTTAATATTGCTTTTTGTTGTGATCAGGCTGGGGGTGCCCGAAGGAGGCTGAGCCTGCAGTGATGTGTGATGGCTTTGGGTGTGGGGAAACACCGGGGAATTGTCCCTGATAAATGACCTGTGGGGCTGCACACAGGGAATTCTGCTCTGCAAACTGAGTCAAATTCAGATTTAGGGATAAAATGGGCACATCTCAAGGGAATTGTTCGCGTGGTTGTCTCCAGCATTTCCTTTGGACACAGTTTCTTTTTCCAGATTGTGTGTAGTGGTTTAGCAGGCATAACAGTAACCCAGAGCAAAGCTGAATCAAATTCACAAGCAAAAAAAAAAAAAAGAAAGCCACAAAGCCACCTTTAAAGTATAACCACAAAAGACCTTCAGGCTTTCTAACACTGTAATGGAGAGCACGTAATAATCCAGTGACAGCATGACCAAAATAATGCACACTGAAAGCAAAGCAGAGAGAATGAGCGGAAAGACGCAAAAAGCGATGAGATGGGAGACTACAATCACTGCCTGTTGGTCTTGCTGCTGTGGCTGTTTCCCTCCATTAAATCATGTTTATACGATAAAATCCCTCACACTCAGCTTCCCAGCACCCTCAGGACTGTCAGCAATTGGAGGGTGGTTTGGCTGCCCTTGTCCAAAGGATCTTCTGCTCCCAGCCTGGGCACAGCGGGCAGAGCTGCACCCTCATCCCAGCACACAGATGGGTGGGATGGGAAACGCTGATTTCAGGGGCCCCTTCCCCGCACCCCTCGGAAGAGATGAGAGTTAGAGGCTACAAACCACACAGGGTTTTATCTTGAATTCAAATACACAGGATTGTGCTGACAGGAGCAAACGGGAAGTTTCAGACAGTTCTGCCTGACCCCCCTGTGCAGGTGCTCCACACTGGGAGCCCCTTCCTGGGCTTCCCCTTCCCACAGTAACCCCAGGGGCTGTTCCCCTTCCTGGGGTTCCCCTTCCCACATTAACCCCAGGGGCTGTTCCCCTTCCCACAGTAACCCCAGGGGCTGTTCCCCTTCCCACATTAACCCCAGGGGCTGTTCCCCTTCCCGGGGTTTCCCTTCCCACATTAACCCCAGGGGCTGTTCCCCTTCCCGGGGTTTCCCTTCCCACATTAGCCCCAGTGGCTGTTCCCCTTCCCGGGGTTCCCCTTCCCACATTAACCCCAGGGGCTGTTCCCCTTCCCGGGGTCCCCCTTCCCACATCAACAGAATTAGAGATTCTCGTGCAACTGCAAGGACTGTGACCTTGATTTACCAGTGCAAACAAGGGGAGCCTGCCAAGTTGCCAACACAGTTGTCTAATTTGTTGGCACGGGGATCACAGGCAAGGTTTTATTTAGTCGTGTACATCTGCATTTGTTTGCTGCCTGATCAGGTCTCTAATCCAGCCCCTCCTGGATGGGGGAGAGCTGCTCCGTGTCCTTCCCGCAGCAAAGGGCAGAGGGGCATTTTAAACCTTGTTTCTGACCCTTCTGATGCCAGAATCTGTTGTCCCTCAGGTGGTGTTTGCTTTCAGGAGGGGCTGGGGCAGGTGGCAGTGGGATGTGGAGGGACAGCGGTGGCGTGGACGTGGCTGCACTGTTGGTGTGGACAACGTCCAGCTGGGGGTCGCTGAGGATGGGATCCTTCCAAAGGAACCTGCGTGCCACTGGATGTGCCACTGGATGTGCCACTGGATGTGCCACTGGAGCCGGAGCAGCCGGGCCCAGGGCTGGGGCTCCTGCTTTGGCTGCCTTGGCCCTGCTCACACCCAGAGAAACCCTCCCAGCCCATGGGGATTTTGCCCAGACAGACAGGGAGATAAATTCCTTGACCAGGAGAATTCCTCTCACTTTCAGACTTAACTGACATTTTCCTTCTTTTCTTGCCCTTCCATCAGCTCGTGCCCATCCTTCCCAGCTCCGTGCAAACCCTCCTGCTGAAATCCCTGGACTCTCCAGCCCGGCTGAAATCCCTGGGCTCTCCAGCCCGGCTGAAATCCCCTGGGCTCTCTAGCTGCAACCCCCCGGGCCCTCCAGCCCGGCTGCTGTGACATCTCTGTGAGTACCTGCACTCCTCTGTCATGGAAATGGGAGATGGAGAAGAGCAGAGGTCACTCAGGCTCTTGCCTATTGCCAATGCAAGTTTACTTTCAAGAATCAATTTACCCTGCTCAGGAAATAATTTCGCGTATGCCCAGGTGACAAAAGGGACTGGATGGGGTCATTTTGTCTCAGGAAAAATCTTATTTGGCATGAAAACACCGTGACCCCAAATTTTTCCTCCTGACCTCTGAGTAATTCTTGTCTCACAGTGCTATTTTACACTTTCCCTGACTCTCTCTCATGCACCCCTCCCCTGTCAGTGGCCTCTTTAAAACCACCGCTCACCTCTGCGGTACCAAATCTGCTCCTGCTGACCTCCCTTCTCCAGGCAATACCCCCAGGCACTTCTTAATTTAGCTGCTTGTCTCCGAGCTCTCTCCAGTTTGTCCAGAGGAGCGGCTGTGAGCAGCGGGGGCTGCTGGGGGCCAGCGGGTGTGTGTTCAGTGTGACAGTCACTCGCTCTGCCCAGGACACGGCGCCTCTGCAGAGGAGCAGGGCTGGGGGCTCTCGTGCTGCTGCAGGCACAGCTCTCTCCTGTCCTCAGAAATGGTTTCACAGGATCATGGGATTACGGGATGGGTTGGGACAGGCCTGAAATCCCATCCAGTGCCACCCCTGCCATGGCAGGGACACCTCTCACTGTCCCAGGCTCCGAGCCCTGTCCAGCCTGGCCTGGGACACTGCCAGGGATCCAGGGGCAGCCACAGCTGCTCTGGGCACCCTGGATGGGAAGAACTCTGAAAAACCATCAGGGCAGGGGGACAGAGGGGGTGTCCCAGCCACGCTCTGCTCCGTGGGGCAGGAGCAGTGGAAGCCACAGGGCAGGGCTTTGGCCTGGCTGTGTTCCAGCCCTGCTGATGAATTTACCCTGGCTCCAGCCTTCCTTCTGGGCTGTCCTTTCCTAGCTCAGAGCAGTGAAATCCATTTGTTTCAGTGATGCTTAGGCTGGACCTTGGTGACTTCCCAAACATCTGTTAAAATAGAGCCAAGGCCTTTGTTTCCCAGAAAACTTCCATTTTGCTCTGTGGCTGGAATGATGATGTCAGAGCAGAGTATTTAGGATCTCCAAATTCCCTGCCACAAAATAGGAATCAGCTAATCAGAGGGACAGACAGGCTAATTACAGCAGAGAGAGCACTTCTATTTATTCCCAAGGATCTTGTTAATCAGCAATAATGGAAAAGGAAGTAGCAAAAAATTACACGGCAGTTAAGTGAGTTTTGGGTAAAATATATGTTCTTAAATTAACCTAAGTGTCTTTGAGTCATGAGAATGTAATTTAATTAATCCATTAACAATATGAAACCTGAATCCTACTTCCCCTTGTATTTTCAGTAGTGGAGGTAATGATATGTGTGGTGTGGTGAGGAGGTGGGGGTGCTGTCAGAGCCCTGCCTGCTCTGAGGTGGGATATCTACCCAAAGATTTCATCTGGGAGTCTTGGAGTCTCTTTTACTGTCACAGCTGAAAAAAGCTGGGGCAGAAGAGCTGGGCAGTTTCTAGAGAGGCCAAATGTGGATGGTCCCAGTCTGATCCATGAGCTGAGTGAGCTCTGGTGGGATGGGAACAGGAGCAGAACAGGTCCTGTAAGCAGAAGGAAGTGGATGGAGCTGCTGGTTCCGTTCTGTGTGGTTGCAGCACAGGAACGTTTACACAGACGTCAGCTGTGAAATAGAAGCAATTACATTTTGGCCAATATCTGACCTCCCTTATGTGCAAACACCCTGCTGGGATCAAGGCTCGTCATTGGTATAGGATGGAGAGCAATAGGATCTGGTCTGCATTTGGAGTCTGCTTACAGAGGTTGCTGTTTATGAGCACATTCAGTTTCCTGATTGGAAAAAAAACACTGTTAAAAAATCAAACTTTGATCCCCTCGAGTCACATAGAGACAAGCACTAACAAGCATCTTATGAGCTCAAAATTGAATTTTACAGCATTTCAGCAGAGCAGTCTTGGAAAATTAAGATGAGGTCTGGAAACAGGAGAGAGAGAGCTTATGTATCTATGTTTGATGTACAGATGCTGTGTGTCTATGTGCTTTCTGTGTATACACTTTATATATACCTGTGGTGACCAAATCCCCCTGAGTTATTTCACCCTGCAGATAAATCAACTTCAGTTGCAGCTCACAGGACAGAAAAGAGCCCAAGAAGCTGCTGATGCCTTTTGCAGCCTGCCCTCCCCAGCCACACCGAGCTCTTCAGAAAATGGTCCTTCAAACATCCATGATTTCATCTTTCCCCCCTCACTTCTGGTGGTGTGTTTGGAAGGTACTCTGATGGAGTCTATTTGGAGTGTATTCCAATGGTCTGTTTGGAATAACATCTTTGATGAGGATAACCTTTACAATGCAGTAGGGAAAGAAGGAGAAACAGGAATGATGCTTTTGGGTAGATGAACTATTTCTATCAGGTGGGACTTCTCAGTAACCTCCACGTGTTCTGCAGGTATGCAAACCCAAATGTCCCCATGAGGAAAATCCTGCTTGTTTCCCAGGAATCAGTGACACATCCCTCTGGCACTGCCATCCTGGCATCTGTGGTGCTTTGTTTGGAAGGGACAGCGAGTGAAGCTCCCAGTGGGACACGGGCACTGGTCAGTAACAGGACAAATGTCCCCTCCACCCTGGGACACGGGCATTGGGCAGTAACAGGACAAATGTCCCC
>VZTG01003809.1:579380-599758 GCA_013397845.1 Melanocharis versteri
TCCCCTCCCCAGTGGGACACGGGCACTGGTCAGTAACAGGACAAATGTCCCCCACCCAGTGGGACACAGGCACTGGTCAGTAACAGGACAAATGTCCCCTCCTCACTGGGACACGGGCATTGGTCGGTAACAGGACAAATGTCCCCCACGCAGTGGGACACGGGCACTGGTCAGTAACAGGACAAATGTCCCCTCCCCAGTGGGACTCGGGCACTGGTCAGTAACAGGACAAATGTCCCCTCCCCAGTGGGACACGGGCACTGGTCCGTAACAGGACAAATGTCCCCTCCCCAGTGGGACACGGGCATTGGGCAGTAACAGGACAAATGTCCCCTCCTCACTGGGACATGGGCACTGGTCAGTAACAGGACAAATGTCCCCTCGGTGGCTGGAGTGGCTCTTGCTGAGAGGAGGAGGCAGGGCTGGCACAGCAGCACGAAACTCTGGGGTTCTGCTGGGCTTGGGCAGATGGGTCTCATCCTCCTTCCCTGCTCTCCTACTCGTCCTTTTTTATTCAGGACACCAGGCAAACACTGGTCACTCTGGGGCTCTTTCATCCACCTTGGTTTGGGTTTTTTTGATTTCCATTGTAACCAAGCAAACCGACCCAGTCTCAGCTGGAAGCCATGAAACCTGTTACAATAAAGCTGTTGTTCTGTGAAAAGTCTGACAGCTTCTCAAGGGCTGTTGACATTTCTTGTATCAAGACTTCTGCTATGAAGGCATATTCAGATGGTTTCAAACTTTCAGCACGGCAGCGCGGCCTCCCCCGCGCTACTCGGTCTACGACATACAGACACCAATGTGGTGGATAGTCAAATGGCTTTTATTATCTTATCTCATGGGGTTATATAGTCTAGGGGCTTCTCTGGTCGGGAACGGGGGATTGTGGGTTAGCAAAGAGTGGAAAGTTACTGGGGTTAGTAGAACTACATTCCTAGGGTGATGCTTATTTGTAGGATGAAAGAGAGTGAGATTCTATACTGTCCCTGCTTCCCGTTACATTACGTATCTCTTCCGTTCGCCTGTTCCTTACAATTGTATCAAGAATTATACACAGCAACAGCATTCAGAAGTCCTGAAAAGGGGATTCCTCTGATTTTCCTGGTTGGCTCTGCTATATTCCTACGTGGACACTCTCCTGGTTCAGAGAGTCCCAGTACTCATTTTGGTTGATCTGGGCTGTAATGTTTTATTTCACTCGAAGCACTTTTTTCCCGAGATAGAACAAAACTTATAAAACTTAAAGTCCATGTCAAATAGAAAATTTTTCTTTTGACATACTTTATCTCATCGCCACCACGGAAAGTATTGGATGATCCACTTCTAGCTGAATATTAATGAAGTAAATTATCTTGGAAAATTCCCTACTGTATTCAGACTACAGGAACTAACAGGCCTCATTAGATGCCTGTTGATTAGAAATGTTCAAGTGGATTTTCCTTCTTTGAATTGTAATTAAAATTAATTTGATAGACTTAACCCCTGCTCCTGGAACTGGCTATCAGTGAATGGTGTAAGCTGGGAGAGGAGTGCACTTCCCTGCCTGTGTGGGGCTGGGAATGAGAATGAGATGAGCTTTGAGGTTCCTTCCAACCCAAACCTCTCTGTGATTCTGTGAAGTTTGCTGGCTTTGCTCAGATCTCAGTCACACTTTTCTCCTGCTGCAGCTGCATCTCGCACCCCTTGTGTCGTCTCATCCTCTCTCAGTTCTGCGGTTCGTACCCTTCTTCTGCCTTGGGGTGTGCTTTCCTTGCAACCCTCGCAAGCCAAGGAATGTTGTTGGGATGGTTAATTCAGGCAGAGAGCCAGGAGTGTGCTGAATGCAGTCTCACCTTTGCAGCTCATTGTAACAACCCAGCAGTGCCCATCACTGTCCCCAGATGTGCAGCAGGAGCATTTGGAACTCTGGGAATCACCAGGGACTGGAGAGTTAGAAATAGTATTTAATCACCAGTCCCTTCAGGATTAATAGGCAAGCGAGGGATAACATTTGTAATAGATTTTATCTCTCTGGGGGCTGAATCTAGGCAGATTAAATACTGTATTCCTTACAGTTATTTTTGTTCTCAGGACGTGTATTTGGGTCAGAAAGATCCTTAATGCTGTAATGGAAATGCATTATGTGGCAGAGAAAGCTCTGGTTGTCACTGTGAGATGAGACAGCGAGTCCCCCTGGGCTGCTCCCCGCGAGGAACGTGGGCCTGGAGAGAACCCAAAGAGAGCCACGGGCAGGAATTTCCTGCTTTTAGATGTTCGTGCCTGAGACACCTCGAGTCCCTCAGACAGCCTGTGCCATTCCCGGGACCCCACCCCACTGCAGCCCCTCGCAGGGGGTCACAGGGCAATGGGGACACTCTGTGTGTGGCATTCCTAAATGGGAATGGAAAACGTGTTACATTTTCAACCCAAAATCCTGACAGCATCCCTGCAGGCCTGGCTGGTGGCCACAGCCAGCAGGGGCCTGTCTGATCCCGTTTCTCCTGGAGAATGCTGCTCAGAGGAAAAGGAACAGGTTCTCCTTCAGTACAGTGCAGCAGCAGGCTTGGTCCCTCGTGGGTGAGCTGTTTGTAAGGGCTCAGATGGTTAACTCTGCTCAGTGATTTATTCCTCCTTCCCCTCCCCTGCACTTCCTCCTGCGCTCTCAGCGCCTACCCAATGTCTCAATTAGATAATTGTCCTGATTTAGACATAAGGAAGTTCTCAGCTGTCTGAGGCCCCGGTTGGGCACCAGGATTCCTGGGAAGAGATGAAAGCTCCCGCAGGCACAGCATACAAAGCACTGCTTTGGGACGAGCGCTCCCCGGGAGCTCCGGTGTGCTGCTTTGCCGTGCCAGAGCCAGCCTGGCTGCTCTGCTCCTGTTCTGCTGCCATTCTGTGACCGAGGAATTCCCTGGTGTGGCGTTTCAGTAGTGACCAAGGAATTCCCTGGTGTGGCGTTTCAGTAGTGACCAAGGAATCCACCGTGTGCCATTTCAGTAGTGACCAAGGAATCCCCTGTGTGGTGTTTCAGTAGTGACCAGGGAATCTCCCGGTGTGGCGTTTCAGTAGTGACCAAGGAATCCCCCATGTGCCATTTCAGTTGTGACCAAGGAATCCCCCCATGTGCCATTTCAGTAGTGACCAAGGAATCTCCTGGTGTGGCGTTTCAGTAGTGACCAGGGAATCCCCCGGTGTGGCGTTTCAGTAGTGACCAAGGAATCCCCCATGTGCCATTTCAGTTGTGACCAAGGAATCTCTTGGTGTGCCATTTCAGTAGTGACCAAGGAATCCCCCGGTGTGGCATTTCAGTTGTGACCAAGGAATCCCCCCATGTGCCATTTCAGTAGTGACCAGGGAATCCCCCGGTGTGGCGTTTCAGTAGTGACCAGGAAATCCCCCCATGTGCCATTTCAGTAGTGACCAGGGAATCCCCCATGTGCCATTTCAGTTGTGACCAAGGAATCCCCCGTGTGGTATTTCAGTAGTGACCGAGGCATCCCCCGGTGTGGCATTTCAGTTGTGACCAAGGAATTCCCTGTGTGGCGTTTCAGTAACTCCCTCGTGGCTCCACCAGTGATGCTGCTGCCATGCAGGACTCTGGCTGTCCCCGTGGTCCCCAGCAGGGACAGATCCCGCTGTGCCTCCAGAGCTGTCGGGACTCTGGGATCTCACCTCAGGTGCGCTCAGTGATGGCATCTGTGCCTGGCACTCGGCAGGGACACGCCTGTGGTGGCTGGAGGAGGTGGCAGGGGCCAGGCCCTGCTCCGAGAGGTGCCCTCTGTGTTTGGAACACGTGGAGGGACAGCAGATGGCTTCACCCATTTCGGGGCAGCGTGGGGAGCCCTGGGGCAGGGGCTGGGCTGGAGCACATTCCCTGGGGAGAGGACCTGGAGGGATTTCCTGGCTCAGAACTGGCCCTGTTTGTTGTTTCTGAAGCCGAGAGTGCTCGGAGCTGCAGGGAGGGCTCTGGCAGGGGCTCTGGAGGGAGCTGCTCCTGCCCATCCTCCCAGCACAAATGCCACGGCATTCATTGATCCTGTGCAGCTGTCACAAGCCCACAGCATTTATTAATCTGCCATGGAAAGATTTTCTGCCAGTCCCCACCGTGATCAACTTCACGCCATGAACAGTAATATCCTCTGCAGGGCCAAGGAGTGGGAGAATTCCGCAGGCTCCCCGGGGAACCCCTGTCCCTGTCGGGATGGGGGGCTGTGCCAGCCACGGAGGGCATGGGACATGCCAGCAGTGCCCAGGGAGAGCCCGGGCTGTGGTCAGGGCCTGGCTGCTCTCGTCAGACAGATCTAGGTTTGGATGTGTAGGGAAACAGCTGCAGTAGCTGAATTCCCAGGCTCCAGCCCTGCTGTGGCACCCTCAGTGTTCCCAGCTTTCCGCTTTCTCAGCTTTCCTAACTCAGTGTGAACTCTGTCTCTAACCCAGCCCACACTGCAGAGGCTGTCAGGATGAAAAACAATTCCCAAAACAAACACAAAAAGGAAATTTCTGTCTCTCCGTCCCCATGATTTGCAGGCTAAAAAAACTAATCCAGGAATTGTGGATGGATGTTATTTAGGACAAATTGATTCACCCAGCTTGTGCACTGCTCTCCATACCATATTTGCAATCAAAAATCCATGCATAATTAATCCAGAGCACAGGAGAATCTGCAGGACAGTGGAGCTTCCTGGAAAACGCCTCCTCCGGGGCTGGCAGAGGCAGGATGAGGCGTTGCCAAGCTCCCGGGCCCATCTGGCCCGTGCCCTGGCAGAGCTGTGCCTCGGGAGAAGGACAAAGCCCAGCTGTGCCGCTCTCAAGGTGCACAGGGATTCCTTACCCCGGGTTTCAGGCCAACGTTCCCTGTCCCAGGAGCACCAGCAGCCCAGCACTGTGTAACGGCACCACGGAGCTGCTGCTGTGTGCACACGGTGACAATGGTGTTATTCACCATCAGCCACGGCCACGAGAGCACTTTATTCAATTGCCCCCAAGACTCGGGAGTGGGGTTAATTATTTAGATGCCTTAATTTTCAATTAATCTCTGTCTGTTGCCTGCAGGACCAAAACTCTGCAGCTCTGGTTCCAGAGACAGAAGCACAAGAAAGCGTGAGCAGTATTTATCCGAGTGCAATCACTGCCGTGGAGCGAGCTGTGATTTACAGCGGTTTGCGGTGCCTAGAACACAGAAATGAATATTTAAACAACACCCATCGTTTCTCCTGGAGGTACAAGACTCCAAATTCTCAGCAGGTTTTGTGTCTGTGAGTTGTGTTATCGCACACCCATTGATGCTGTTGGTTTGGTTCTGTGCTGTCACGGCCGTGCAGCTGCAGCATGGGCAGGGTGAATCCATCATCCATCTGTCTGTCTGTCCGTCCATCCATCCATCCATCTGTCTGTCCATCCATCCATCCCTCCATCTGTCCATCCATCCATCCATCCATCCATCTATCCATCCATCCATCCATCCATCCATCCATCCCTCCATCCCTCCCTCCCTCCCTCCCTCCCTCAGCCTGGCCGGTGCCAGGGGTGCAGGGCTCTGCCGGGGGAGCAGGGGTTGGGGCTGTGAGGTGCCAAAGGCCTCAGGGCAGCTGCTGAAGGGGGAGAGTGCAGGGAGGGGCTGTGCTGGTCCCTAGCCCAGCTGTGACACTGGTTATGGGCACCCTGGCACAGCTGGGCACCCCTCCTGCCCTCTGCCCTGCCCAGGGGCTCTTTGCTTGCAGCCCTGGCTCCCAGGCAGTCCCTGGGCAGCGCAGCTCCCTCACCGCTGCTCGTCATCTGGATGTTCAGCTAAAATGGAGATAAAATGATAAAAAGGGCTCCCCTGGCCCTTTGCTGACAAGGTGTGATGTGGGGCCAGGGCTGTCACGAGCAGCACTTTCCTACAGACTGGCAAAGTGACAGCAGTGATTTCTTATTTTTGTTTATTTAATAAATAACTCCAACAACAGAAGCATTTGCCTGACTCGGTCTACCAGCATGAATTAAAACATTCAATTACACCAGTGGGGGAAGTTTAAATATTTACTTATTCTTGAGGGGATTATAAATTAACCCTAAGGACCTCCATAAACCTTTGCCAAGACATTGACAAAAATCTTGAATCCAGACCTTAATTAATCTGGGGAAAACAGCACAGAGGCCCCAAGAGATGCTGGGTGGGAGGGCACCAAGGGCCCTGCAGGAACAGGCACGCCCAGCTGTAATAATTCAGATTTAGTGGAAGTGTGTTGGGGATGATTAAAACCCGCTGTACCTGACACATTTCACGGTGGTCCCTGGGAAGGGGTTTTGGGGTGTGAAGCCTGGCCCAGGTGGGCTGTGCTGGGACTGCCCTGGGGCAGGGGATGCTCCAGCACAGGCTGGGGCTGCACTGGCTCAGCTGGGAAAGTGCTCCTGGACAGATTCATGATCCCCCTGAAATTGCCTTTTCTCTCCCCAGAGGAAAAATAGGAATCGAGACTTGCTTGTCCAATATATTCATTGCTGTTCTCTAAGGAATTAAATTCGTGCTGTCAGGGTGTAATAAATTAACGAGATGGTTTTTGATGAGCAAACATCAGTGAGGGGATGCAGCTCCAGCGAGGAGAGGGGGAAGGGGTTTGTGTTTGGCCCAGGCCTCTGGAAGGGCCCGTTTCCTGCAGGCTGGAGGAGCGTTGTTATCCAAATCTGCTCACTGGAATCCCCGTCCCACGGTTCCTCCCAGGCAGGCACGCTGCTCCAAGGCAGGAAAAGGGGGAATTCGCTGGGACCCCACTCTGGGAGGCCCTTGCCACCCTCCCACCCCTGTATTCTCTGCTTTTCATGTGGTAATTGATGGTTTATTTCAGCAGAAAAGCAAAATTCTGCCTGAGAAAAGGCTGCCCCACTTGGCCCTCCCTGTGCCTTGGACTGACGCTGAAATCCTGTTTGATTTGGATTTATTTTCCTGAATTATCTGAATACGTGGCACGGCTGTTTGGCAATCACCTGCCCTCTCTGGATGGTTCTGTTCTCCAGACACCGCTGGGCTCCTGAAAGGATGCTGCACATCTCCACAGGGCAGGTGAACCTCTAATGAAAGGGCTGCAAATTGGGCCGGCCCTGGAGGGAAGCAATTCCAGGGATAAAAGCAGGTACAGTGGCCGTACTTCAATAACCTAATTTTGCCAGCCTTTGCTGGCTGTGCAGCCGCCCAGGTGTGCAGCAAACCCACCCGTGTGTCACGTACACGTGGAAGGGCTGCTGGGCCTGAGCTGAAGCTGTGAGGGAAAGAAAGTGGCAAAATCAGTGGGGCTGGCAATGGAAAAGAGGATACAAGATTCCCCATGGATTTCTTGGGGCTTTGCTGTGGATCTGGCTGGGGCAGGAATGGTCTTTAAGGTCCTGTCAAATCCAACCCTCTGTAGGATTCATGGAACAAAAATTATTGTGGGTTCTTCTTGCGGGGGGGCTTCCTGCTGGGAGGAGCCTGCAGCTGGCTCTCACAGCAAAACCAAATCCCTGAATTGCCCGATGCCAGGATTCCCCCTTCTGCCTGTCCTGAACTGCCCTCCTGCTCCTCCTCACACCTCCCTGCCAGGGTGGGCACTGGGCAGGAGCTGGAGCGGCTGCAAACCTGAGCCTGAACCCCCAGAGCACCTGCAGGGGAGCACAGGGCAGCCCCAAACCCCAAACTCTGGCCCCACGAGAAGGGGTTTGTCGTCAATCCTGCAAAAACACAGCTCCCCCTGCTCCCTGGCCGTGTCAGAGGCCTCACCGTGCTCCAGGGAGAGCTTTGTTGTTGTGGGAGCGAGCAGGCGTTTATTAATTGAGCAATTTCTCCTGACCTTGATGGAGACCATCACTAACAGCCAAATAAATAGATTAGTATCATAATATTTCAAGGCCAGGCTTGGAAATTAATTGCATTTATCTGATTGGGGCTGTTTTGCCGTGGCAGTGGCTGGAATGTTTTGCACGTTTTGGTTCCCATTTGCACAGAAGCATACATCACACCGGGGACAATGCTGCACCTAATTTACGGCAGCAAATGAGACCAATTAAAAATAACTCAGTAAAAATGATACTTGAATCTTCAATTACTTGGGGAGATGAGGAGCAGGACATTCTGTAATTGACTTGTTCATCTTCTCGTCCTCTAAACGCAGCCTTAGCCAGGGTAACTCCCAAGCTGGTGGCCATTTCACTACTGGTTCTACTCTCTGACCGCTGTAAATCACACACTGTAGTTTTAGTTTTCAGGTTGGATGGAGGTTATTATCTGTATCTGTGGGAGAGTGGGAAGATGGGGCATTTTTTCCATCAGAAATGCAGTTTTCTTCCAGCTCTGCTGTTCCTGGTGTGCTCTGACACCTCCTGCTGACACCTCACACACGGCTCTGGATGGGTTATTACGATGAAGAAAAAAGCAGGTAATAGGAGTGAAGCATTGGACTTTCACTTCGGGGCTGGGAGCTGGGGGTGTGCTGCACAGCACACCTGTGCTGCATGATTTGTAGGCAACCCCATATTTCAAAAATAAAATGCCATGAAATGATCAAAATTCCTGCCTTTGCAGACGCCTGCTTTGAAAATAAGTAGAATAGAATCGTGAAGGCTGGAAAAGATCCTTAAGATCATCGAGTCCAACCATAAGCCTGGCACTGCCACCAAACCATGTCCCTAAGCACCACATCTTCTAAATACCCCTGGAAATCAGATGCTGCTGGACTCACTGTGGTCAATTCATTCCTAGCACTGAAATGAGCATCTCTGGTGCCACTAATTACCCGGATTTTAGCGGGAATGCACAGCTCTAATTAAGGGCCTGTAACACATGCTCCTCATTCACAGATGAATTTGTTTTGATGAACAGAGAACAGCTGCTGCTGGCAAAGCCAAGATGTGCCTCAGAGAGGGCGTTTTGGTGGGGCTCCTGAAGGACAGCAGTGAGGGTGGGCAAGTCCAGTTAGTGCTGTTGCAGTTTTCAGACAGGTAAGTGATGCCCAGCCGGGTGTCAGGGCACTGAGGGGTTTCTTCTTTGCCCCAGCTGTTGGTGCTCTATCAGCCCCAGCCTGCTGCTGGCTGAGCAGGACCCTGGCTTTTCCCAGGGCTGCTGAAACACTTTGCTCTTGCAGGCTCCCTCGTGGGAGGGTGTTGCTGAATCTGTCTCAGTTGAGGGGCAAAATTCTTCTCTTGTTGCAGACTGTCTGAGGAACATCCTCTGGAAAACTGCCCAGGTTTGGCTTTGTGAGCTGCCATCCCTGGAATGGTGTGTGCCCAGCTGGTTGTCATTTCTGCTGGTTAATCCCATTACTTTTGTTTTATCCATCCCCTGCCCTGTGAGAGATGTGAGGAGGTTTAATTGATGAGAGGTCTTTGAAGGCCCTGAACACGTGTGATAGTCTGTGGCTGCTGGCTTGGATGAGCATATTTACATCTTCTTTTTCTGCCCCTAAACTGATGCCCCTTTGTTCACTTCTGAGGCAATATTTCAAACTTTGCATAAAAATGAAAAGATGGCTTTCATATTTAATGTGCAGTAAGATCATGTAATTAGGAATAAGCCTTCATCATGATCCATGCACGCTGTCAGTGCCGTCACCACGGAGGGCTCTCTTCCCTCGGAGCAGCCCATACGTTCTTCAGGCCACTGTATACATTTGCTGCCTTTGATCAATAATTTAGGGTAATCATTTTGTTCTGTAAAATTTCCCAAGTCCATATATATTGCATGAAATGCAGAATAGCCAATCCCAGAATGGATTCTTACAAGCTTTTCATTAAAGGCTTACGGTTTTTTTTTTTAACTCTGAGGAGGGGAAAGAAGCGGGTCTGGAGACGTGAATAAATCTGTTTGTTTGGAGACTTTGATTCCTGAAGATTTATTTTCTTAATAGTGTTGGATAGCATTTAGACTGTCTCCAGCTCCTCAGTGCTCACGGAGCAGCTATTTTTCTGTTTTATTTTAGCCTCCAGCCTTCCATCCTCAGTGGGAGCAGGGGAGTGGGAGTTGCACGGTGCTGGGAGGGAGCGTGGAGCTGTGAGAGGCTGAGCTGCCCTTCGTTCTCTGGCCTTCCTGTGCTCGTGCTCTGAGAGCTGCTGTGTGCAAACAGCTGCCAGCAGGAACTCTCCACCTCGTGCTGCAGCAGGGGCAGAGGAGAACGTTCAAGTCATTCTTTGGTGGCTGAGGATCTGTGTGTCCGGAAAGCAGCGGAGATGGAGGGAACCAGAGTTTGCTCCTGTTTGGAGCAGTGGGGATCTGCTGAAGGACAAAGATGAGTGGGAGGAGGGAAAATTATCGGTTAAAGGTGGGGATCTCTGTGCTGAACATCAGGTGGAGGTGAAAAAGAGAAGGAAGAGGACAATTTTACAGGCTTTTTATTTTTTGGAGTGGGGGGAGACTGATTTATTGGCAGTGTTGACTAAGGTCAGACGAAACAGATGGGGAGCTGGATCTGTGCTCTGAGGAGCCTCTGCAGCAGAGGCAGCCTGAGACTCGGCTTTATTTATGTATTTGTTTATTTTAAAAAGGAAGAAAAAACACCATTAAGCACCAGTGGGAGAACATTCACATGTTGCATCTATTTGTCTATCTCCACAAATAATGAGGCGTAGGATTAGAATAGGTGGGGAGTGAAACCTGACTGGAGTCTAATATGTGGGGACTTTCAGATTTCACTTCCAAGGAGAAACATTTAAAATGGCTCAGGCAGTGTGAGCTGATGTGTTATTCCCTCAGGAAATGGGATGCAAAATCATATTTATTGCTGCTGGTAGGGAATTTGAGGGTTTCTCTGTGCAAACATCTCCATCTCCAGAGGAAAGAGGAACCAGGGCATATTTTACATTCCATGTGCCTGTGAAACGGGACAGGGAGCCCCAAAACCTCTGGCTGTGGGGCCATTTGGAGAAGCAGCAGCAAGGGGATTCATGAAACCCCTCTGGACTCTCAGGTGGGCTTCTCATGGATGCTGCTGTCCCGGAGGCTGGAGGTGGCTCCCATGGATGGTGTGGCTTGTGTCCCACTGGTGCATTCCGTGGAGCTGTGCATTATCCTGGGATCTTCCGTGCTCCTGAAATGAGACAAACAAACCTCTGAAAGGAGGTGATAAAGGAGCCTTGAGACGCTGGGAGAAGGGGCAGAGGAAGGCAAAGCCAGGGCAGGTAAACCTCGGTACTTTGGATGAGCTGGCCACAAGGAAATCTGTAACTGTGACATTTCACAATGTACCTCAGCACAGAGAATCATCAGGCACTAAGGACAGCACAGCCCACACATGTTAAAATTCCTTCCGTGTTCAGAGTGAAGGAGAGGATTGGCTGTGGAGCAAGGCTGGTGTGGAAGGGCAGCAGAGCCTGGCCATGATCCATATTCAGCACCACCCGTCTTTATGGGATCCGGGGGCTGACAGCACTCCTGGCACACACACAGCCCCATTCCTTGAACTTTGAGTAGGTGTTTTCCCTCACCTGTTTTTGATTCTGGAACCTAGGAGGAAAAATAATTGGATATAGGGGGAAAATAAGAGCCTTCAAATGGGATGTTACCATAATGTGCTCTGGCAGCTCGGGCAACGTGTTCATTTTTTCAATCCTGAGGTGCATGAATAACACATGAGACAGAGCACAGCTGGAATGAACTGGAAAGAGAGCCGGGCTCTGGGCAGAGAGCACATAAAAGGTGTTATCCATAAAGGCCATCCAAGCTTTATCTTCCACAGCGCCGGGCTATAACCTTCAATCGCCTCCGGAATATCTGGCAGCTTCTGCTGGATGCAGTGTTTGCTTTCTGATGTTTATTCCTTTTAAAGGTTTAGTTCGGTGCTAGAGTTGATAAAGATATCTCATTTTATTGCCTGTTTCCAGGGTCCTGTGCACAAAGCAGCTTTGGCCTGGTCTTTAGGATGGGTACGTGCTATTTTAGTATTGCATGTGTGAATGTGTTTGTAGAGAGATAAAGAGAGAACTGCTTGATCTCTATTGCAGAGTGGACCTTAGGGTTTGACATGAATTAACCTCATATGAATATAATTAATTTTAAAGTCCTTTTGTCTGCCACTTTTCTGGTTGCTACACACAAGTACCGAGACGACAAAAAATGACTTGGCCAAGAAGTTGCAATAAGTAAATGATGCTGTATTGATCTGAGCGTTCGGAGCAGACTGAGCAACCAATCTGTTCATTACAGTTCTTCCAGGCTCCTTCCAAATCAGCCTTACTGTTAAATATGAAATGTGTGTCTCCAGTGCTGGATCAGCCATTAAATTATGCTCATGGATATTAATAAAAGAGCTGAAGGCTTGTCTTTATGCAGGCAGAGAAGGAGCACCAGTTACATGGTAAATGGGATGAAGAATATAGTTTTATGGTGCACTTAAAATTTATTCCATTTTAAGATATGTAGCAGTGTAAGAAGTGAGAATTTTAAAATTCTGACCTTTCCACACATAAATTGGCATCTTTGGCTTATCCTTTTTCCCCCTTTACTCAAAGAATCACGATGACAGCTCTTGTTTCCTCTCCGAGTCTCCAGCAGAGGAATGGCTTTGCTCTCAGAGCAGGGATGTGAGGTTTGAGGGGTCAGGGATAACTTGAGCTGCTCAGTTTGAGTGGGCACAGGCTGAGCTGGGGCTGCCTCCTGTCCCACCTCCCCTCCCCGAGCAGGGCAGGGGCGGCGGAGAGGCCGAGAGCTGTGGTGTCTCTGCTCCAGACAGAGAGCAGAACCAGGCATTCAGAGGGTAAACGATTCAAAACAGAGCAGGAGCATCAGCCCTGCAGCCTCCTCTGCCTGTGGCAGCAAGAGGCGTGTGGTGCGAGGTGACAGCTCCGGGGGGCTCCTGCCCCGTGGGCTGGGCTGGGCTGGGCTGGGGGAGCCAGAGGGGCTGCGGCTCTCCCTGGGTGTCACCAAGCACAGGTGACATGGGCAAACCCAGCCCTCTTGCCCGGCACAAAACAAGAGGTGTCATTTCCCTGTCTGTGCAAGGATGGCAGAATTTCCCCCGAGGCTGTGAATGAATTGCAGTGTCTGAGAAGAGGCCAATTTGAGGAAACCCTGGGTGTCCAACCTGAGTGTCCTTCTGCTCTTACACCTTTGGTGAGTGAAGCTGCCCTGTGCCGGGCTCAGCGTTCCCGCAGGGCTCGGCTGAGGTTTGCTCCAGGTGAGACACCAGCTACAGGGAGCCATGGCTGGGCTGAGCCACTGCTGACGGGAGCTCTGGAAAGGGAATCACAGTCACCAAGTGGTTGGAAGAGACCTTAAAAACCATCCAGTTCCAACCCACTGCCATGGACGGGACAGCCTCGGGCAGTGGAAGTCATTGCCCCTTGTCCTGGCATTCCACAGCCTTGTCCAAAGTCCCTCTCCAGCCGTCTCGGAGCCCCTTTAGGCACTGCAACTTGTACAGAGTGAAACCTTTATACAAACAGCCCAGAAAAAATGATATATCTGTAATATTTGCCATGCTTACTCGATCCCCCGTGGTGTTTGTTAACGAGAGGTGCAAGCATGGGGTGGAAGTGGTGGAAGTTCAGTGTCTCATGCTGCTGCCGCTCAGGCCCTGGCAGGGCACGGCTCCCTGGGGCTCCCTGGGGCTCCCTGGGGCTCCCTGGCAGGGGAAGAGCTGTCTTGCAGAGACAGGAATCTACCTGGAAATCAGGGAAATGACACTCAGAAGATCGATACCGAAGCGAGCAGCTTTCAGAACTCTTACCAAAGCATTAAGATTTGTGCAGAGGCAGCAAAGAGAGGGCTGGAAATGGAGCCTGATTGTGCCCGGTGGGGCTGTCGGAGGGAGGAGAGGGCTTTAACCCGAGAGAGGCTGGGGACAGGGAGAGACCGGGGACAGCTCGGGGGTGATGATGGGGTGCCTGGCAGGGGGATGCTCCGGCTGCTGCTGGGGCTGGCAGTGTCCCTGCTCAGGCCGTGGGCGCTGGGCAGCCTCGAGCTGCTGTTCACTCCCCCCAAAGCCCCCGAGGGTCCAGCTTTGCGTTTCGTGTGTGGCTCCATGTTAAGTGGAGCTCAGCCAGCCCTGGGAATCCGGCCCGAAAGCACGAACCCAGAGAGATGGGATCATCCTGGATTGTAGTCAATCAGGAGCTACTAGGGCAGGCGTGGATTCAAAGTGAGGACGGAGCCAGAGCACCCTGACCTTGGGCAGTGATGGAGATCGAGCTTTCACTGTTTCCTTTCAGTCCCCATTTATGAACTCTGCCCCCTTTTAGCAGTTCATTAAACCTCTGTGCTGAGCTGAGCTCCTGCCAGGGATCTGGGATTTCTTATTTTGGATCCAGTAAATACCAAGTCAGATACCATCAGGGAAGGGGTGAGCACTGGTGTTTATAGCATTACATGATAGCTATGCCTCGCTGAAAATTGCATTTCCATTTCCACTAATATCGAGGGACATTCTGGTTTATTTTAACCCCTTCCTACCAAAGCCCAGGGTGTCTGTGCAGCTCAGGCACAGCCCCTGTGTCAGCCTGGAGCAGGACAAGGGGATCAATGGAACCTGAGGAACGTCGATACCTGTCGGGGAGAGGGCTCCCAGCACTCGGAGCTGTCTGTGGCCATCACAATTATCCACTGCTGAAGCTTTCGGGTGACCTTCAGTGTTCCCAGCCTTCATCAAAGATTAAAAGCCGAAAGGAACGCATGCAGCAGGTTTGAGCTGTGCCTGGTGAGTCCTCCTTGTTCCCCGAGAAATTACAAACAGCTTTGGGTGCCACACCGAGGGCACTGTGCCCCGTGTGACCCCACTGAGCCCCAGCAGGTGACCCCTCCTGTGGCAGGGACCCTGTGCTTGGTGCTGCCCGTTCCCACCCCCTCTGGGATATTTGTGTTGCTCCAGACTCCCCCAGCCGGCCTGGGATCCAGGGATGATCATCAGCCACGCTTTGGGAAGGGCAGTCAGCACTCCTGCTCTCCGCAGAGCCCAGCTGAAGTGCAGGAGCCAGGCAGTTATTAAATAATGCTTTGTGGCTCATTCTAATGACAGAAATGCACTTGCAGTCTCTGGGTGGATCTGACCGTCCGTCATCTGCAGTTATTAAGTTGCTGGGAGAGATGAGAGGAAGAGTGCATGGAGTCCTTGCCATTTATAAGCCCAATTACCAAACCATTTCTGTCCAAGCACAAAGCTTGTCAAGCCTAAGTGAGAATAAACACTGCAGGAAGGAGCAGGAGGTGCCCAGGGACAGAGAGAGCAGCCCAGCGCAAGGGCTGAGCTGGGAGGGTGGATGGGAATCCTGCGAGTGCCTCGTTCAAGGATGATTGGCACCAGGAGCATCCTGGGTCCCCTGCTCCGAAGTGTCCCCTCGCAGGGTGGGGACCTGGGGTTCTGCCTCCTTTCTGTGCCCTCAGCACCTCCCCGGCCTGCAGTGAACGATGTTCAAACCTTATCTCCAGGCTTTTGAAGGTATTTGGGCATCTCTTCAGGAAGGAAAACAGTCCATGTCCAGAGTACCCAAGATACCCTCGGATGTGTCCAGCTGAACGCAGCTGCTGTCAGTCCCTACCTCTCACTTTTTCTTCTATTTTTTCCCAACCTCAGCTTTTCTTTTATTTAAATTTAAAAAAAATATGTTGTGTTTTCACAGTAATACCTTGAGATTGTTTAGGTTGTGCAGACATTGTGGTTAATCTTGATTTCATGGAATGGTTTGGGTTGGAAGGGGCCTTAAAGCTCATCCCATCCCACCCCTGCCATGGCAGGGACACCTTCCACTGTCCCATGCTGCTCCAAGCCCCATCCAGCCTGGCCTTGGGCACTGCCAGGGATCCAGGGGCAGCCACAGCTGCTCTGGGCACCCTGTGCCATCCTCCACCGTCCCAGCTCCGCTGTGCTCATCCACAGGATGGTGTAATCAGCTCCAATCCAGGTGTGTGGCTGCAGAGCCAGACCCAGAGCCGGGCACGGGGGCTGTGGTGTCCCCTCTCTGCCTTTCGGTGTGACCCAGCTCCAGGGTGAGCCTCGAGCTGCTTGGCTACACTGGAGAAATCCACCATGAAAGATGGGGTAATTATTCAGGAAAATATGTTGTGTAATTAGACATGGATTGTTGTGCTCTCCTTCCTGGGCAGGGCTTGGGAAGAGGTGAGGCCATTGGAATGGCAGATATTTATATCTGCTCAGATTTGTCTCTAGGGGTAAGGCCACAACCAGATGCACTAGAAAATAATTCCAAATATTCTTTCTTCTTCTTCTTCTCTCAGAAAAAGTTCCCCTGGAAAAAGCCTGAGTTTAAAGTAATTTGTACCCCACAGAGGTAATTTTCTACCCCACATTTATAGAAGTTGTCAGAGTAAAGCTGGTAAATGGAGTAGAACAGAGAACCCCGGCAGGATTATTTGTATCCTCATAAAAAGCCGAGCAAAGCAAAGTCATCTGCAGGAAAATGTCACGGGTGGGAGAGGTGGCAGCACAGTAAATATCCAGAATTCCTCCGTGGTTCTGCAGCTGCTCCTGTCACTGGTCCCCGTTCCTCCCCGGGCCCGGCTGGGGCTGTCCTGGCTCCCCGTGGGGCTGGCAGGGATGCCCAGCCCTGGGGACAGGCTGCTCTGGCAGCAGCTCAGCCCTCACAGCTAAGAAGAAAAGAAATTATTAACAGCGTGGAAAGCGTTTAAGCACTTCAGGTAATTAGGAAATATGCCGGTGCTTTCAAATAAGGTAAATTAAATGTGTGTTAAATAAGTACCAAAAGAAAAGCAAGTGCCAGCCGTGAAATGAGTTATGAATAAAAGATTTTTGCAGCATTACCTGGTAATTCAGGGAGCTTCCCGGGGTGCAGAGGTGGGACGTGGCTCCTGCTGAACAGGCCTGGAGTGTGTTCCCCAGGTGTGGAGCAGGGGCTGGGTGGCCTGGGCTGGGTTTGGGGTCTGTGAGGGGCACTTGGCCATCGGGGGTGCAGGGGGTGCCCTTCCCACGGGAAATGCTGCTGCTGGCAGCTGGGGCACTCAGGGCTGGGGGCACAGGCAGGGCTGCCCATCCCCGGGGAGCGTCCCCTTCCCCATCCCAAACTCAGCACACGAGATCCGGGGGAGCTCCCGGTCCTGCAGGGTGGGGACCAGCCCTGGGGAGGGACAGGGGGTGACAAACACCTGGGGGATCACAGCTGGAGCCCCCGGCTCCCAAAACGCCTTCCAAGTATTTCAGTGTTGTTATAAATGTGTTACAGGAAAGCGTGTGTGGGTGCTGGTTCACCGAGCATCTCCAGGATGAAAATAACGAAACAAATGACCTCTGCTAACTAAAAGAGCGTTCCTGGAGCGTGCAGAGCCCGGTTCAGCTGCAGGGTCCCGTGATGGTTAACACAAACTGCAGCACTGAGTGCAGGGGCAGGCCCCAGGCGCCCTGGGGTGCTTCAAACGCAGCACCTAAAATAACAAAAATTACAAAAATAACAAAAATAACGACAGAGCCCTTCTCCAGGCTTTAAAGGCCTTTTACAGACTCATTGCCGAATTTACTGCCCCCAGCAGCTCTGCTGCAGCCTGGGGGGGCTCGGAGTGCCTGGAGAGGATGCCAGGAGGGAGAGAGGGATGCCAGGAGAGATGGAGGGAGGGATAACAGGAGCGATGGAGGGATAACAGGAGGGATGGAGGGGGGGATGCTAGGAGGGATGGAGGGAGGGATGCCAGGAAGGATGGAGGGAGGGATAACAGGAAGGATGCCCTTCTGGCCCATGGCCCCTCCCAACCCGAAGTGCTGGCACAGATTCCGGGGTTTTCACAGCTTCTCCTCGTTCCTCGGGCAGGATCCTGGTGCCGGCTGTGGCTGGGAGCAGGGGGAAGGTGTCTGGGCTCTGTCCCAGCCCGGGGACCCTGCCCAGGCACGCACGGAGCTCCTGGGCAGCCCCAGCTCTGCTGCCTCTGCTGGGTTTGGCCTCTGCTGTGGAGCTCGGGTCCCTCCCAGCCTCCTCCAGCCTTTCCCTAATCCAATTACCTGTGCTATGGAACTGGTACCATTTTTAAATTACCTCCATGGCCTTCCCAGACTTAACTAGCTCGAAATGAATCTTAATTTCACCGTACTTCGGGCTGTAACAGTGCATTGTGTCTTGCCATGGAATATCTTTATTAGCCTCAGCAGCTGTTCCGTGTCCCCTTTTTGCTGTATTTTATTTCATTTTGGGATGGGTACTCTGAGGCAGCACGAGGCTGTGTTCTCTGTCACCAGGAAGTATTTCTTAACCAATACTTTGATTTGTCATAAAATTGTGAAGCGATTCCAGTAATTAAGACAAAAGCCTGATTAATTAGAGGATAAATGGCAACAGACACCATTGCAGAGCCACCAGCATCCCTTAAGGGTAACTTAAAAATGTTTTTAAGCCTTTCCCTTTTCCTAACTTGCTGCAGAGTGGATGTCCTCTGTTGCTTATTTAAAGCCATCTTCCCACACCCAAATTTTCAGATTTATATGTAAATGCACTGTCGATCAATTAAAAGATAAACCCAACTTTTATGTGGGAATCTAGAAGGAATAAACTCAATAAAATGCAATTCTAATATCCTGATCCTAGTATACAGTGATCAGAAAGCAATTAATCAGATTATTTGTATTGCCCAATAGTAATTTTCCACTTTGTAGTAATTTTCTTGGTCTATAATTTATAGTTATAAGACAATTCTATATCAGAGAAGATAAGTCCCGTGTAGAGGATCTGTTTTGACCAAAGCCAGACTGATGAATCGTGCTGGAAATGCAGTTTGGGGTGAGCCTCGTGGGGAAGGGACACGAGGAGAGGATTCCTGCCTCGCCCTGCTCCGGCCAGAGCAGCAGGTTTCGGTAAAGCTCTCCAGGCTGAGTGCCGCTGCATAACCCATATTTTACAAATTATAGAGACAAGCACCTGCTGCAGGCGGCAGCGGGGTGCGGGTCCTGCAGGTGAGTCGGAGCTGAAGAAGGGAAGAGCCCGGCAATTCCCGGCTCACGGGGGAGCGGGAGAAGGATGGGGGGATTAAAGGCACGGGAGATGGGAGATTAAAGCTCCCGGGAGCCCCGAGAGGAAGGGAGGAGCTCCCCTGGCTGCTCCTGAATACCGGGATGCTCCGGGAGGAGCTCCCCTGAGTGCCGGGATGCTCCAGGAGGAGCTCCCCTGGCTGCCCCTGAATGCCGAGATGCTCCGGGAGGAGCTCCCCTGAGTGCCGGGATGCTCCGGGAGGAGCTCCCCTGAGTACCGGGGTGCTCCGGGAGCGCACCCGCCCCGCTCGGGTTTTGGGGGGCTTCGCTGGGAATCGCTGCCAGGCTGCTGCCGCGTTGCCATGGCGATGTCCGCGCAGCTGCATCGCCATGTGCGGACCCCGGGCTCGGCCGCTCCTCTGGGCCTCCAAGGTGTTGGTTTGATCCTCATTTTGCATTTTTATTTATTTTTTTTTTCTAAAAAAACCCCTACTTCAGTTGTTTATTTCGACGCAGAAGAAATTGATAAATGTTTATTCTTAATTTCTTTTTATCTGCTTCAAAAGGGATTTTGTAGTACTTTACTTTTAAGAAGGGAAGTTTGTGGAGGTTGGAAATAATTTTTCATGGTGGTCTTTAAAAGTAGACTTTTGCTTTATTTTTTTCAAATCACTAACCATGTGTCTTGTATTGGTGTGCAAAGAAAACCCAAACCCTGTTTTTAGGAGCTGGTTTGGATGGAAATAAAGCCACATGCATCAAACAACTGCATGCAGATGGTGGCTCCTTGGCTCCCCTTTCATTCCCTATCAGCCACAGCCACCCGAGTGTGGGGGCACGGGGAGCACAGCGTTCCCAGTCACACCCAGCTATGGATCCGGACTCAGGGAATCTGCATCTCAGATGATATTAAGAGTTCACTCTGCAGATTGATCAATTTTTTTAATCCTGATTTCTCGTGGTAGCACAGCACTGTGGATTTGGACTGAACCTGGCCAAAGTCTGGCTGCCTGGGAGGGGTCGGGAGAGCACCTGGGCCAAAAAGGTGCCCAATCTTCACCAACCTGAAAGCTCTGTGCCCCCTGCCCAGGCACTCGGATTTGGAGCTCATTGGTATTCCCAGGGACGGCAGCAGGAAAGCTTCCATTTATCCTGAGCCGTGCCTCTAATGAAATATCCATTGCCCAGATCAACTGCTCACATTTCCTGTCACTTGAGCGCCTTGGCATTTGCTGGAAGTGCTGCTTGGAGTGGGAGCAGCTGCTGAGCAGAGCTGAGTGCTCACCAAAACGAGGGGCACGACTGGCAGGGAGAGGGAGGGGTCTCCTAGGACCTGTGCCCTCCTAAGGCGTCACCTCTGTGCCTTCGCTCCCACCTCAGGGCTCTCCTGCTGGAATTTTTACCTGAGTGAGCTCTGAGTGTGGCAACAGCAGCTGTGGCTGCTGCGCTGGGCACCGCTGTCCTTCCCACCTTCCTCAGCCTTTCCTTCCACCTTCCTCAGCCTTTCCTTCCCACCTTCCTCAGCCTTTCCTTCCC
>VZTG01003809.1:604844-628344 GCA_013397845.1 Melanocharis versteri
TTTTTTGTTTTTGTTTTTTTTTTTTTGTTTGGTTGTTTTTTGAGAATGAATTAACATTGAAGATTAAAATGCCCAGGAAGCTGCCTGAGCCATCCAAGTTCCTGGTGGGATCTGCAGTGCTTTGTAGACATAAAGTGATTGAAAACATTTGTCTTCCCCCATGATTAATAATAAATCAGGCGCCTTATGATTCCTCCTTTAGGTTTTAATTTTTAAGCAAGCGGTTGAAATACAATCTCTAAGCAAAAAAAGGTTCAGAACAGGCTTTGTTTGCACTGAAAGCAGAAGTTTTGTACTGTTTTGGACATAAAAAATACAACTCTATAAAAATGCAGCCTCCTGCAATAACATATGGCTGCGAGCTGGGTTTGGTGGATGAGGACGATTGATGTCTGCAGTCACAGCATAAATCTGAACAGTTGTGTGGGATGAAAAACGTGCGGCTGGAGATGAGGAGTGTCCGTGCTCCATAGATCAGCTCTGGGAATTCCCATGGGAGAGTCAGGCCAAGCGTCTGCTGGGATGAAAGGTGTCAATAAATGTGTGGCCACAATGAAACTTTATTGCCACAAACTCAGGGACCCCAGGATGGTCTTAAAAAGGTGCAGGAAGTGTCTTGGTGTGGTTCAACTTCCCCTGAAAATTCCAGTTCTGAATTCCCAGGAGGAACTCGGGGCTCAGACCTTGTCCCTCTGGCCCCAGGGATTCATCCCCAGGGGCTTCCTCAAGGATTTCAGCCTGAGGGGAAATATTCCCCTCCTCCTCCTCCCAGGATTAGCTTTGCTGTTTATGGGATTTCTTTGCTATAAAATGTGAGTAGAATTGTGAGATCAAGCAATTTCCAATGGAAGTGGAGAGCCCTACATGGAAATACTGGTTTGTGTTTCAACCATTCATTACCTCTTCCCTGAACAGTTCCGTGTTACTCAGCAGTTTATTCATAAAGAGGAAAAAAGGAGCAGCAGCAGCAATAATGGCACTGACAGGGAATGGGAGGAAAATGGAAACTTCTGCCTTTTGCCAAGCGAGTGAGTGAGCAGAACATCAGCTCACCCAAACCAGCCCTGGCACAGGGGCAGCTCTGGGTGTGAATGGAACAATATTTCACTTCCTCAGAAAAAAAAAATCAGGCTATTGGTCAAGATGTTTCTATGGTAACTGATATAATTTCATTTTAGTGATGGATTACACAGGAAAACTCCAGGGAGGTTTGAGATGATGGAGTTTCATCTGACAGAGCCTGGCAGACTCTTTCTCTGGAGTTATTAGGCAGTTCTGGTTATGTTTTATATTTTATATAACCATTTATAACCATTTATATTTTACATACAGGAGTTGAGTGGGAAGGCTGTGCATGGAGCCTTGGGAAAGCCACTGGTGTGGCTGCTCTGCTCCTGCAAGGAGGGACCCTGGGGTTTGCTCAGCCCCAGGGATGGACGGGGCTGTCAGCAGTGCAATTCCCCCCTAAACTGTGTATTTGGCCATTTCTGAACTCGGAGCCCAGCAGCACTGAGTCAGCAAGTGACAGAACTGGAGATCTTTGTTTTTAAAAGGTGTTTCTGCTGCAGGTATAAAACACAGGTACAGGTACGGCAGGCAGAAGAAAGCTAATTTTATTTCTTCTGAGGGGATCAATATTCCACAGTAGGGAAAGTTATGTATTCCCAGGTATCCTTTTACAAACAGCATTTCATTATGCCCATTATCAAAACAGGCCTCTTTATCTCCTCTGTCAATATTTGGCTCTATCAGGCACTGTCTTATCTTTAAAGTGAAAAATCCATCATTGTGACAGAGGGGAAAAAATACATTAACACCCACCTGCTAATTTCTATTTGAGGCTGGAGGCCCAGAAGTGTTTCAAAGAGCTCCTGCAGGTCGGCATTAATTGTGTGTCTGAGCTGTTCTGGTGAGGGTGTGGGGAGGAGGAGCTGACCAAGTGCCTTGGGGACCCGCAGCTCCTGGGGCCCAGGCACCTCCTGGAGCATCCCTTGGGACGCTTCCTCAGCCTGTGGCCAGCCCCTCGGCCAGGCACGTCTCTGCTGCTGGGAAATCAGCATCTTCACAAAAACTCCCCTCATCTGCCTGGTGAGGGGGGAAAGCTTTATTGTCAACTGAGCCATTTCTGTTGGGAAAAACAGCCAAGGTGGTTCAGGTACGCATTGTTTCATCTCGGGAAAAAGAGGTGGTGTGTTTTTATTCCTTCCTGACATTGAGCAGGGGTACACACTGCAGGCTGCAGTGCGAACTAAGCCTCCAAAATTGCATATAATGGGTGTAACACCTGCCGGGAGAAGAGAAATAATTACAGTGCTTAAACTCTGTGGCAGGTGTCAGGAATGAAAATGTGACTTCTGCCTCATTTCAGTAGAGGGGACAGTCTGCACGGAGCAGTGGGAGCCCAGCCTGGCCTCCAAACGCCTTTATTTGACAGAAAAGAGTCTCAGCACCGATTCCTGACAGTGCAGTGCTGGGGCACACACCAATTAACGTTTCTTCCTTTAATGGAATTATAAAGAAAAGGTAGAACGAGTTCATAGAATCATAGAATGCACTGAGCTGGCAGGGACCCATCTTGAGGGCAAGGCAGGCAGACTTTGCAGATTTTGCAGACTTCAGACGATAAATTTAAATCCTTCTGGGGCCTCCTGTTGGGCTGCTGGGATTTCCTGGCTGCCCTGGCCTCAGATCACCCGCGGCCCTGCCCTCAAATCCCTGCCTCCATCACAGCCATGGGGATGGAAAGGGATCATGTGCACCTGAAGGGGAATGAGAAAAGGGGAGGGGAAAAATGGATTGAAATGGAGAAAATGACTTTTGAACAATTCATACATGCTCGTGCATCACTCATCAAAGGCAGCATTTTAAAAAGGTTAACACCTTGGCAGAGCTAATTGCTGTTCTTCCTCTTAAATTCCAGTGTAATTTCTGATTTCTTCCTCTGTTGTTGATCTTTCAGCTAAGTAGATTTTAAATAAAACAAATATTTATGCCGGAAAAGTACACAACGACTTCAATGTTTAAGTAAAGCAAAGCGAATGAAACTTCCTTGTGTAAATATTGGATGAAAGCAAAGCAAACAAACCCAGAAACCCACATGGCTGAAGGAAACTGCCTTAAAAATCCGAGGTTACACACCTCTTCCCATAGAAGTTATTTATTTTACTTTATATAATTTTATTCTATTTTATTTCATATAATTTTCTTTTGCTGGGCAGAATGGAGAAGGCAAGCTCCAACTCTTTGAAGAATCATACCTGAGGAAAAATGATGTGCCTTTTCAAGTTGCCTCCCTAATCCATGAGCCTTGACAGGCTTTGGGCGCAGGACTTCAGGTGTTTCCTCGTGGCACATCTTCCTCCAGGCGCATTTTCCCCGGGTGAAGGAAAGCTGCAGTTTTTCACTGTAAATAAACACAGCTCTGGAGTTGGGAGTGCAGGGCCTTTGAAGTGGTAATGGTGCCAGGCAGGGAGAGGTGGGGAGAGCTGTGGGGTGGGGGGAGAACAAAGCCCCGAGTGGCTGCTCCTGCAGCTGCAGGGGGCTCAGGGAAACGGCAAAAACCAGAGTGGGGATGGAGAGGAGGCTGTGCGGAGCTGCCGGTCCAACCCGAGAAGAAACTACGGGAATCTTCTGCACCCAGGAGACAAAATGATGGCACGGGTCCAGTCCCCAGTCCCCAGTCCCCAGGCAAGGTGTGAAGGCCCTTTCCCTCTGGTGTCTGCAGTTTGACACCAGCCTGAGGCTGAGCACACACGTTTTGGGGCTGTGTGGAAGGAAACAACAGTTCAGGGTCATTTCACTGTCGCTGTCCTGCTTATCCCCAGAGGAGAAGGTAAGGGTGATGGAAAGAAAAGAACGCCTGGCTGTGGGCAGCTCTGGCTGCTCACCCCTGTGCTGATGGGAGCCCAGAGCAGAGCAGGGAAGCACCAACCACAGGACATGAAGAGCCAGACTCTCCTCTCTCCTGTGTCATGCTCTGCTGCCTGGCCTTTAGTGTCCAGCAGTCTCTGTTGAGTCCCTGACCCTCGTTCCAGGCATTGGAAAGGCACTTGCACTGTGATTTATCTGCTCCAAAGGCACATGGGAGAAAGCAGATACAGGATTACACCAGCTGAAAAGTTAAGAGCAAGGTTCACTTATCTTATGATTCAATATAGTGGGAGACAGTCATTTTTATAAGTTAAAGAGCACTAGATGGAGATACATTCATCACAGATTAGCTGAGGCTCTTCCTTGAAGGGGCTCATTGAAATGTATGTGATGTTCATTGTTGTGTGAGGTGCTGTTTAAAACTTTTAACAACAAGATAAAAGCTTGTGACTGGGAGAAAGAACTGCTGTCATTGCTGGATTTAATAAATCTTCTGCAGGGACAATAAGGCTGCGATAAACCCAGACAAAGCCTCTTGCTTGGGAGTTATTTTGGCAGGTGGAACGGAAGGACATTCTGTCATTGTGGTTTGGGACTGCGCACGTCACCGGGCTGCTGGAACCTTCCCGGAGCCAGAGGAGAGGCTCTGTCATTCCCTGGGCACAGCTGGGAACTGGCTGGGGGGAAAGGGCCGTGGCTCTGCCCACTGCCACCCTCTGGCACCACTCAGACACTCAGCACCAAAACTCTGGAGGAAAAAATAAAGTTGAGATCATTCTTAAGGAAAAAAAAAAGGGAGTGTTCTTCTTGGGTGGTATAAAATAACAGCAGTTGATGAAACTAAAATTTACAGAAAATAAATGCATGGTAGAAGTAGAATTGAATCACAGAATCAGAATCATTAAGGCTGGAAAAGGCCTCCAAGATCATCAAGTCCAACTTTCAACCACCATGTCCATCAACCATATTGCAAAATGCCACATCTCATTTTCTGAACTCTTCCAGGGATGGGGACACCACCACTTCCCTGTCCCAGTGCTTGACCAATCTTTCAGAGAACAAATTTTTATTAATACAAAATAATAGTTAAAATGAAATATCAATTTAATTTTAACATATAATTTAATTATAAAATTAAACCGTTAAAATGAAATAATTGTTTAAATTATTGTTTATTAATAATAATTACTTGTGGCTGCATCAAGGGCAGCAGATACCCAGCCCTGCTGCCCCTGGAGTCCCACACGGTGCTCCCAGGGGACAGAAACAACCCAGCAAACGCAGCCGTGCTCCCCCTGCCCCCATAACCCTTCTTTCTGCTCTCCTCAGTACATATTGAATAAAGCTCTGATGATTGGCAAGCTCACAATGGAGCAGGGAATTGAAGCTGGCAGCCCCACATGGGGGAGGTGGAAGTTCAAATCCATCTGCTCCCAAGTGTGGGCTGAGGGTGAATAATGAACAGGAGCAAGGCCAGAGGGCACAGCCCAGATCTCCCGGGGCTCCAGGTCTGTGCCCCGCACTCAGCCACCCTCAGCACACTCCAAATTTGCCTTTTTGGACTGCTTCTGGGAAAGGCCTGGGACACTGACGGCTGCTGATAGAATTCTGACTCCACGGGAGCCAGAGGCAAAGCAGTGCCAAGCTGGATGGAAGCAGCACCTCGCCCCTCAGCTCTTATTAATCTATTAGAAATAATATTAATTATGCCACTAGCACAAAAAGCAATTATCGAAATATTTTGCTAAACATCTTAAAAAATGTTATTTACCAAAAACCACTCAACTGTATCAAAGCCTTGACAAAAAGCTCTCTTAGAAATTAATAAATATGTTTGATTAGCACTTTCATGGATGCACAGATTCTGCATATGGGAGCATTATAGTGCATTTAATTATATATAAAGGCAATTAATGTCACAAATTAAGACTAAGCTCTGACTCGGGCTAAATAATTGTCATTATCTATCATACAACATGCCCAGAAAGCTTAACTCTGCAATGATTTTTATGAACAATAAACTTGGCATTTACATACCAAAACAATTTGGTGTAATTCAGTCTCAATAATAAACGGCAACAAAAAAAAAATCACTCCCATTCTTGGGGAATTTTTCCCTTTCACGATCGCATGGGCGTTTTTCACAGCACATTCATCATGACGAGACCAAACCAGGGCAGGAACTCTGCAGGGACCAAACCAGTGCAGGAACTCTGCAGGGACCAAACCAGTACAGAAATTCTGCAGGGACCAAACCAGTGCAGGAACTCTGCAGGGACCAAACCAGTACAGAAATTCTGCAGGGACCAAACCAGTACAGAAATTCTGCAGGGACCAAACCAGGGCAGGAACTCTGCAGGGACCAAACCAGTGCAGGAACTCTGCAGGGACCAAACCAGTACAGAAATTCTGCAGGGACCAAACCAGTGCAGGAACTCTGCAGGGACCAAACCAGTACAGAAATTCTGCAGGGACCAAACCAGTACAGAAATTCTGCAGGGACCAAACCAGGGCAGGAACTCTGCAGGGACCAAACCAGTGCAGGAACTCTGCAGGGACCAAACCAGTACAGAAATTCTGCAGGGACCAAACCAGTGCAGGAACTCTGCAGGGACCAAACCAGTACAGAAATTCTGCAGGGACCAAACCAGTACAGAAATTCTGCAGGGACCAAACCAGGGCAGGAACTCTGCAGGGACCAAACCAGTGCAGGAACTCTGCAGGGACCAAACCAGTACAGAAATTCTGCAGGGACCAAACCAGTGCAGGAACTCTGCAGGGACCAAACCAGTACAGAAATTCTGCAGGGACCAAACCAGTACAGAAATTCTGCAGGGACCAAACCAGGGCAGGAACTCTGCAGGGACCAAACCAGTACAGAAACTCTGCAGGGACCAAACCAGTACAGAAATTCTGCAGGGACCAAACCAGTACAGAAATTCTGCAGGGACCAAACCAGGGCAGGAACTCTGCAGGGACCAAACCAGGGCAGAAACTCTGCAGGGACCAAACCAGTACAGAAATTCTGCAGGGACCAAACCAGTGCAGAAACTCTGCAGGGACCAAACCAGTGCAGAAACTCCAGAGTGCAGGGACCAAACCAGGGCAGAAACTCCAGAGTGAAGGGACCAAACCAGGGCAGAAACTCTGCAGGGACCAAACCAGTGCAGAAACTCCAGAGTGTACTCAGTGGGGAATGATATGAAGCTGTTATGGAAACAATGGTAACACTGCATTGACGCTAAGTGCAGGCAATTGTAAAATAAAAGACTCCAAATGGAGTTAAAGGCTCGTGGTTTTGTGTTTGAAAAGGAGCTGTGTGGGTGTAATAGCGTGGTGTAGTTTGTGAAATAAAAAATAAAAATTGATCCATGGTGCAGAGTGCAACATCTTCACCTTGTGTCAGCTCTTAAACCAGAGCCTTGCTGGCCTCAGGGACTTGCTTCAGAGTCTAATGCATAGAAATAGTGGTGGAGGTGATAAAAAAAAATTACTAATGCATTCATATTATTAAATATTTAAAAAAGAAATATTTTTTATGCAAGCAGCATGATTCTGCGGTGATTATCAGTTCTGTTTGTGTAGGATGCTCTGCCTGGAATGGGATAAAACAACTCCAACAAGGCCCTGGTTGCAAAGCTGTCAGTGCTGGATGCACAGGGGTCATGCTGCTTTTGGGGTGAATAATGCTGAAGCCAGCCTGACTCATCAGTCCCGAAGTTAAATATCCCGAGAGGGAGTGAGGATGTGTCAGAGCTGCAGGAGTGCCCAATAAAGGCACAAACGAGTGCCACTACTGATCCAAAGTGATGCAAAGCTGCTGAGCTGACACAGCCTGCACACATCTGACAGTGCAGCGCCAGCCCAGTCCCCCTCGGAATGGCAGGGACGCCAAAAGGACCCTCTGGAACGCGTGTGGAGATTCCTCCCTGCAGCCGGGGTGCTCCTCCAGGTCACCCCTCGAGGCTGAGCTGGAGATCTGCCCACAGTCATTGGTCTGGGTGAGTAACATCAGCCTCTACTGAATAATTTGCTTTGCTTTAATATTGCTTAAAAAGAGTGCACTTTGCTGTCGTAGTGCTTTGAGTAATAAAGAATTCTGATTAAGATCTTTTTGTCTAATCATTATCCTAATAAATCATTTGGTTTTATATGAATGTATCTGCTTTGCCACCGTTAATCCTGCAGGAAAAGGCTGTGTTAGAGTCAGTAACACCAGTGCAATCTGTGACACACAAAGGGCTGGCAAAATCTGGGGCTGAGCTTGGATCCAGCTGCACCCCGACTCCTTTCTGAGGAGTTTAGGAAGTTGGGGGGTCCTTTCTGCCCCTCGTGATTGAACACGAGGGCTCCCCTAAAAACTGGGGACTCTGCCTGGGGCTCCCAGTCTGCCCAGGACATGTGCGTGTAACACAGAGTGGTCATGTATGTACATATATGTACACATGATACACGCACGGATATATTCATGCATATATGGAGGTGCAGCTTAGAGAGAGCCATTAATGCACCCAGGGTCACAGCAGGGGACAGTGAGAGTCAAAGCGGTGACGCCTTTGCCCGCGCCGGCGTCACCGGTGATCCCACTGGGGTGGCACCAGCGAGGACACAAATCCCAGCCAGCAGATTCCATGTGGCACTTTGATACACGGAAATATTTCAGGGCTTTTCCTGCCACCTCCATTTTCTGATGTTTTCGGGCTATGATCAAACTAGAAAGATGTTCAGGATGGATAAATGCTGTGAGGCTGCCTTGGGTTCTCCTGGAGCAAACCAGGGGGGAACGGGGATGCTGAGGCTGTGCACAATCGAAGCAAATTTGGCTCTGACTGCAGCCAGAGGGGGAAAACATCAGTGGCCAACCTCTAGCAAACAGTGCAGGTCATGAACCAGAACACACTCCATGTGGGTGTCGTGGTTCACAAGAAACCCCTATAAAAACAAAATAAGCAGGAAAATGAAAGGCTCAGGATTTCTTCTCTGTGGGCTCTGATGCGACATGAGCTGGGAGAAGAAATTAGAAAACCCTAATTCCCCATCACTCCCTCTCAGCAGCACCATTCCCTCTTTCCACCTCAGTCCCCCCTTCACCAAAATTAACCGAAAAACAAACCAACAAACCAATTTTTTCCTATTCAGAAAAAAATGAGTCTTTGAGCAAGAAACATTTGTTTGATGGCAACGTACTTACTTAGCCCAACACTTGTTCTGTCCCTGTGTTTATGGGAAAAGGAAAACGCTGCAGCGCCTCTGCCATCATTATTAGCTGGGCTGGTAATTAGTTTGCTGCTACCAAAGCCTTTACCTGGCTGGAGTTCCATCGGGTGTCAGCTGCGGTTCGTTCTGAGGTGCAGGATCATCCCCAGCCGTGCCCGTGCAGAGGCGGGCAGGCTGTGACACCCAGCTCTTCATCTCTATGCACCATGGCCCTGTCGCAGCTGTCACAGCTTCTTTTGACGCTGATTAACTTCATCAGGATAATTGATCAAGTTGTCTGCAGAAAATGGGAGGCTAAATACCTTCCCCAGGATCCATCAGAGCAGCTGAGCCGTGGTTGCTATGCCAAAGGTGCTGCAGGTGCTGTGCTGCAAAGGGAATGAGTTTCCTCTCACCTCTTGCCTCAACTTTTCCCTTTTCCTGCCCCAGCTCACCCAAGCCGTGCCTGGCAGATTGACTCTGATTAATCGCTCACTTAATTACCTTCTGGTGTGCTGTTGAACGTAATGTCCTTCAAGGGCATCAGGAGTCTCAGCAGTTGACAGCAGCTTTGGAGATACCAAACACAGACAGGAGGTTGGCACTGTGCGACTCCAGCTTGGTTTTGGGGTTGTTACAGACCTTTAAAAGTCCCTCTCAAGCACTTTTTCCCCCTGCAATCAGGTGCCAGCTCCCCCAGGACTTCCTCCAGACCTGCTCCTTGTGCACAAGCCCCTCTGTGCTGGGTTTTTGGATGTCTGACAATGTCATGAAATAAATGTTAAGTCACAAGGGGGAAGGGGGAGGGAACAACTGAAAAAATATATTTATTGGAGTAAATAAAAAAAAGTTAACCAAAATCCTTTATTGATACATTCTTGGATAATATCACAGGATCGAGAGAATGGAAAGGGAGGGAGGAGGTTGCGGCAAAGATTGGTTTCACTAAATTGGCACATAAGCAGCAAGATTAACGAAATTACTTATTACAAACAGTATAAAACATACATGCTTCTGTAAGTCCTTATCACACTGGTCAATCATGGTGGGGCATCAACAAAAACCTCAAGACATGTAAAAGCCATATTCTTTCCTCCATATATCATAAGAATCATTGAAATTATTGCAAAATAGTCATATACCTTAAAGAAAAGAACAAAATAGAACACAAATACAAATATCAAACATAAATTATTAACATGTACCATAAAATACATTACTGGCATGCATTCCAAAGATCAAGACCTCTACTAAAACTCAGCAAAAATCCTTCCTGCTTCCTCTGCAGCCCATCGGAGGTGTGAAGGGGGGAACAAACTTTGCCAGCACAGTTTTTGGTCTTTAAATTATTTTTTTTTTGTTTGTTTGTTTGTTTAGTTAAAAAAAATAAGGTATATGGATTGCAGTGATACAAGAGTAATAATACAAGTCATGTACACAGGTCTCAGATCCTCAGTTGTTGGTTGGTTCGAGAAGTGCCGAGAGCACAGGGCCTCAATGAAACTGTGCATCCAAAAAACAAACAGTGACCTCGGAACAACATGGATGGCGATATGCAAAAATCCTCACAAACTGTACAGAGAGTTCAAAAACTTGCAGTCTGGAAGTACATAGAAAGACAGAAATAGCCCCTTAGAGTCCAGAGCAGCCGCGTGCAGCCGGCCCGGGGAGCCGCTCCTGAGGCGCGGCCATGGCGGCCCCGAGGCTGGAGCAGCCCCAAGGCCAGAGTGGCCCCAAGGCCAGAGCAGCCTCAAGGCTTGAGCAGCCCCAAGGCTTGAGTGGCCCCAAGGCCAGAGCGGCCCCAAGGCTGGAGCAGTCCCAAGGCCAGAGCGGCCCCAAGGTTGGAGAGGTCCCAAGGCCGGAGCAGCCTCAAGGCCATGGTGGCCCCAAGGCCGGAGTGGTTCCAAGGCTGAAGCGGCCCCAAGGCTGGAGCAGTCCCAAGGCCGGAGCGGCTCAAGGCTGGAGAGGGCCCAAGGCCGGAGCAGCCTCAAGGCCATGGTGGTCCCAAAGCCGGAGCAGCCCCAAAGCCGAAGCGGCCCCAAGGCCATGGCGGCCCCAAGGCTGGAGCAGCCCCAAGGCCATGGCGGCCCCAAGGCTGGAGCGGCTCAAGGCTGTGGCCAGGCCAGCGCTGTCCGGAGCCGGGAGCGATGGAGGAGATTGCGGGAGCGGCCTGGAGCCAGGGCTCCTCTTGCCTCCCGCGGCAGCGCCGTGCCCGGTCCCCGGGGCCCCGAGCGGGGAGCTCAGCGAGGCGGGTGGGCTCGCGGCCCACGCCCCACGGCAGCTGGGCCTAGATCACCAGGTTGTTGTAGCTCACGTACTTCTTTTTTGCAGCAGGGCCTGCAAGAGAACCAGAGAGGGGTCAGAGCCCGCGGGCCGAGCCCCTCGGCGGGGCTGGCGCTGCTCCGGGGGCTCCGGGAATGGGGACGCGCCGGCGGCTCCCGAGCCCAGCTCCCACCCGCAGGACTCCAGCTGGCGGCTCCCAGGCCAGCCCAAGCTCCACCTCCAGCTCTGACTATAAACAGAATTAGCACGGATTGATTTTGTCAGGCTCCTGCAGTCTGGGTGACTGCGCTGCCGAGGCAACACAACCAGATCCTATTAAGATTTCTTTTTTATAAAAACAGTGACATTTCCTCCAACTTCTTAAGTCTCCTGGGCTAAACTTGGCTTCTCTCATGGATAAAGTGATTCTTATTCAAGTTTAATGACTTCTGAGAATTTTTCAATATGGGGATGAAGGTACCAGCTTTCCTAATTATGACCTTCAAATCCAATCTGTTTGCAAACAGAAGGAAATCAAACCAGTCAGAACTTTATGAGCGCTGCTACACGCTCCCATCAGGAGAAACTGCAAATATTTGCAGCTGAACACAAAGCAAAATGTTCTGCAGTACTCTGGAAGATCCAGGACACAGAATCATGGAATACCCTGATTGGGAAGGGATCCACAAGGATCACCCAGCCCAGCCCCTGACCTGCCCAGACCTCCCAACAACCCCAGCCTATGCATCCCTGGCAGCGCTGTCCCAACGCTCCTGGAGCTCTGGCAGCCTCGGGGCCGGGACCATTCCCTGGGAGCCTGGGCAGCGCCCAGCACCCTCTGGGGAAGAGCCTTTCCCTGATATCCAACCTAAATTCCACAGAGACCAAAAAGAAGAGGCTGGATTTACAGTTATCCCAGTTTGCTGAAACACTGAAGTCTAAATCCCACAGTCTTTGGGAGAATTTGGCATAACTTAGGCAGTTTGCTGAGTATTTCCAGCCTGCTAAGCTGGGGCAGACTCCACTCACACTTTGGATGGTTTTTTTAACGTGGTGTGTTTCATTTTAAAACTTTCTCAGGAAGATTTAAGAGACGCTGCGGAGGGAGAGGCGAGAACAACAATTGGATTTGTTCTGCAAATCTGCTTTTCAGACTTCATTGGGTTTGGGCCTCCCAGGGCTCCTCTCAGCCCCTCTGCAAAACCAGACCCAGACAGGACACAGAGCTCTACCTGTCCCTCCCATCCCTCCTGGAGCTCTGTGTGCCTCCCAAGCATCCCCTGGATCTCTGCCAGCCCCTGAGCATCCTCTCGCCTCAGAGACCAGACACAGCTCCCTCTGCTCCCACCCAGGCTGTGGTGTCCCCCTGGGGTGTCCCCCGGCCAGCAGAGTCACCAGGCAGACATCATTGCTGGTTTTTCAGAAACACTTGCTCTGCCCTCCCCCAGCAATTCAGACTATTTTGAGTACAGTGCACAGAGTGCAGCCCAATATCAGCATTTCCCACGGTGTTCACAGTTTCACTGGCAAAGACGAAGAAAGGATTTTAGTCCCAGTGTTTCCAAGATGGACATGTAAGAGCCTCACGTGTAACTGCAGCCCTTTGCAGTATTATCCTGAAACCCTCGTTCAGCTGTTTCCTCATGCCCCAGACAGGCCCCAGTGCTGTCTGTTCCATCAAGGACTGATCCCACAAAGTGCTGATCATCTTCAGTTCCCATTAACTTCTCTTGGACACGAAGGTGTCCAACATCTGCCAGGATAAAACTCATTATCCTTCAAGGCTACACTACAAATATCCAATAAACTGGGGAACGCTATTAAACGCTGAAGAAGGGTAAAATGAGCCTGGGAAAAAGAAAATGTCATCATGGAACAGGTTGCAAAGTAATTCCGTGTACTATTTTGTGATGTACTTCAGCTTTAGCCATTACATGCTCCAATTTCAAAGAGCAGCAGCGTTTCTCTGACAGAGATTTAGATGCTCCCACTGGGGGTTCAGACCATGTCACCCCTCCAGTGCCTCCTGGGTGTTACTGGGGGTCCCAACAAAACCAATCATTCTGCTGAAGAGTTTTCTCACCAGTTTAGCCCCAGTACTCCTTTCTCATTTCCAAGAGGACAAGGAACCACTGGTGCCAAAGGGATGGAGCCAGGCAATGCTGTGGGTAAGGTGTACCTGGATGGGCTCTGAGACAGTGACACAATCCTTGGCACGGCCCTGCCTCACCAGGATAATGTAGCTGACAAAAGCATCATCCATAATTCAGATACAATGATCAATAAAAGCCCTGTGGTTATTTTCGGAGAGGAAAGACAATCTTCCTTGTTTAAAGGCTGTTAGGCCAGTAGGAATCATATCCCCCACGGCTGTGAGTGCATTTCCCCACTCTACTCCTGCATTACCTCCAGCAATCTGCAGCTCAGCCCTTGTGCAACTTCCAGACACATTCCAGTCTGGGAGAGTTCTGGAGAGAGACAGTCTACCTTGATAATGAATCTCTCCTGAGTCACAGCTCATCATTATCATTGGCAATTAGCACCAGGTATGGATTTGATTTTCCTCAAATAAATTAATTTACATGAAAATGGGGGACGCTAATGAAACATCAGCGTTTCCATGCTTTAATCCAGAAGACACGAGCATTCCTGCTCTTTACACGGGAAGCAGATACAGATCTCACACGCTCTGCTGCTGTTCTGTGAAAGGGTGACGGCTCCCCGACAGCGAACACAGATTGGCCTCTTGCAAACAACATATACATGTTAATTAATATACACATAATTATGTCAGCCTCGGCTGGCCACTGGTTTAGATGTGCTGGCAGCGAGCCACGAGCAGCATCTGCGGTGCTGGGACATTCCCTGTGCCCAGGGAAACCTGGGCCCGCTGCATCAGCCCCTTCCTCAGCTCCAAGGACCATGCCAAGGGGCCGCATCCCCTTCCAGAAGTGAGTGACAGGATGGGGAACAGCTGCACCTCTGTGCCAGCAACACATTAAAAACAAATACGCAGAAGCAAAAATCCTCTTTGGATTTATCAGTTTTATCACTTGACTGGTTTTCATTATCTTGGGCACAGGTCACAAAGAAAGGAGCTCCCACAGCACCCCAGAGCAAGGCAGAGCTGTCAATAGTGACTCAGAGCGAGATGTAATCACTTGCACTTCAATTTTATGCACATTTGTAACCTCTTCCATGCTTAAAGAGAAAAGATTTACAGTGCAAGAAATGAATTTCATTGCAGCCCCCAGGCATCTCAAGCTATCAAACATATGAAACATCATCTCAGCATTCCCAGCTCCGAGCAGGGATGGACATTGGGATGGCTCCGAGCCTGAACTTCTGCTCTGATTCCCTCTGCAGTCACTGGGGCAGATAATTCTTAGCTCCTCTCTTTCCTTTCCTTAATTCTGGCTTAGCAACCCATATAATTTGTGCCAGGCAGAGCAGAGGCTGATTATTAAATCCTACTTCTAGTCCATCTACAAGCAAAATGGAGCTATGTGGCTTCTCCTCCATCTCTGCCAGAAAGACAGAGCTATCCCCATGCTCTGCTGCCTTTAAATTGGGGAATTTAGATGAGAGCGAGATGAAAGCAACAGGCCTAAATGATTCTACATGCCTGCCCAAACCCCAACAAATGGAATGAAGCTTGGAGAAAATAATTTTAAATTTGGTATCTAAATGTAAATGGATTGTTCGTTCACATTTTGACATCTCTCTCGTGCTACCACAGTGTTCTGGCACCTTATCAGGTCTCTCAGTGCCTGCACTGTACAAAGCCATTGCACTGCCCGTGCTGGTGGGTCCCTCCAGCCTGGACCCGAGGCTCTGATGCAGAGGAGCAATGGAACGTCCTGTTTTAATAACAGAATAGAAGTAAATTAAATAACAAATATAACATTAGGAAAAGTGTGTTCCTCCCCAATTGCTTTGCAGCCTTCTCATAAATTATATCCCCTTCAGCTGCCAGGCTCCCCTGTCACTCTTGGTGCAGCAGCATGGCCGGGAATAGCGGCGGCATTCCGGCTGTGGGACATCCCTCAGCAGATCCCACACAGCACCAGGGCAGGCCAAGGCGCTAAAAACATTCCTGCTGCTTCCTGATTTCAGGTTTTCTAGGACACAACTGGTCAGGTGGCAGCTGGTGATGAGCTGTACAGGCTCTGGCTGTGCCAGCCACAGGACACGCTCAGGTGACACAAGGCTCAGGTGACACCATCATAGAATCACTGAACTTGGAAAAGTCCTCCAACATCATCAAGTCCAACCCTTCCCCCAGCACTGCCGAGGCCACCACTGACCCACATCCCCAAGTGCCACATCCACAAGGCCTTTAAATCCCTCCAGGGATGGGCACTGCACCCCTGCCCTGGGCAGCTGAGCCGGGGCTGGACAGCCCTTTCAGGGGAGGAATTTTCTCTAAGATCCAGCCTAAAGCTTCCCTCACGCAACTCGAGGCCACTTCCTCTTGTCCTGTGACAAACCCTCTCTGACCATCCCTATGTCCCTGCTGGTGGACACGGCCCTTTAGCTTCTCTGGCAGGATAACTGGATGGATTGTCCTTAGGAACCACTGAAAATCCCAAAGCTGGCTGAAACTGGCAGGAGAGCGCCAGGAGCAGAGCCAGAGCAGCCTGCTCTGTACACCCTGGATAGCATGGATGTGCCTGGCTCACCTCGGGGCGTTCAGAATGCAATTAATAATGAAACCGTTACTCCAGCTCATTAGAATAATGATGTTTCTGCATATGCATGCAAATGCCGTGCTCAGGGCTGGGCAGATGCTGCAGGTAGATTTCCATCCGAGGAGCCCTCTCCTGTCTGTCACTTCTCACAGCTTCCACTCTGAAATTCCTCAAATTCTATCCAGGGCCACATTTTACCTTTAGAGCTCCATTAATATCGTCCCTTTTAGACACGGCTATTTCCCCTGCCCGTCACACAGCCCCTGAGCACTCCCAGCTGCAGAGCACAGAGGGTGAGTGACAGCACCCTCCAAGGGAGCCCTGAACTCAGGGGACTGCCAGAACCCCGCACAGAGCACTGCTGGGGCCGAGGAGCAATTACAAATATTCAATATCCCGGGTTCTTTTAATGAGCATTGCTTTGAAGTTCCCAGAAGGATTTAATGGGAAGGAAGAGTCCGACCTCGCCAGTTCCCCAGGGCACGTGGGGGTTTGAAGTAGGTTTTTCTTTCAAAAGTCTATTTTAGCTTCGAAAGCTTTCAAGCAGCAGCAGCTATCAGGGTGTGTGTTTTTAATTCCTCAGGTTTGGTTTCGATGCTCATTCTGTGAGAGCTGGGAATGTATCCGAGAGGAAGAGTAACAAAAGCAGCTCTTGGATAAGATAATGGCATAATAATAGCATCAATTCAGGTCAAAGTGGCAATGATCTGACCCTCTTAGAGCTTAAGACAGCGTGGGAGGGTTTGAGTACACAGAGTAAGTGTTTGCTTTGGTGTCCTGCAAATGTGTTGGACTGAGCCCAACCTGCTGGTGAACTTCTCTGTCCCTGGGGCTGAAGGAACCCTGAGCTCAGACAGCACACGGACAGCAATTCCATCAGACACACGCCTGCCCTGCAGCACAGAGCCAGAAAACTCTGACTTGGTGTCCAGTAGAATAATTCCCATTCATTCCAGTGAGGCAGGCTTTCCCCCAGTGAATCTCAGAGAGGATGGGAAGCTCCTCATCCCCATCACCCCAGAAGCCACAGAATGATGTAAAGGTTATTCTGTGCAGTCCCTGTGCCCAGGGCACCTCTTTGGAAAGAGGGAAGAAGAGGGAATGGACTGTAGGAAAGCTGGGCATGTTTTCCTCTGTGTACAGATAAATAATGGACTTGGGCTCACACACAGAGCTCTGGCACGGCGGGACAGACAGAGCTGCTGTGCTGGAAGGCTTTTCCTGATGGCACGGGGTAGCCATTCCACTTCCCTGACACTGCTCCGTGGACAGCAAATTTAAGCTGTCTACAAAGACAAGAAAAACTCCTACGGAGCCTAGCACAAAACATGCACTTCCTATTTTCAGGAGAGTGCAGTGGTGAACTGCCAGTTCACTCCAGCTCTCCAGCCTGGAGAGGGATTGCAACCCACTGAAATCCCACTGAACTCCTGCTTGAGACAAGGGCAAAGCACCTGGGGATGTCAGCACTGCTCACCCTGAAAATTTACACTGAAGTATAAACCAGAAAGTTAATGACTTCTTATGATGCTTCTGTAACAATTTCCCTCTTGGATACAGGGAGCACTGGGCAGTAAGCTCAGATGTGGGGCAGCCGCCCTTCCCCAGCAAAAACACATCCCTGAGGAATGTTACCAAGCTCCAACGGCCTCTGGCAGGAGACATCCCGTGGCAAGGGCAAAGCTCCATGCTGGAGGAACTCTGCTCCCTAGAGAAACAGATGTGTACCTGTATTGATTGCCACGAGCTGTAACCAGAGATGGGGTCGTGCTGGGATGTCCCTAAAAGCGGGGCTGTGACAGTGCTCCTCTTTGTCCCTGGCGAGAGGTGGCACTCGCCACGTGTGATCCACTTACCGAGGCCAGTGGCAGTTCTGTGTACACAAACACAGCACATCATTTATCTGCTGCCTCCGAGCTGCTCGCGCCGATGCCTCTGTCAGCCTCAATAAACTCCTCCTGATAAGCGGGAGAGATGATCCACAGTGCCTGCGGTGACAGGCTCTGCTCCCAGCTCCCCAGGGCTGGGCTGAGGGATCAGCTCCACCAGCCGCCCCTCGGCTCTCAGGAGTTATCAGGGTGGGACCACCAGATCAATCCAGAGATGAACCTCCCCCTCTGAACCACCGAAATAAATGCGACTTTGAGTCACAGAACAGAGCCAGGCTGTTCGTGGCCTGAAAAATCATCAGGGTTTCGCCAGAAAGAGAACTATGGGATTGAGATTTTGAATCAGGAAATAAGACTGTGATAGAGAAGGATTAGTTGTACCTTTCCAAATAAAAGCTAAAATCAACAAATTACGACACTGCAGAAGTACATCCATCTCAAGCACGTTTGGCTGCATCCTCTCCCTATCTCCCGTTTGGCTGCATCCTCTCCCTATCTCCTGTTTGGCTGCATCCTCTCCCTATCTCCTGTTTGGCTGCATCTTTCCCCTATCATCTCCTCCTTGTCTGCTTTGCAGATAACAGCTTCTGTGTCAGGTGAAGCTTGAGAGTATCTGCCCCATGAGGATCAGGGGATGCACGGCAGGGAGGCTGAGCAACACCTCCAGCAGGGAAGGATTGCAGAGGGGCACAGGCAGAGCTGTGTTTGTGCTCTGACAGGGGGATGTGGGGGACAGCAGTCCTGCTCCCAGTGGAGGAGGACGTGAGGATGGAACCGGTTCCCAGGGGACAAAGGAGTCACTGCACAGCCCTCACACCAATCCATCCCCAGAGCCTCACCTGCACCAGATCATGTGGAGCTGGAAGGGTGCACAACATCTTAGGAAATGTGCTTCCAAATGTTTATGAGATTACGGCAGGGAAGAAACAAACCCAACTCATATTCCTTAATTGGAGCCAGTGGTACAGAAAACCTGCTAATTCCAACTCCAATTCTACTGCTGCTGTGTGAATGCTGTGGACTGGAAAGATAACAAATGGAAGCAAATTATTTTCACCTGCTTAAAACAAAGTAATTAACAGCACTTTGGTTATCTTACCTGGAAAGCCAGGCTCTGCAGAGAGCTGTTAGAGCCAAGTGTGAAAACAGTTTGCATGAAACATAATTAAAATTATGACCTGAGTGATGGCTAAAACATCCCCAAGGAGGCCTGGGGTCAGAGCTGCTGGAAAACAATTCACCTCTGCCTCCTGACTGTGTTGCTGAACTGGTTCCAGGATGTCCCCAGCGCCTTGTCCCCAAGCCCTGGGCCGGGCTGGGGCTCCGTGGCTGCCCTGCCCTCGAGCCCTGCCGTGCCCTGTTCCAGCAGAGCTCCCCAGCCTTGTGCCCTGTTCCAGCACACCTCCCCAGCCTTGTGCCCTGTTCCAGCAGAGCTCCCCAGCCTCTGTGCCCTGTTCCAGCACATCTCCCCAGCCTCTGTGCCCTGTTCCAGCACATCTCCCCAGCCTTTACGCCCTGTTCCAGCACACCTCCCCAGCCTCTGTGCCCTGTTCCAGCACACCTCCCCAGCCTCTGTTTCTCCTGCCATCCCAGGAGGTGTTCCGGCCTCACTGCCCTCCCAGGGAACAATTCCTTCCCAACATCCCACCCAGCCCTGGCCTCTGGCAGTGGGAAGCCATCCCCTTGTCCTGTCCCCCCAGCCCCTGTAAATATTCTCTCTCCACCTTGCTTGCCAGCCCCTTCAGGCACCAGGAGGCCACAGTTAGGTCACCCTGAACCTTCTCTTCAACACTCCCAATCCTGCCAGCCTTTCCATGGTTATACAGCAGTCACACAAGCAATATTTTCTTTCTCACACCCAGGAACTCCTCTCCCTTCCTGCCAGCTGGCCTGCTCTAACTCCTTGGCAAAGAGCTGCAAGTAACAAACATCTTAACAGGAAAATCAAGAATGTTCATGAGGTGCAAAGAGACTCAATTCACTGGAAAATGTATTCCTGGTGTACAACTCTGTTACACAGTGTCTGACAAAATTACACTCTGAGCTGCGCTGTTAAACAGCCCAATTTCGCTGCAATCAACATTTAATTTTTTAGCAGAAAGTCTTGATTTCAAATACCCTGGAAATGTTTAACAGCTGATATTAATAAGAGCCCAGATTTAATGCAGGGCTCTTCATCCCAGGGACATGATAAGCATCGTGACAAGTGGTGTAACTATGGCAACTCTATCTTTTCTATTTCTTTTTCCCCTGAACAGCAAGAGCAGGCACCTCACTGGATGCAGTGCCAGCCTGCTCCTAGGTGAGAGCCAGAGCTCTGGGATGCTGAGGGGAAACTCAGCCAAACCTCACATCCTGGGACTGGGCTGTCTTTCTTCCCTCTTAGTGTCTCCATGGTGTGTTTCGTGGGCATTTCCATGTATTTAACCTAACTCCCTTCCTCGCTTTTTTCATTTTTCTCTATGGCTAGAAAATAACCCTCTGCCTTCGTTCCCTGCTGTCAGACAGAGCCCAAGCCCAACAATCTCAGTCCAGAGCTGAAACACCTCTTTTCAAGTCCAAAAGGATGCTCTCCTCTGATGAATCCCACACCTCACTGGGCGATGCCACATTTCCTTCCCTGAAGCCAGTAAAGAGAATCAAAGCCGCTGCGATGTTCTCCAGAGGCCCTGAGTGTGACAGCAGTGCCTGTGAGAGAGGAGCACCCCGAAATGCCAATTTCTGATGGGCCACTGCTTTGATTTGCTGCTGCTCCCTGGCCCTGGAAAGCCAAACACACCCAGGCCTCACACAAATACATTCCCTGTTGGCTCTCTGTGACAGCACAAACCAACATCTCCCTCATTCCCAGCGTGATTTCCTGCCAGTGCCAGAGCAGGGCTCGGCTGTGCCTCGTTCTCTGGGTGCTCCCACGCTCCCCAGCCCATCAGCCCCCTCATTTCCCAGAGCTGCTGGGGTTTTCTGTGCTTTGTTTCCCACAAGGTGACAAAATACATCAAGGTTTGGACAGCATCACCAAAGACACACAACAAGGCAGGAGCAGAGATTTTTTGCTGTTCTTACACAACCTGAGCAGTTTTCTCCATGCTTGCAATCATGCCCACCAAAACCTGCCTGGATTTGTGCCTTTGAGAAATTAATTTTGCTGCAATATTGCTTGGGGTTTGCTCTGCTGGCCTTTTAACTCCATCATTATTAGAAATTCCTTTCTGAACTCACTTGCCAAATTTTCAATAGATTTAGGAACAAAAACGGCCCTTCCAGCCACTGGTTCTGCTGCTGCTGCTGGGAGCTCCTGGCAGCTGTGAGCTGTTCCCTAAGGACTGGGTTCCAGTGATTCCAGGGGCTCCAGGGCACTGGAGGTGAGGATGTGAAGTCTGATTTCCCGATGCCACAGCTCCTTCCCTGAAGCAGGTGCCCAGCAGGGAGGAGGAGGTGAGGGAGTGCTGAGAGCTGCCAGCAGGGAGCTGAGGACGGCGTGGGGCCAGCCCTGACATTCGCCCTGCCTGGGAGAAAGGGAGTCATTATAAATACATGGGGCACACGAGAGCCAAAAGCCATGCCTTTCCCCTGACATTACAATTTATAAATTTGACAGAATCTCCCTGAGAGGATGTAAGGAGTGATAAATTAGTCAAAGGGAGAACTCAGAGCTACTGAGAGTTTGTTAAGCAAAGAAGTGAGAGGGACTGGTCCATGAGGTGTAACTGTATCTGCTCACTCCCCACCCAAATTTCCCAGGAAAAAAAGATCACATAAGAAGACAGAAAAAATGGAATGGACAATGAATACACACTAATTAATCCTTATTTGTGCTCACAGACATCCATCACCCAGCTTTTAATATCCACGGCACTTCTAGCCATGAGTATGTTTCCATTCACACATCAAACCTGAAGGTGATGGTTTAAGTGCCCTCAGAATTTCAATTTTTAAAAAAGGAAACAGTCTGACACTTCCCTGCACATGTACAAGTCCTGTATTGTGTAAGTCATGAAAGGTGTGAGACAGTCTGCAGGTAATTAATATGGGAGCAGGCAATTATAGGAATGTACCATCCAAAGTAATTATTTTTAGATGGAAAAAAGAAAGTAACACAATCCCCAAACGTTCAGACAGGAGGGAATGTTCTCTCTGAGGGCTGGAGCCCCTCTGCTCTGGAGCCAGGCTGGGAGAGCTGGGGGTGCTCACCTGGAGAGGAGAAGGCTCCAGGGAGAGCTCAGAGCCCCTTCCAGGGCCTGAAGGGGCTCCAGGAGAGCTGGAGAGGGACTGGGGACAAGGGATGGAGGGACAGGACACAGGGAATGGCTTCCCACTGCCAGAGGGCAGGGATGGATGGGATATGGGGCAGGAATTGTTCCTGGGAGGGTGGGCAGGCCCTGGCACAGGGTGCCCAGAGCAGCTGCGGCTGCCCCTGGATCCCTGGCAGTGCCCAGGGCCAGGATGCACCTCCGTGCAATACTTTTAAAACAAGCACATCACCATTAGAAGGAATTTGTGATGTTTAGCTTTCCAGTCAGCCGTTCCAGAATCAAAATAGATGCAGTGAAGAGCTGTCAAAGTCTTTCAGTTATCAATTTTGAGTGCAAATTCTCATTTCTTAGCAGCCTCCACTGAACAGGAAATCCCTCAAGTGAGGTTAAACACGGAGTATTTTCTCCGGATGAAGCTGGCCAGATTTAAAACAAAAATGATGCTTCAATCCAGCAAATAATTATTCCATAGCACACACTGGAGGCGTGATGAGCTACAGAGCATCTCCCAGAGCCTCCAAAGGCTGCCTGTCCCCAGGGCCAGCGGGGCTGCTCTGGCCTGGGGCACCCTGGGCTGTGAGCAGGAGAACAGGCACGGAAAACCCCTGGCATTAGGGGGTACCTGGACTATTTCCCTCTTCCAACACCAGCCCCAGACCACTTTGAAACCACGTCACGACTCCTACCACAACAGCTTCGTTGCAGGGTGATTCAGGAATTGCATTTCTATGCCAGGGGAGCTGTGCCCACGGCAGCAGTGACTCCACACGAGGTGCTGCACAGGCTGCAGGCTGTGCCAGCCCCTGGCAGCAGTTCCCCTGCGTGCAGAGGAGGTGACGGTGCCTCCCCAGGCACCCAGCCCCAGGGAGCAGCACCCCGTGCCCGGCCGGGGAGGCAGCTCCTGCCTGGGGCTGGCACAGCGCCACTGGAACCAGCCCTCCGGGGTGTCCTGTCCAGCCAGCCTTCCCAGCCCCTGCCCGCAGCCAGGGGCCTGTCCACATTCCCTGCCACAGCCAGGGGCCTGTCCACATTCCCTGCCCACAGCCAGGGGCCTGTCCACATTCCCTGCCCACAGCCAGGGGCCTGTCCACATTCCCTGCCCCCAGCCAGGGGCCTGTCCACATTCCCTGCCCACAGCCAGGGGCCTGTCCACATTCCCTGCCCACAGCCAGGGGCCTGTCCACATTCCCTGCCCGCAGCCAGGGGCCTGTCCACATCCACCCAGGACCTGCCAGAGACGCACTCCCTGCCCACAGCCAGGGGCCTGTCCACATCCATCCAGGACCTGCTGGAGATGCACTCCCTGTCCGCAGCCAGGGGCCTGTCCACATTCCCTGCC
>VZTG01003809.1:628398-655611 GCA_013397845.1 Melanocharis versteri
GCCTGTCCACATCCATCCAGGACCTGCCGGAGACACATTCCCTGTCCACATCCATCCAGGACCTGCCGGAGACACACTCCTGCCCAAAGCAGCGCCCAAGGGCAGCCTGGGCACACCCAACGCCCGTTCCAGAGCAATGCAGAGGCCAAGGCTCTGCCAGCACCGTGCCAAGGCCAGGACAGGCGGCTGCTCCTCGTGTCCTCAGCCCTGGCAGCCACAGCCCCAGCCCGGGTGGGGAGGAGCAGAGTGCTGCACACACTCCTGCAGTGCCAGCTGCGACCCTGCAGCTCTGCAGAAGCCTCAGATGTTTCTTTGCCTTGCTCGCTGATGGACAATTTCTTCCCTGACACAGCCACCACAGAGAGTTTTTCAAGCCTTGTCTTTTCATCAGCCTCAAGAGCAGAGAAGTCCTATCTGTCACTCCCAAGAAACAATTTAAAGCATTACAAACACATCTCCCTGTGCATCACAAGCAGAAATTGATACAGTCACGTCGGGCTCAGCTCTGTGTTCATTCCTACTACAAACACCTTACCAGCAGAACAAGTGTCAATTTACAACCAGGCTGATGTTTTCCTGCTAGCCCTGCTTTGTTTTTAATCCACTGCATTGTTTCATGCTGGGTTTTGTTTTGTATTCCTGGGAGAAGAAATCCAAACAGCAACCAGGGCTCCAGGAGCCAGGGCTCCAGCAGCCAGCCCAGCTGGAGCAGCAGCGCTGGGGCAGAGATGGAAACAACCTGGAGCAGAGGAGCACTGGCAGGACCAGCACAAACCCAAACCATCCCTGCCTGTAGCATCTTCATCGCTTTTCTGGACCAAATTTTAAAATCTGCTTAAAGAATCTGGTGGCCAATTGCTTTTTATAGGACTTGGATGACAGAGTTATTTGTGTGCCTTTGCAGACAGCAATTCCTTAGATTATTTCCAATATTACATGGAAAAAAACAACTTTAGAATCTCTGTGAGCTCCTAATTATTTTAAGTTTCTGTGCCATTTTCCAAAAAGTTTTGTTTTATTTAAAAAAACGTTTTCTCCTGAGATTTAGGTGTCTTCCATCTCTCTCTCTGTCTCATCTCCTTCCTTTAGCAATTTTATCTTCACACCGCTGCCCTTTCCTCGCTCCTCTTTCATTTGCAGTAATGCTTTGAGTGGCCCCTTCTCCTCCCGGACTGCTTTGTTCCATTTCCCCCGCCCAAACCTGGGGTGCTGGGGTCACCCCGGGGCTCAGGAGAGCTCCACGCCTCCCTTCGGCCTTCCTGCCTCAGCTGGGGCTTGGCATAATGGCCCTGATTCAAATACAATGAAAACCAATTTGAGCACTCAGCGAGGACTGAATTGATGCTGGAGCTGGGGCAATTTACACCAGCCAGAGATATTGGTAATTTCTTCTGCTGTGACTCAGAGACTCAATTCAAGCAGCATTCCAACCTTTGCTGATAGAAGTTCTCGCCTATTAAGGACCAGCTAAACATTCTGAAGGCTGAATACAGTGATTTTTCCAGCCCTCAGTGCACAGCACCACAGGAACCGGTCAGGTACAGCCCTTTGTACCTGGGCAAAGCCCCCTGAGCACGCAGGGAATTGTGAGAAATACTTATTAATGGCTGGTGATCATTTCTCTCCAGTATCAAAGGCTTCCTCACTGCTCTCATTGCCCTAGGAAAGCAGGAACTCCCGGCTGATGCAGCCACAAACACCAGAGGAGCTCACACATCACCAGATCACCACGAGGCAGCCACAACACGCAGGAAAAGCCAGTCCTCAAAAATTGTTCACTCATGGTTCCACGGGAGTCCGTGGTCACTGGGCTGCCCACGGGGAAAAGCAGCTCCGCAAACTTTCTGGAGCCGTTTCTAGTTTTGGAGCAGGGAGGGCTGCTCACACTTTGGCAAATGTTCTCTCTGCTGCTGGGCAGCCCTGCGGGTGGGGGTGCTGGGGATGACTCACAAAACACGTCGCTAGTCGTCAGATCTGGTGGCCAGAAATAACTTTTGATCGTTTGTTTGTTCTTTTTTAAACAAATATCTCCATCCTCAAAGGCTTTATCGGGATCCACCTCCAGTGGTGGGAAGCAGGAGAGCACTCGGAGCTGGTGCTCGGCGATTCCAGCACGGACTGGAACCACCCACGTCAGGGGTCTCCCCTTTCCCAGGAAAACCCTCCCACGGCAGCTTTTGGGAATGGGTTTGTGAACAATTTTTAAGTCAGATATTTGTTTTAACACAGCTGCGCTAATGAACATTTCTCATATAATAATTACATGTATAATAATAAGTCATCATAATCATCGTCATCATCATAATTTGAGAATGAAATAATAAAAGCTCGATTTTCCTTACCTTTTAGGAAAGCAGGCAAAAGCTATACAGTAGGTGGAAGAGTGTACCAAGTAACAGACTTTTGAACACTCTTTCTTACTGGTGGTATAGAGTCTATAGGGAAAGTAAACACATTGTATGTAGGATGGGTCTGGGCACAAGGAACACTCACAGCCTGCCCTGCCATGAGTTCCTGCCATCAGTCTGACTCAGAGCGGGGCACTGGAGAGCTGAGGGGCACCAGCACAGGAGATCAGCTCTGGTCAGCCCCAACTGAACCAGGTCAGGGAGCTCAGGTACCTCCAAACACGGGAGCAGCTGCTCACAGGAGAGCACGGCTGGCTGAGCAGACTCCTCCTTCCTCCCCCTGAACCAACTCTGGGATATTTTGGCTGAAGTTTCAGACCCCTCCCCATCCCTCCTCAGCCACAGGGTCACTCACAGGTTCCTTGGCATCAGCAACAGCCATTTTAGTGTTTTCCTCAGGAGGGTGGAAGGAGTAATTACGTGTAAATCTCCATATAAGTTAAGTATGGGTTGGAGGTTCAAGCGTTTCTCTCCCATCTGACACTCTGCTCTTGCAGCAGAAACTGGAGCAGACAGCCCAGCTCCACCTCAGGCTCCACCAGAATCATCTTCCCAAAGTGTGAAATTCAACCAAAGACACCCAAGAGCACAACAAACTCATCGCAGGGACAGGAGTGCTGTGCACAAATCCCGCTGACCCCAGACGTGCACCAGCAGGGAAAGCCGTGCAGTGAGTGACAGCAGGCGCATGCCAGATGGCAAACAGCAATGATTAAGAGACCTCTCCTAAATAGATTGGAAAGCTTGGCCTTAATATATCCCATTCAGCATGAAAGCCCTCCCACGGCGCGGCTGGGGAGCTCAGCTTGTGAAACTCCTGATTTCCCAGAGATCCCCAGGAAATGTGTAACAATCACAGTGAGTCCCTGTTCCCCCTGATGGGTGGGAGAGGAGGTCACTGCACTTCAAGTGATTCTCCTCTCATGTTAATCAGTGGCTTCTTTTAGGCTCACTCCAAACCCCCAGTGGAGAGCCCAGCTCTCCCAAGTGCTCTGCACGTTTTTTTCCGAGCCTGAATTCCAGCAGATCGCCCCAGAGTTGTGTGCAGCGGTTCCACAGGATGGGGATCCCCTGCTCCTGGGAAGCCGCTCATGGAATTTATGGACCTTCCAGCCTGCCATGCACATCTTCAGTCCATCACCACAGAATCCAGAATGGTTTGGGTTGAAAGGATCTTCCAGTGTCCCAGGCTGCTCCAAGCCCTGTCCAGCCCGGCCTTGGACACTTCCAGGGACCCAGGGGCAGCCACAGCTTCTCTGTTCTTTCAAACGTCTACTAAAACCTGGAGTTTTTTTCTGTGTAAAACCCCCACATTTTGCTGCTGGTTTGGCTGTGGCCTGTGAGTAGGGCAGGCTGTAAATCTGGGCTCAGCCCCCAAATTTCCAGTGTTTGGAGGTACTTGGATCCCGTGCTGGTGCTCCCTGGGCCTCGGGACATGTGAAACACTCCTGGCTTTCCAACGGAAACGGCAGCGCCAGCATCCAACACTGAGCAAGCAGCAGCAGCAGCCCCGAGAGACAGAGCAGAAAATCAAACTGGAAACCCCCACTGTACTCACACAGCCTGAGAGCCGAGCCAGGCCAGCGCCCGAATTCGCTCTGTGGTGCTGACTTCGACCCTCTGCAGGAATTTCCCCTGCTCCTGCCTCCCTGAGCTCCAGAGCCAACAACCGAACCCTGCCCCGGGTCAGAGCCCGGCGGGGACCAGGCACCCCCTGCCCCACAGCCAGAGGCTGCCAGGGCCATCCCAGGGGAGCAAAGCCAATTTCACAAAGAAATACTGAAAAAACATTCTTTGGTTTTCTTTTGAAAGAAGATATTTGGGATTTAAAAAAAAAAATTGCTCCAAGATGCATCCAGGGCAATCTGTAATTCACATTTCCTATTTTCTAATCAGTAAAACTCTGGAAATGTCTCTATTCACAGCATAAAATATTTTTAAGTGAAATTGCTATAAAAACATCAAACCCATTTTTATGTATGGACGCCATACTCAAAATTTCACTGAAAATTAAGTTTGAGGAGTTTTGCTCGGATGTTATGACTTTTTTTTAAGCTCACTAATACAATTTTAATTTTTTCCACCTAAAAATGGAACTGTAAACAAATTTTATTCAACAGAATATTCAAACTTTAAAAAAAGAAACTCAGTTCAGGTGTTCAGTGAATTACTTTTATACACATTCATGAACACTGCCTGATCAGGGGGCTGATCAATATCCTAATCAATGCTATAGGACAGTAACTGTAGCAGTTACACTGGGACTAATGTACCCCAAAATTTTAAGTACAGCAGAAGTTTATCTCATTTGATTTTCTAATAATTGTTATGAACACACAGACCTGGGGAATGAACGAGTAGTGCTGGTGCAGCTGAGACTATGAATAGATGGAATTCTATAGAAATAATGCAAACGTTTTAAAAAATAGATATTTCACAAACCATGAAAAAAAGTAAAACCCCATTACTTGGTTTATAAAGCAGAAACTCAGAGATTGCCCATTTCCTAATAAATACATTTATGTGCTTTAAAATCCCACTCAGTGAAGGCAAAAGTGACACATGTGGGTATAGCCCTGGACCAAAAATGGGGCGTTTGACCAGAAATATGGGGGCAGGTGGGCAGTGATTATTTTTAGTAAAAATATTTCCTGCCCAGAGAAAAATCTGGCTGTTCTTTGGTGGGAGGGGAAAATATTCTCAGAAGTCTGAAAGCAGCAATAAGATGCAGCACAGGAGGATGAGAGCAGGAGGGGACCCCAGGGTGGGATGTCTCCAGGCTGGGCTTCCCACAGGGGACACCGCAGCATCACAGCTTGGGCGGTTTTCTCTTTGTTCAAGTTTTGGGATGAAACTTTTAGATTTTGGGTTCTGTGGGGGAGAAGCTAATTTCAGCTTAGTTGATCCAAACAGTGATCAGTGAAGAGCACCAATAACACTTTCCCCTGCCCTGGCTCAGCTGGGTTTCAGGTCCTCTTTTCCTTCTTTCCTTCCTTCCTGCAGTTTGCCTTGGCAGAGGACCCTGAGTGTCCCTGGTAACAGCCCAGAGCAGGAATCCTGTTCATTGCCTCCTGCACTTGGGGCTCTGGAGCTAAAAACTGTGGCCTAATACAGCCCTGAATTTGTGAGAACCATTTCCTCCCTGTCCCGTGTCAGAACCCCAGTCCAGCTTCCAAGGATGAATTTAGTTTTTCCAGCTGGAATGTGTTTTGTACACCTGCGTGATCAGACATCAGAGAGAAACCCTGCAGGGGCGAGCAGGGGAGGAAAAGTGCTGTGTCAGGGATCTGCTGCCTGCTGCCTCTCTGCTCTGACAGCAGAGCTGCTGCTCCCCGGCAGCAATTCCAGCGAAGTGGCAGGAATTCCAGCAGCACTAACGGGACAAGGAGTGGCAGGAATTCCAGCAGCATTAACAGGACAAGAAGTGGCAGGAATTCCAGCAGCAAACGGGCAGGGAAGGGGCATTTCTCCACATTCAGATCTGGTTTTGCACAGAAACTGCAGACGTGCCTAAACCTTTGCAATGTGCTGCAGAGTTGTGCAGCTGCCTCCTTCCTCAGCTCCTTCCAGATTCAAATGCAAATCAGATTTGATGGCCTCAGACTGTAATTTCGTGCTGTGCTATCCTCTGCTATGCACATTAAGGAAACTAGAAGTGTCTTTGCCATCTATTTTCCTTTTAAATTGGTGGCAAGATTTGCATTACGACCAGATAAAATCCCTAAATGGGAATCTTGAGGGATTGTGAGGTTTTTTGCAGAGCAACTTTGCAAGAATCAGGATGAAAACTGGGGTTAGCAGAGTTATGGATGAGCTGGGTGCTTGCCTGGGAACCTGTCCCTGCCAGGGCCAGCTGGGCACGGGCTGCAGGGTTCTGTGCCCGGGGATGTGCTGATCCCTCACCCACACAGGGGGAGGAGGAGTCCCTCACAGCTCCCAAACGCTCGGGGAGGCGCCGCTGCCCAACGGCACCGCGCGAGAATCGGAGGCGGAAACAGAGAATCTCAAAAACGCACGCGAGCTGCCAACCCTGTGATGGAGCAGAGCAAGCAGGGTGAAGCCCCGGGGCGGAGGTGGGGGCTGCAGAGCCCCCAGTACTCACTGTTGGGGTCCACGTTCTCGCAGAGCTCGGTCTTGGCCTCGCCGTTGGGGCGGTCGCTGGGCTTGTGGGACAGGCGCGAGGACATGGTGGCCGCCGTCACCACGGCCTTGAAGCTGCGCTTGCGCTTCTGCACGTTGAGCTCGGGGTGGAAGATGATGATGTAAACCTTGGGCATGTAGAGCATCCCCAGCGCCACCGACGCGCTCAGGTTCATGGAGATGGTGAGCGTGGTGGTTTGGATGTAGAGCTGCGGGGCGACAGAGACGCGTTACACACCTCGGGCGGGGGCTGCAGCCCTCCAGACACAAACACCCCACGGGAAGTCATTTTTAACAGGTTTACATGTGTTACACATCAGGCCTGGCCAGGCCGCAGCAGTTTGGACACAAATACCCACTGTAAAATCATTTTTAACCAGTTTACATGTGTTACACATCAGGCCTGGCCAGGCCGCAGCAGTTCACACACAAATTCCCACTGTAAAATCATTTTTAACCAGTTTACATGTGTTACACATGGGGCCTGGCCAGGCTGCAGCAGTTCAGACACAGATACCCCATGTAAAGTCATTTTTAACAGGTTTGCACGTGTTACACATCAGGCCTGGCCAGGCCGCAGCAGTTCAGACACAAATACCCCATGTAAAGTAATTTTTAACCAGTTTGCACATGTTACACATGGGGCCTGGCCAGGCTGCAGCAGTTCACACACAAATACCCACTGTAAAGTCATTTTTAACAGGTTTGCATGTGTTACACATGGGGCCTGGCCAGGCTGCAGCAGTCCACACACAAACACCCATTTTACACCGATTTTTAACCAGTTTGCAATGGAGATGTGTGAGCCTAGACCTTTGCACTGCAGCCACCGTGATGTCCTGCACAAATCCCCTGCCTGATCCACCAACAGCCTCAGTGCTGGAGACTTCCAGTGGCCTTAACACAACTCCCACAGCAAGTTATGGCACAGCTTCTGCTCATTTATTTAAAGAGTGCAGACCAGATTTGGACTGAAATAAATCTGCTGTAAATTAAGGTTTAGCTGAGCTGTGAGTTATAGAAGAGGAACTATAATAACACAGGTTAGTAGAAATTTGACTTTTAAAAACATTGAGGAAGGTGGGATTTTCTTGTTTTTACTGTACTTTAATTCTCTACAATTCACTGAGATAACTTTGCAGAGGGTGCACAGTGATTTCTGTGCTCGTGACATTCAGCTGTGCTCATTATTGTGAAAAAGTATTTTCAAGTTAGAGAACAGGTACTGAGATGAGTATTCAAAGAAACCGCAGGGACTAAAAAATGCACTCTGCAAATATACAGGGGTGGAAAAGGCTTTTTTACCCCCTTTTTTAAAAACTGTCTTTTCAGAGGACACAAATAACAGATAAACCAGAACAATTCTCACGGCTTTAGAGGATTCAGCACAATTAAAAGGCACAGAGACAGCACAGTACAGGTGTGAGGGAGCTGAAGAGGCAGCAGCATCTCTGCAGATCCTCTTCAGGAATTAAATATACAGGAAATCCAGAGAGACAGGAAAAGCATCACACACTGAGGGTGGCGGTTCAGAACACTATTTCCTTTTCCCCTCCCACCCAGTGCTAATCAGTCTGAACTTCTGATGGAAAAACTCTGAGAAAAACACAAATGTCTCCAGACTTGGCCTCACGGTGTCCCAAAGCCACCTGTGGGGAGCTGTCAGAGCCTCCTGCAAGTGTTCCCAGAACGCTGGCTCTGCCCTGACCCTGCTGCTGGCTGTCCCAGCGAGGTGCCCCACATGTTTAATTGTTATCTATTTAATGAGGGGGGTTCTGCAGCAGTGCCCCAGACCCTCCCCAGGCACACACAGGCCTCCTGAGCTGCCCCAGTGGGGAACTGGCCTGGCTGGGAGCGGCCTCACCCGGGATCTTTGATCCAACACTTTCCCCTTAATCCTGGGCTGCTGCAAAGGCTGCACCCAGCAGAGCAGCAGCACCTCAGGAACTCATTTTAATTTCTCCTGCTCCAAAGGGGTTGAAGGTGAAATGATTATTTAATCAAAGGGGCCTTTGGCCAGCCGAGCTCCCACCTTGCAAACGCTGATGGGAGATAAAAGGCAAGGGAGAAAAGAGCGTTTGTAGAACAAGGAGGGATGAGTGACACACAAAGCTTCTCATGACAAATGGGAGCAGCTAAAGATAAGGGAAACTAATAGATATGCTTATTATGCAGAGCCTCAGTTTTATGTGTTTTATCTCTGCTTTGTGGTTTTACCAGTCAGACATAAAAATGCAGTTTACGTGAAACTATTTCATTTCTTATTTCACTTCTTCTGATAAATTCGCGGGAAGCATTTTAGATGAATGCAAATGGGTGACTTAAAGTACAAAGGATCAGATTTAACTGACAATGGGACTCTAATAACTCATGCGTGCCTTTTACAGCTGGCTGCTGAACCTGGCAGCTCCCAAACCTGAGATTAAATTAAGAAATTAAGATGCAGATTTAGTGAGAGATGCTCGAACTCAACACGAATGAGAACTGGGATCGAGCTTATTCAGCCTGGAGGGGCCGAGGCTCTGGGGTGACACAACTGTGGCCGTGCAGTGCCTGAAGGAGCTCCAAGAAACACGGAGAGAGAGCATTTAGAGGGGCTGGAGGGACAGGGGAAGGGGGAGCGGCTTCAAACTGCCACAGGTTAGATGGGGTATTGGGAATTGTTCCCTGGGAGGGTGGCAGGCCCTGGCACAGGGTGCCCAGAGCAGCTGTGGCTGCCCCTGGATCCCTGGCAGTGTCCCAGGCCAGGCTGGACACTGGGGCTGGGAGCAGCCTGGGACAGTGGGAGGTGTCCCTGCCATGGCAGGGGTGGCACTGGGTGGGCTGTAAGGTCCTTCCAAACCATTCCATGGCTGGAAGTATTGCCAGTGGAAATCAAGGCTGTCTGAAACCAATCAGGTGTTGGTCTCCCAGGGCCACTCTCCTGGGGGGTTTGAAGCCACATCTGCTGTGACAGAAGGACAAAGCCATTCTGAAGGGTCACCCTCACTCTAAGCTCCTTCTCTCTCAAGCAGACTCTGACTTTTGACAAATTCTAACTTCACACGCTGCGTTACAAATGCACCGACTTTGAAGCAGGCACTGGAGAAAACCCAACCCTGAGGACATCATTCACATGCAAAAGCACCTAGATTTTATCACTTCTTTTACATAAGTGATTTCCATTTGAATTTTAGATTTTTATGTTTTCCAGATTCTTGCTTTATTCATGCAAATCACAAAAATTGCCTTCAAAACCTTGAGAGAAAATTGGACTGGTCTGGAATACACACATCTAATAACCAGCAATTTTTATAGAACAAAATACCTCAATGGCTGATTTTGCATGAACTGTGATTTCTCTGGGAAGCACTGCAGGATCAGGCCTCTGTCTCTGCCAACCCAGGAGAGATTTCCAGCTGCTGGGCCAGAAGAACTGAACTTACAGTCTATAGAACAACTTAACTCAGAGCTGCAGAGCTTTGAAAAGTCCCTTTAGGAGTCAGAAATCCTTTTTGCAGGCTAAAGCTTTGCCTTCAGTCTAATCAGGAGCAACTGCTCCTCTTTTCTAATTCAGCTTTCTAATTATGCACTGAATTGTGTTATGTTGCAATATGGAAATAAAGTGGTAACTTGAGATATTTTTGGACTCGTGCTATTACAAGCCAATTTATCTCACTTTTATATGGGAATTAAAACAAATGTTCTTACAGATGAAGTAGACGGTTTATAAATCTCCCAGAAGGCTTTTCCAGGTCATCTGAAGATTCTATCTCATTCTCTACATTATGTTGTGCAAATATAAGAATGAGAAACACTTTTTAATAAAAATTAAAATTAGCTTCCCCTGCGTTATGTGTTTGCAAAAACATGGGAAGTGAAAGGAGCTGACTGCAAATGTGTCCTCAGAGATTTCGGCGTCCGAGGGTGGGTGAGGGCAGCCCACCCCTCCTCCAGCAGCACTGTGCCCCCACCGAGAACCCCAAACCCATCTGTGCATGCAAACAGCTCCCGTTCCCTCGGACAGGTTGATTTATGGAGGTTCAGCAGGGCAGCTTTGCCCAGCCAGCCGTGTCCTTCCTCAGGGACATGGGGACAGCGCCCGGGAGGAGCCCTGCCAGCTCCAGCCCAGCCTGGCTCAGAACCAGGGCATCCTGGAGGCCCTTCCCAAGCCAACTGCTCCCTGATGCCATGATGGTTTGAATCACTGTGAGGTATTCACGGGTCTCTGCCCTCCTGGTTTGAATCACTGTGAGGAATTCACGGGTCTCTGCCCTCCTGGTTTGAATCACTGTGAGGAATTCACGGGTCTCTGCCCTCCTGTGCCCCTCAGGGTGCACCTTTCCCGTGGAACACAGCCACGCTCCTCTGCTGGGCTGCCAGCAGTCCCTCAGGAACAGCCCAGAGCCAGGAGGGACAGCAGCCCTGCGGAAAGGGAGATGCTCAGGAAGTTGTACAAGTGGCAGGGGATGCTGCCCAAGGGATGCTCCATAAACAAATCACAGGAGTTGTGTGATTACAGTAATTACAGCAGAAATAGCAAGGGAGGCACAAAGAGCCTTTGTGGGATGGCTGTGGGGTGTCAGGAATCAGTCCCACCATTTAATTATAGATTCCCAGACTGCTTTGGGTGGGAAGGGACCTTAAGGATCACCCAGTGCCACCCCTGCCATGGCAGGGCCACCTTCCACTGTCCCAGGCTGCTCCCAGCCCCAGTGCCCAGCCTGGCCTTGAGCACTGCCAGGGATCCAGGGGCAGCCACAGCTGCTCTGGGAATCTGTGCCAGGGCCTCAGCACCCTCCCAGGGAACAATTCCTGCCCAATATCCAACTGATGCCAACAAAATAAGAATTCCTCAAATAGAAGCATCTAGAAGACCAACTTGCTGTCCCAGCCCCTGTGGCAGCATTCCACAGCCCGGGGTGCAGGAGTGGTGTCATGGATCAGTCCCAGCGTGTTCCCCACAGCAGGAGGCTCAGCCAGCACAAGGAAAACTCAGTCATACTCCCAGAGATTCCCACCTGCAGAGGCCGCACGCACAGGCAGCCAGCACAGAGCAAACAGGACTGAAAGGACGAATTCCCAAATCCCAGTGCCTGCATGGTGAAACTGCTCCTCCTGATGTCACCTTGTCTCAGCCACCGTTCATTTTCACGTCCCAAGAGCACCCAGCACATCGAGTTTTTCAGCTTCTGGTTCACAGGCAAACGTGTGGAGGAGAGTTAAAGTGGATGTCTGTATTTTGAATATCTCAGTTATTCCAGCTAAATATTTTATACAGCTTGTTCCCTTATATTAGGAACTTCCTTATGCAAGGAATTTGCATGCACCAAAAATAAATGTTTATGGGTTATATCTATAATTTCTGTGATTATTCAAAATAGCAAACACTGAAGCACTTGCTCTGAGGGTTCTGATGCAGATGCAGAAGAGGATGAATTTTGTCCCTCCAGCCTGAGAGAGAAACTCTAACAGCTTATCTGGAAGGAAATTAAATTAGCCAGATAATTGGACAGAGCAGCGATGGAAAAGCAAGTGCTGCTTCAAACAGCATCTGATGGCTGAGAGAAAAATTGAAGCAGTGTGGGAGGCAATCCCACAAGTCAAACGTACAGACAATATCCAGCAGATCCCTCATCTGCTGCAGAAACAGCTGCCTTGGCTTTCTGTAGCAGGTACAGGGACAGCAGAGGTGCCCAGGAGCTGCTCGGAACCACTTGGCAGCTGCTCAGCCAAGAAGGGAACAGCGCTGGCCCTGGCTCAGGCCAGCGAAGGATTGGAGGTGTTAGGAGTTGGTGCCTCCCTGGAACTGACTGCTGGATTTCAGTGTCCTTGGACAGAAGCTGGCAGGGTTCAGGATGTGCTGGGTTCAGGATACTTCCAAAAAAATCGTCACCCTGCAAGGACAGGGGGTTTGGAGTGGGCTCTGTGCATCCCCGCCATGGGACAGGAGAAGCTCTCTCTCCCTTTGGGCTCCCCTGCTGCTGTTCTGTGCCCTGGCACTGAGCTCTGCCCTGCAATCTGCTGTCCCTGGCTGCGGTGAGGATCCCGTGTCCCCCTGGGATCCCGGGCAGGGACGGGCTGTGATCCCTGTCCTGCCCAGGCCAGGCTGAGCCCTCCTGCCCTGTCCCTGCTGGCAGAGGGGGTGACAACAGAGGGACAGCAATAACTGCACGTCCCTCTCCCGATTTTCCTTCCCTGCTGATTACGTGTCTGCAGCTGATGGGTGGAATTCGAGATGGATGAAGTTTCCCCACAGGACCCCAGCCAGGGGCTGTTCTCCAGCTCAGGTGTGCCCACAACAGGAGAGTCCTGAGACCTCCCCATCCCTGCTGCTGGCCGCCAAAGGGGCTGAGGGTGAGCAGAGATTTCACTCACAGCAGGGCTTGGCTGGATTCCAGGCACAGCCAGAGGGAAGAGCTCCAGAAACCCCATTATCAATCCTCGGAACTGTCTAACATCTCTTGCTTGGCATTCCTGTTTGTGATCATGGCTCTAAAATAAGTTACACATCACTAAAAGAGACAAACACAAAGTGCAGCAGGAGTAATGTACATCCTCAACTTCTATTATTAAAATAATGGCTTTTCCCTCTCTCATGGGCTGAGCACTTGGCTTTTTTGAGCTAGAAATAATTCTTCATCTGTCACTACTTCCAAAAAACAAAAAACAAAAAAAAAGGAAAGGAAAAAAGAGAAAGCTTTCATTTCATTGCTCCCCCTCGCCACTGCACTGCTAAATTGACTGACACACAATCTTGGCATTTTCGGGTATTCAGAGCCAGACTCTGGCTGCTGTTGTAAATCATATTTCTCCACACTTATTGCATTTTATTCATTTTATACATGACCAGAGATTAGAGTTCAAATGAAACAGATTTTGCTATCCTTCTTATATTCCAAACGTCACCAGCCTAGAAATCTTTAATTTTACTCACTTCAGCTATTGAATAATTCAATGTAAAAGGAGAAAAAACCAACCCTGCAACCCTCAGTTGGAGATTTTGAGGAAAATAAAGTGACACGCCAGGGCTGTGTCTCTGCAGGGTGGTGGGCACTGCACAGTGCTGGGACTGTGACTCTGGGATGGCTCCTGGGGCCCACAATGTCCCCAAGGGCACACGATGTCCCCACCAGACCAGGCTTCCCCAAGCCCTGCCATCACCAACATCTGCAAATACCAAAACCCCCGTCCTCAGTTTCAAGAGAGAAGCTGTGGGAGAATTCCAAAGCATTCCACCAGACCACCCATGGCCGTCCAGCACAGCAGAAAGTCCTGGCTGGGCCCTGAACTTCCCAGAAATATTCCCAGGATCAGATAGTGCCTTCAAGGCTGGAGCCCAGGCAGCCTCCCTCCACACACCCCCCTTCCTGACCAAACAGCTGCTCGGTGGACACCAGGCTGAGCTCTCTTGCAATTTTTCTTAAATTATTAAAGCATTCCAGAACAGAAAATCAACTCAGGTCAAACGATTTTAAGACAATTCCATTTACCTGAGATGGAGGAATGAGCACGAGGAATATCAGTGGAGGTATTGATTATATAGAGACAAACAAAGTGCAAGTTAATGTGTGTGTGAGTAAACACACAGATGGGCAAGGAAATGGGCAACTCAGGATGGGATGGCCTTCAGAAACGGTCATGCATAATAAATCAGTGCTGAACAATCTGGCATGCTGAGAAACCACCCAGTGTTCTAGAATTTCACTTTGCAGTCATCCAGGATACGTGGAGCTAAGAAATAGTCCGAAAATCCCGAAGAATAGAAAGGTATTTTAAAAAAAACCCAACTTTAGGTGCTTAACCTCACGCTGATCATGAGTTCAGGTAAACCTCTCTGATCACCAGGGTAAGGAACTGAATGTTCTTCCAAGAAGTCTCCATCAGAGCAAAGGAGGTGCTGGCACTGAGTACTCAAGGCAGGAGAACTGGAGTGATGTTTAGGTCTCCTTGGAAAACCTGCAGAAACTTTTAGGTTTCTCTGTCTTCCCACACTACAAAGAGTTGCCTTTCCCTGGAGCAAAAACCCCCAAATTCTGGGGAAGAACCTGCAGTGCCAGGACAAGGGGCAGTGGCTCCCCACAGCAGAGGGCAGGGTTAGGGGGGCGCTGGGAAGGAACTGGCTCTCTGATATTCCAATCTCATTGCCATAACCTGCAGGGAAACACATCAGAGGAGCAAACATTGCTCTGCCATCCTCTGCACGGAGCCACGTGGAGCCTTTGGGAAGCTGCACGAGAAAGGCAAGGCAGCAAGAACCTCAAAGCACAAGGAATCATCCCCTAAGGAACAGCAAGATGGAAACCCAGCAGCAGCAGCTCCCGAAAGCCCTCTGGCTCTCGGGCTGGCTCCGCACCCCCAGGACACCCCCATCGGTGGGGGCAGGTGAGGTTCCGGGGTGGGGTGGCACAGGGGGCTCCTGGCCGGGGTCCAGGTCACGCCCTGGCCGGGCTCACAGCCAGAGCAGCTCCTGGAGCAGCTCCTGGATGTGCCCAGGTTGTCATGGCAATGGGAACTCTGCGAGTGCAGCCCCTGGGAGCTGCAGCTTTGCCTTGACAGCGCTGAGGAATACTGCCAAAATTATTCACAGCCTGCCAAGGAGAGGCACAAATGCCCTGATGGTTCTCTCTCCACTCGGGCTCTTTAACCGGTCTGGGGCTTGCAATTTTGTTTTACTGCCTAGTAAATCACTCAGCCACACGTTAGGACAGCAAGCAGCCCTCTCACTTAAGGTATTCAGGTCTTGCAAAATTAAATCCACAATCCAGAATAAACGCAAGCATTGTCAGAGTTCCCCAATCACACACAGAAAGGTAACACTGAGAAAACAAAGCACAAGGAACAAGTCAAGCCTTAAGCCAGCCTTGCAGAGGGGTTGATCCAGGCCAGCAGTGCAAGGCAGCCCCAGGACAGGGTTTCCCCTGCTCTGACTGGGCTCAAATCGAGCTGTAATTGAGTGCCCATCCCACTCAGGCTCTCCTGACCCGACCATTCGCAGCCCTGCCAGGATGAAATCCCAGGTATTTCAGCCCAGGCCATGCCCCTGACGAGGGCAGAGGTCCCCCCAGAAGGTTCATCCTACAGAGCAAGCTTCAACACCTTTTCTCTGTCCTTTCTCTCCAATTCTGCCTCCCCTGATCCAGCCATATGAGTGTTTGATTTATATCCAGCCAGTCTGGCCCACTTGGAAGGCTTTCCCTGAGATCAAACTGCTCTTTTTCTCAGACACTCCAGTTAATAAATTCCCTTTGCCTCCACTTGCTTCAGCAACTGAACATCCTCGACCTCCGGACACACCGGGCTTACAAAAACTCACCCCAAACCTTCCCCATGCAAACTGAAATCCTCTGGCCTTCCCAGAGGAACACAGCTTATTCCCCTGCACAGCTGAGTGCCAGATCCTCGATGACCGCAGCATCCTGACCCTGCACTCCTTGGATCTGTGCAGCCGAGCCCTTCGGGGCTGCACCTGGACTCGGCAGTGAGGAGCTGCTGAGCCGCCCAGCCTCTGGGGAGCCACCGGTGTCACAGCTGGGGATGTGTTCTGGAGGACCCACCAATCTCCTCCTGGTTTGGCCTCTCCAGGGTATTCACTTCTGGGAGCAGGTACTCCGTGTGCACACTCGTACTCTGTGTGCACACTCGTACTCTGTGTGCACACTCGTACTCTGTGTGCACACTCGTACTCTGTGTGCACACTCGTACTCTGTGTGCACACTCGTACTCTGTGTGCACACTCGTACTCTGTGTGCACACTCGTACTCTGTGTGCACACTCGTACTCTGTGTGCACACTCGTACTCTGTGTGCACACTCGTACTCTGTGTGCACACTCGTACTCTGTGTGCACACTCGTACTCTGTGTGCACACTCGTACTCTGTGTGCACACTCGTACTCTGTGTGCACACTCGTACTCTGTGTGCACACTCGTACTCTGTGTGCACACTCGTACTCTGTGTGCACACTCGTACTCTGTGTGCACACTCGTACTCTGTGTGCACACTCGTACTCTGTGTGCACACTCGTACTCTGTGTGCACACTCGTACTCTGTGTGCACACTCGTACTCTGTGTGCACACTCGTACCCCATGTGCACACTTGTACTCTGTGTGCACAGTCGTACTCCACGTGCACACTCATACCCCACGTGCACACTCGTACTCCACGTACACATTCGTACCCTGTGTGCACACTCGTACCCCACGTGCACACTCGTACTCCACGTGCACACTCGTGCCCCTCCTTTGCAGTTCCTCAGAGCAGGCTCCACCTGGCCGAGGGGAAGGAGCCTCCATCCAGCCCTTCCCTGGGGGCTGTTCAGCCCCACAATCACGGAGGCTGGAAAGGATCTCCGAGCCCATCGAGTCCAGCCTTTGGCTGTTCCCACCTTTTCACCCAGAGCAGAGCCCCGAGTGCCACGTCCAGGGAGGGTGATGCCACCGCTGCCCTTTATACCGAGGCAAATATTCCCAGTGTTTCTCCCCAGTGTGTTCCCAGCTCAACCAGTGTGCAGAACCTCAAACCAAGCCCACAAAAAACTCCTTGCCCACCCAGTGCCCAAGAAGTGACCGATGGCCCCAGCCCTGCCTGTGCCCCAGCACTGACTGTGGTCACCTCACTTCCCCCAGTGCTACAAATCCCAAAAAGTCAGTTGGAATCTTTCAATGTCAGTGAAGTTTGACCCAGGCCCATATTGAGAATATATTCCATATATTTGCATACAAAGTAAGATCTAATTCTGCTTGGAGACCTTCAGGGGAATTTGAAGTGCAAGCCGGTGTCAGTGCAGGAGGGGGAGAGGGAAAGGATAATCCTACACTTATTACTTCTCTTTAAAGACCTCTGGAGTAGAACACTGGCAATAAAAAGCACTGACAAATATACATATATGAAGCAAGCCAGTTTTTCACTGACTTTTGAAATGATAATGTAATTATTATTTAAACCAGATCATTTACATATTGCTTTGGCTACTTAGAAAAAACTTGTTATGGCTGGACATGTCCTTTGCCACCACAGTGCTGGGCACGGACTGTGGAATGTGCTGGGGGACTAAAAGCTGCAGCCAAGCACCCAGAGCAGTCAGCAATTCATTTATTCTTGTAACTGGGTTACTTATTCATTGATTTATTTATTAGCATGCCCAGAGAAGCTGTGGCTGCCCCTGGATCCCTGGCAGTGTCCAAGGCCAGGGCTTGGAGCAGCCTGGGCCAGTGGAAGGTGTCCCTGCCATGGCAGGGGTGGCACTGGATGGGCTTTAAGGTCCCTCTCAGCTCAAACCATTCTGCGAAATGGATTTCACTTTCTGAAGGATGAAAGTGAACAGGGAGTGTGGCAGAGCTGCCTGAAAGAATGGAAAATTCATGGATAAGGCAGCAAAGCCTTTGCTCCTGACCAGCCATCGTTAGGAGTTCAAACCCTGGCACAAGGAAAATAATTCCTCGTATTAAAGAAAAGCAATTTAAACCTCAAAACAAAACAACAGCAGCAACAAAAAAGGGTCACACATGGGGCGTGGGCAGCATACCAAGCCCCACACAGGCTGGACCCACACACGGCTGCCCAGATGGCCCTGCAAGAACGGTGAACCTGAACAGTTCACTCTTAAATTCTGCCAGCAAACTACAGCATCTCCCCCGGTGAAAATGCCCTTTCTGGGGCTCGTGTGAGCACAGCCAGGTTCGTGCCAGCCCCTCTCCCCTGCCCACCGCGGGCGTTCCTGTCGCCCTTCCCAACACCCAGCGCTGCCCGGGCCCGGAGGGGCCCCCCGACCCCCGCCCATCCCTCACCCCACGGGAGAACAGCGGGCAGGGAGCCACCAGGAGCACGGCAAGGGCTTGGGATTATCTGCGGGAAGGGTTTGGGATGATCGGGTTTGGGATGATCGGGTTTGGGATTATCTGCGGGAAGGGTTTGGGATTATCTGCGGGAAGGGTTTGGGATGATCGGGTTTGGGATTATGTGCGGGAAGGGTTTGGGATGATCGGGTTTGGGATGATCTCCGAGCAGCCATTCCCGTGTTACGGGGGGGGCACTGGGAGGTGCTCGTATTCTCCGTTATTCCTCCGGAGCGGAATGCGAGTTCGCATTTAATTAACTCAGTGGCTCGAGCCAGCCAATTCTCGTTGCCACTAATGTATCACAATTAGAACACACCGTTGCCATGGCAACTGCCCAGTGCATCATAATTCCTGCCCCGGCGCCGCTCTACGCAACCCTCGGGCTCTGTGACACGCAGATGGGCGGTTATTGTTATGCTAAACTGGGAATGGGTAATCCCACAATACAAGATGATTTAGGTGCTCATTTAAATGAGATTTAATTACAAAAAGTCTATCATTTTAGGACCTGCCAAATTCCAGTCGTTCCACCATCCCCCGTGTCTTTGGGAGGTACCCGAGTGCATCAACGCTAATCCACAGCATCAGGGAAGAGCTTCTCTCTTAATTATCTAACACTGCCTTTTTATCGTAAGAATAAACCAAATCTCCATCTCAAATCCGGCGCTGTGGTGACAATTCCCAGCAATATCCAAACCATTCTCCAGTGCGGTCTGACGAAGCGATCCCCTGTCCTGCACAATCCCGCCGCAGCTCTCATTCCTCATTTCCAGCTCCGAGTTAACTCTGAAGTTACCTCCCACACGTCAGTCAGACCTCAGAGATAACACCGCAATTCCCTCTGAGTTATTCAGAGCTCCCGATCAGCAGCTTCATTTGGGGTACTCTAACTGAACGCAATCCGGGGAGAAAAACCCGACTTTTAAACCCAAATCAGATCACATGTTTAACTCATCCGTGGCCTAACAGAAGTTAAAGACCCGCAGACACTGATGTGAATCTGTAACTCATTAAATGTGTTTTATCAGGATAAAAAAGCAAAGCCTGGTTATTGCTGCCTTCAGCCGCTGTGAAACTCCACCAGAGAGATTTGCTGCGCCTGTGGCACGGCAAGAGAGAGAGGTGGAGCAGCTCCCTCATCTCTGCGTGCGGGAGCCGCCAGGAAGCCTGTGAATAGACACTGAATTTGTGCCAAACTCTGCCTGCTGTCAGCGCCGGGACAGCGAGCAGCCGAGCCCAGCCGAGCCGAGCCCAGCCGAGCCGAGCCCAGCCGAGCCGAGCCCAGCTGAGCCGAGCCCAGCCGCCCTGCAGGGCACCGACCCCGGCAAATGTCGGCTTGGGCATCGCCTCCCCGAGCCCGGGGCCACGGGCTGGCAGCACCAGCGGGGACATTCACAGGCCCTGACCTCCCTTTCTTGTCTTCAGCCGTTATCAGATTTCATCTTCCAGTCAATACAACCTGCTGAAACAACATTGATTCTGAAGTTCTGGAGAATCAAATCACTTGACTTCCCTGGTCCTCCAATTAAGGCACCAGAATAAATCTTAACTACTCCCTAATACCGGTTTTCACAAGACTTTCTTCAGCTCTAATCACGTTTAAGCACCTTGGCTAACCTAATTGATTTCCATTGCTTTTCCTGCCCACCACCTCACAGAGTCTGTGCTGAGCTTTCCAGCGCCTCTCCTCTCCTGCTCACTGCTGAATTACTGCTGCTAGCTCCGTTGTTAAGCAGGATCTGTTCCACTACTAAAAAGAGCTATCTTGTCTCCAAATGATATTTAATTATCTCCATTAAACATTACAGGCTGCTCTGATGCTGGAGATGTAAATCAGAGGGAACAAGAGGAAGATGAGAGCATATTGTTCATCACATGTTTTGTCCTCCTACTCCCTCTGCACTCTCTTAAATAAGTGTCTCTAGAGGTAAGGCCAGCGCGGATCCTGCGAACACTCGAGTTACTCAATTTGCAGTACGCACATTATTTTTCACTGGTGAAACCATGAGACTCGGCGGCCTGGGCAGGGCTAAACCTCAGCTTTCCCTGCTGCGGCAGAGGCAGTTAAGGGCTGAATGGATGGTGTTTAATGAGCAATTAACAGTGCAAGAAAAGCCATTATTGCTGAGCGAGCAACCCCTCCTTTGTCCTCCCGGGTTTTGTCACCACGGACACTCCAGCCGCTCAAAGGCCAAGAGCCAGCACAGCCTGAACAATCCTTGGGGAAACCCTGACACCCCACCAGCTGTCTCCAAGCAGGACTTCACCGGGCTGCTCCCGCTCCTCTCCTGGAAGTTTTCCTTGCTCCTTCCATTCTGTTCCTGCTTATTCTCAAACAAACAGCAGAAAATCCGCACTCCAGCCCAGCAATGAGGGATGCTCCTTCTGCAGGGGCTCCTCCACCTGGGGCCCTGTGCAGGCTGCTTTCCTACCCCACTCACAGGAGGTGACAGAAGTGCTCAAGGACCAATTCCTGCTGCTGGAAGCCCTGATCAAACCAAACCCTGACTCCACATCCACGTTCAGCAAGAAAGCTGAGAAACATCTGCATAACTCCCATTGTACTGAACAGGCCCTCCGCGGCTTTGCTTTGTTCCTGGGTGAGCTCGGAATCAGCAGCCATTATTTCTGCCTCCAAACACCGTGATTGTGTTGGTACAACACCGGGGCAGAGCCTGGCTGCGCTGGGCTCTCACAGATGCGGGCTGGGCTGATGAACCCTGCTCCAAACCAGGCAGCAGGAACGGCAGCCGAGGCTTTCTGCAGCAAAACCAGGCTGAGCTCCATCCCCGAGCCCCAGCAGAGCTCCCTGCCCTCTGCCCGACCCTGCAGGGGGACAGTCCTACAGGGAATGGCACAGGGAATGGCAGAGGGAATGGCAGAGGGAATGGCACAGGGAATGGCACTGGGAATGGCCTCCCAGTGTCACCCGGAACGCCCCACCTGAACCCCTGGAATGGGGCTCTCCTCAAAAATGCACGCGAGGAGAGAATCAGGGTTGCAGGAGTGTATCAGTCCCTCTGGAAACCACATCGTCCTTGAGATACACTTATCTTAAGCCTTGCATACGCAGGAAATTCAAAATATTCATTGAAGTCATAGAATCACCTTTGGGATCATCAAGTCCCATCATCAACCCAGCCCACCACCACGTTCACCACTACCTCACGTCCTGGAGTGCCACATTCCCACTTGTTTCGAAGGCTCTCAAGGATGGTTTCACGATGCCTGCGGAAACACATCATCACAAATCGAAACTGCCTGCAAAGACATTCAAACAAACCGACCCTCCCCTGTCTGGAGCGAGTTATTTTGTGATTGTTTCCTTTTCAACTCACTTTGAGGAGCTGTTCTACAACTCTACAGCCAGCCCTTGTTCCTGGGGGTGGCAGCCCAGCACTGCTCAGAGCGTTGATCCCAAGACAGGGCTTTGCAAGGCTGGATTTTCCCATTGCTGCCCCAGGAATTGAGCAAACTGGAAACCCCCCCAGGCCCGCCCAGCAGCGTGGCGTGGTCGATGCAAGAGCTCTGCTGGGGAAATTATGTTGTCAGCCCAAGTGAGTTTGACATTCAGAGATATCACAACGCAAGCAAAGAGAAAAGTTTCATCAACACAGTAATTACTGCTCTGGACTCAACGGAGCCGCAATTATTTCCCGGTGAGGGGCTGTCAGTTTGTGCTGCAGATAAAAACTGTTGATAGGGCTGCCAGGGGCCCGTGCAGAGATGGCTTTTCAGATGTAAAACCCTACTGGCAATCCTACATTTTCTAAAAAAAAAAAAAATGAGGAACAAAAAAAGTACATGTCAACACTATGCATTAAACACCTACACGTTTTCTCCTTTAAAAATTGTGCTGCTTTTTAGCCCGAGGCAGTTAAGTATGCACCAGAAATTCCAGGGCAAAAAGAGACCTTCCTTCCCCACTTTCCCCTTTTTTGACATCATGTGTGTGCACAGGACAGGGGCAGCTGTGGCCTGCCCAGAGCTGGTGGTGCTGAGAGCCACGGGCAAGTGCCTCTGCCACAACCGGGCTCGCAGGTGGGAAAGCACCAAAAATATTCCCAAACCTGCTACTCCAGCCAATCAGAGGTTGTCCAGACTTGGGGCTCTTGGTGAGTGGGTCGGAATGGAAATACAGAAGGCTGAGGGGGAGCTGGGTCCAGCTCCCAGTGCTGCACCAGTGCCACGGAGGGAGGCTCAGGCTGGAGATCAGGGGAGGGTGCTGGGCACTGCCCAGGCTCCCCAGGGAATGGTCCCGGCCCCGAGGCTGCCAGAGCTCCAGGAGCGTTGGGACAGCGCTCCAGGGATGCCCAGGGTGGGATTGTTGGGGGTCTGGGCAGGTCAGGGGCTAGACTGGGTGATCCTGGTGGGTCCCTTCCCAGCCAGGATATTCTGGGATTTTCACCTCTGTAATGCTCTCTCCTTTCTGCGTTCCATTTATTTTCCCATCTTCCAAATGATTTTTTTTTCTGTCTCCTCAGCACAGCTGGGAATGGAAAAGGCTGGAATTACCACAGCAAAGAGATCCCTCACTGCCAACATCAGACATCAAAGCAGCCACTCAGAGGCTTCAAAGGGTCCCTGGGCGAAGCAGCAGCACCGTGGGGACAGCAACCAAGTCACTTCTGCTTAAATGAACCCATCTCCCCTGTGAGACAGCACACAAACTCAGCCGTGCTGTTACTGCTCCATGACAGAGACACCCGCTGCAATAACTGCGGATTTCACCCAATTAATGGATCGTTAATCACCCCCAGCCCTGCCCGCTCCCTGCCCAGCGCTGTGCCTGCTGCACCTGGCTCTGCTGCTGCTGCTGGCTGGGGGAGCCCCCCTCCCCAGGTAATTATGTGGAACACGACTGTGGCCTTGGGCTCTGCCTGCTCAGTGTTTGCAATTAGATTTTACTACAAAAGTACATATTAACATTAAAGGAGCATTACAATGCAGCAAATGTGATAAACCAGAGCAACGTTACGTGTGCCTTCTGCTTCTGCTCTTTCAAGAATCATAATCACCGTTAATTTATGGCCTTCTGAGGAGGATCTAATTACTCCAGTCAGCCCTTATTTCACTCAGAGTGTGCACGTGTGCTGCTCCCTGCCTTTAAATACCTGCCTTGACAATAGACATGACACAGACGTGCATTTTCAGTGGTCCTGCAGCCTCCCCTTGCCTGGCTGAGCAGGGGTCTGAGCATGGCCAGGTGCTTGGGTGGGAGATCCCCAGACAGGACCAAGGAAAGGCAGGAATTCCTTTCCCAGGAGAACCCTGACTTGGGAATACAGTGCAGCACTGTGGGTAATCTATTTATTACCAAAATGTCTTTGTTTTTTCAAAGCACCACCTTGGAGAGCAGAGGCTCCCTCCGAAGCCATCCCTGTCCTGTCAGACTCGAGTGACAAATCCCCCTTCTCTCCACTGCACCTGAGGGTGAGGCTGTGGGACACCCACAGATCCCAGGTGCCCGAGTTTAGGCACCCAGTTTTCCTTGCCATTTTTCTTTCTCTTTTCCAGCCTTCATGCAGAGGGAGCTGTGGCAGAGCTCCTGGTGAGCTGTGACTCCCTGAGGCGCTCAGCAGACACCGAGAACCAGCCCAGCCAGCAATATTCCATATTTCCTGGCGTGTTCTCTCCTCCAGGAGCCTCCGAGGCCATAACCCAACCACAGCCAGGGGGTGCTGGGTCTGGGAGTGTCTGTCAGGGAACAAAGCTCCCCCCGAGCACCAGGGACAGGAAAACAGGCACGTGGCCAAAGATCAGCAGCTCCACAACCCGGGATTCCTGCAGCACTTCAACAACACAGATGGAAATCCTGAGCTCCTGTTTAGGGTTAAACCATCAGCAGCAGTGACATCTTAAAAGCCTTTTAATTTGGCTTTTGACCGGTCACAGCCTCCCTTCCCCCTGGGGAGGCCAAACAAATACAGGAGGTAATAAAGGAAATCTTACCGAGAACTTTACCCAGAAACTGTGCTTAAGATTTTTGATTAGTTCTACAGAAATTAGAATTGAAACTCTATAGACGCTCCAAGATTTTCACAAGGGTTTTTATACACTTTTCAGCAGTGTTGTTATATAACCTGATAAAAACCTAGGCCAGGATCATTTTTGTAGTGAAGGTTATCAGCCTTCCAAAAATTCCACTGATTACTTCACTTCTAGATTTCAAAGAACACCTGATTTCTCCTCAGTTAAAATGCAGAACTCCAGTGCTCCACAGAAGTGGATTTTCTTGAATAGCCTGTGCTTGGAGGATCTCCAGACCTTGTGGCTCCAGCCTGGAGGGTCTGAACTGCAATGAGGTGAAGCTGCTCTTCAGTTCAGGCTTGACTCAGGGCAACTCTAATGTCAGATCCTTAAATTCCAGGGTGTTCTCAGGGATTCAGTCGAGGCTGGATAAAATTAAGAACTTCAGCATCTGAACATGCAGATAATGAAGTGATGGGTGAAGTGAAAGTGCACCAAGGAGAAATTCCTGTTATCAGAATCCTCCTTTAAACAAAGGCTGCAATCCACCCCTGTCCCTGTGTGAGCCCCAAATCAGGGCAGATTCTGTCACATTCCCTGGGAGCCTCAAAGCCTGGTTTTCTCCACGATCCAACAGTGTAAAACTCCAACAAACGTTGCATTAAATTCCTCATAACTCCCAAATCCACATATGTAGAGTTGCTATAGCAACTGTCAGCCCAAGCCTTCCCAAGGGAGAAAATAAAAGTGTGTCCTACCTGGCTAATTGGTATTTGTGTTACAGAGAATTGAAGGGTAACTTAGTTCCACCAAAAAATAGAACAGAGACTGAAGTACTCCTGTGCTAATGTGACATTATTTAATCTGAACAAGGGCCCATTTTGCATGTGCCTTCAAATTACAGTATTTATGGAACACTCAACACAATAAGTAAAAGTGTTGCTGCCAAATATGCCTGACTTGCCCTGCTTATCGATTTGAATAAAAGGGGCATTGAAAAAAAATAGAGAAACAAGAAGGAAGGTGGAGGAGCTGATGGGATTAGGGACTTCAAATTTCATTACAAAACCTACAAAACCCCCCAAAAATCCCAACAGCTTACAACCAAAAGTTCATGCAGAAATAAGCTGATGGAAGGTGATGATTCTTTTCCCTATTTCAACTTTTGCCTGTTTCTCATCATGGCAGGAAGAAAAAAGCTCCCAAGCAGGACAACCACACTGGCTGAACAACAGTCGACCCTCACTCAGTCATGATTAGAACTTTTTTAACTTGAAAAAAGCCCTGAAAATCATTCAAGAAAGAATCCCACTGACAGGATATATTCAGGAGCACACTGACAGTTCTCACTGGCTTGTAAACACATCCAGAAATATATTATTTTAATCTTAGCACAATTACTAAATAAAAGCAATCACTGCTCTGAGGCAGCAGAACCTCTATAAAACATGAAAATATAACAATGACATCTCTCTCTCGATCAGCCCAATGACACAATCTGAGAAAATGAGATTTTAGGGGAATATTCAGCTTTTCTGGGCAGCCTGACCCTCACAGGGTGGAATTCCTTCCGTATATCCAGGCTAAATCTCCCCCCCTTCAGCTAAAAGCCATTGTGGCTTTCTGTCAAATACACACTAAAGGAGGATCTTTCTGAGCAGAGACAGCACAATTCCTGCCCCAGAACTGTCCTGCTCCTCCAAGGTTCCCAGCATTTTTAGGATATACACCATCCAGGAAAACACCCCCCGAAGCTGCGCAGGCGTGGAGCTCCACGAGCTCTGTATCCCAGCCACGGGAACTCCGGAGTGCTGGGACGTGGGAAGGACGAGCACCTTCCACATCCATGGGATCCATGTGCTGCATCACCAAACTCAGCCCCTAAACCACAACTGACCCATAAATCATGACCAACCACGTGTTCTCTCTGTTTTTGGATAATGGACAAAGAAAGGTTGAGTGAACTCAAGCTGTAAAAAGGTCTGAAATCTGCTTTTACCACGTGCAACCTCCCATGGTCCTCATGGTTCATCTCCATCCTGGAGAAACTTGGATTTCTGGCCTTCCTCAACCACCTCGCCTCCCTCCACCTGCTGCAACAGCTCCTGCTTGAATTATTCACCTCTTATGAATTACCTGCAGAACATTGCTAGGGGTTTTTTTGTTGTTGTTGGAGGTGTTATTCTCTACCCTGAACAAGGCAGGTGTTTTCAATATGCCTTCCACCGAACAACATTATGCTTGTATTTATCGATAAAATAAAATAAATCCATACACCGAAAGCCACAGTGTTATATATAACCCCATTCCTCAGTTTAAAAGATCGTGCTGCATGAGATTTTTCAGCAGGTGCAATTTCCATTCCAGCACAGACGTGCGTGGCTAAGCTAAGGCACAATATTTTCCAGAGGAAATATCTGACAGGAAATCAGTAGCGAACACCAAAAAGCACAATCCCTGCACCCCCACCCAAAAGGAGGGATAGAAAAGAAAGAAAAGCAGCAAAGCTCCTGCAGCTGCAGCTCTGTGCAGGGCAGGAGGGGGAGAGCCCCGGGAGCAGGGCCAGCACTGGGGTTTGGCACCGAGCACTGAGCCCACAGCCCAGGGGCTGCACAGCTGCAGGGACATGGGGACAGGGATAGGGACAGGGACTGGGAATGGGACTGGGACACAGGGACAGGGACTGGGACTGGGACAGGGACATGGATAGGGGCAGGGACACGGATAGGGGCAGGGACTGGGACAGGGAATGGGACTGGGACTGGGACACAGGGACAGGGACTGGGACAGGGACTGGGAGTGGGAGTGGGACAGGGACTGGGACAGACACAGGGACAGGGAATGGGACAGGGACTGAGACAGGGACTGGGACTGGG